>CAJQZP010000141.1:4340000-4792500 GCA_907164705.1 Parnassius apollo
CAGAAATCTGGAAGTTTCTTGGAACCATGGGTATTGGTAAGAAGTCCCATTCTGAGTTTCAGAGGACAATTGGTTTGGATGATATCAATCAACACTTCTCTTCACATACACCTCTGGATCACCAAACCAAGTGTCAAACTGTTAATCAGATAATGGGTTTACCTCGTCGTAATATCGCTCCTTTCTGCTTCTCTCCAATAGCTACGAATGAGATCAGGAAGGTTATACTCTCCATTATGTCTAATGATATTGGTTATGACAATATCAGTCGCCGTATGATTATTAATATTATAGATCATCTCCTCCCTGCTATTTCCCATATAATTAACTTCTCTCTGGATTCTGGAGTTTTTCCGTCGCTGTGGCGTAAAGCTAACATTATACCTCTCCCAAAAATTTCTAATCCTTCTTTACCTAATCACTTCCGACCTATATCCGTTCTTCCCTTTTTATCAAAGGTGCTAGAGGCTTGTGTACACAAACAGCTTTCACATTTTATCTTCTCGAATAACCTGTTAAGCTCATTACAGTCTGGTTTCAGGCCGGGTCATAGCACTGTTTCCGCGCTCCTCAAAGTCACTGGTGACATTAGGGCAGGCATGGAGAAAACTAAAGTCACAGTACTGGACATTGAAATAATACTAGTTTTTACGGAATTTATCGCGTATATTTAACTTTTTAATTACCCGACGTTTCGAGAGCTTTACAGCACCCATGGTCACGGGAAGGACTGAGATGTTCAACGTCCAGCTGTCATAGTTAACCGCGGTTACCATAGATTAAAATTTAACTTTTGTTCCGATCTACACAGTATGAACTTAAGGTATCATGGAGTCTTGCAGTTGTATGCTTGGGTTGGGATTTAATTTTATTTATTATAGGATCCCAAGCAGATGGTAGCACCCAGCCATCTTCTCTATTGAAATTAGGATGTTTTTTGATTTCAATAGCCTCGCGAATCATCCTTGGAAGGAATCGGTGTTCTTTAGCGAGGATTTGTGGTCTATCAAATCTGATGTAGTGACGGGGCGATCCTGTACATGTTCACAGACTGCAGACTTCTGCAGTCTGTGAACATGTACAGGATCGCCCATGAAATCAAAAAACGTCCTAATTTCAATAGAGAAGATGGCTGGGTGCTACCATCTGCTTGGGATCCTATAATAAATAAAATTAAATCCCAACCCAAGCATACAACTGCAAGACTCCATGATACCTTAAGTTCATACTGTGTAGATCGGAACAAAAGTTAAATTTTAATCTATGGTAACCGCGGTTAACTATGACAGCTGGACGTTGAACATCTCAGTCCTTCCCGTGACCATGGGTGCTGTAAAGCTCTCGAAACGTCGGGTAATTAAAAAGTTAAATATACGCGATAAATTCCGTAAAAACTAGTATTATTTCAATGTGTAGTGTTCGCGTAAATATAAGAAATCATCACAGTACTGGTTTTGGTTGACTTCTCTAACGCCTTTAACGCCATCAGTCACGACATCCTATTATCAATCCTTTCACTTTCAATGATCTCATCTGAGGCTTTGAAGTGGTTCTCATCTTACATTCGAGGCCGCCAGCAGTCAGTTCGCATTGACGAGTCCTCATCAAGTTGGTGTGACTTGCATGCTGGTGTTCCTCAAGGCGGTATTCTATCTCCATTGTTATTTTCAATATTTATAAATCTCATTACCCCAAATCTTCAGTGTGCGTATCATTTGTATGCTGATGACTTGCAGTTGTACTCACACGCGAAGGTCGACTGTATATCTACAGCAATTGAGTCTCTTAATAGGGACCTAGAGTATATAAAGAACTGGTCTGATAAGTTTGGTCTTAAAGTTAACCCATCCAAATGTCAGGCTATAATAATAGATAGCCAACGGATGATAAATAAACTGGATCCCACAGCTTTACTACCGATCATTTTTAGCATTTATTTTAGAACTGAGTAATTCCGTGAAAGACCTTGGATTGCACATTGACTCCACCTTGAGCTGGCAAACTCAAGTGTCAAATGTTTGTCAGAAAGTGACAGGTATTTTTGCGTCCTCTCTACCGCCTGAAGAACTTTCTCCCGTCCAGGACCAAGACGATTATTTTGCAGACCTTAATTTTTCCCATCTTTGACTATGGTGATGTGTGTTATTTTGACATGAATGCAGAAGTCTTGAACAAATATGACTGTCTTCTTAATAACTGCATTCGATTCATTTTTAATCTTCGAAAGTATGATCATGTAAGTAGACACTTATCGCTCTCAACTCAACTGGTTACCCATTCGTCAGCGCCGTAGTCTACGTGCACTCATTACTCTTTACTCTATCTTGATGTCTCCTAATCCTCCATCTTATTTAACTCCTCATTTTCAATATCTTAGCTCCAATCATGATAGAGTTCTCCGTTCTAGTAATAACCTTTTGCTTCAGTGCCCCCCTTTTAGTACTAACTTTGTTCAATCATCGTTCTTTGTTCAATCTGTTCTTCTTTGGAACGCTCTGCCTTCCGAAATCAGGAGTGCCGAAAACCGGATTACGTTCAAGTCTAAAGTGCGAGAAATGCTCGTCAATAAAATGGCAGAATCAACTTAGCGTTCGTAGTTAGCAGTATTTAATATTATATTTAATATATATGTGTGTGTATGTATGTATATATGTATATATTTATATATGTTTAATTTTATGTATATATACTTACATAATGTTTATATATGTATATATTTATACGCTTATATATGTATGTGTTTACATATGTGTATATATGTATATGTATATATGTATATATGTATTGTACATACTTCTTCTTACACCTACCACTTTTATCTATATCTCTAAATAAATGAATAACGTTCGGTCTTAGTTCGAATAAATCACAGCACACAGGCAATGATATTTTTAATATAAAAGGAAAATTTTTATAAAATTAATAACAAAAATTACAAAAATATTCCTAATATAAGTACAAATAAGAAAGGATTTAAGGGCAAGCCAAAGAATTCTCCTGCGTTTTATTAAATTCTTTGAATTTATTGATTTACTTTTTTTTAACATGTCAGTCCCATTGTACTTGCTAACTAAATAACACAATACTATTTTTTAAATTTCTTACACAAAGTACTAACTAAATTATACAACATTTGAGCAGCATTTGAAAGCGGTTCAGAGAGAATGTTTTGATATTCACCTATGTTACATATTTTAATGTCAGTTTTGGCGACTAATAGTTTCCTTTCGTGATGGTGTTTGGAACATTCCGCGAGTAAGTGTTGTATATATTCTATTGTGATGCATGTTTTGCAATTTGGAGATTGTTTCTTGATCATCATGAAAACAAACTTGTTACATGGAATGTGTCTGGAACGAAGTGGTATTGCTAATTCAACATATTTTCTATTCAATAGACATTGACACTTTCGAAGGCTGACTCTGGGTAGTTTTGTACCATATTCCTTTTCCTTGTGACCTTTTATCAAAATATTCTTTCCAAAGTGTATATAACATTTCTCTTTATATTTAATAAAATTTCTGAATAATCTGGATAAATATTACATTCTCTTTCTTAGTTGATTGCCAATTTCGTCAGCTTATCAGCCTCCTCATTGCCCTGTAAACATATCTTTGATGGTACCCACTGCAATACTAACTCACGTTTCTTACACTGAAGTTTCAATATTTCACTTTATATCGAATATCTCTGAGACCAGAGACGCATCGAGCAATATGTTCAACAGCACTCTTGCATTTACCGTCTTTTTTTATAATTACCGTTTTTTGAATGTAAATAGGGCATCGTTTATAGCTGACATTATCGTCAAATTATTAGAAATTTTAATAATGATTTCTATAATTTATGCGAACACTACACATTGATTAAAACTATAATTTACGGATTTTATCGCGTTTAATTAAATGCTTTAACTTATTTTTAATTCCCGACAATGTACGTGGGTGTTGGTACTAGTTACTTATGTCGAACAGTCCCGTATTATTGTCATTTTAATACACATAGCACTATGCACCCTAACAATATAACTGCGATCAATACTATGATGGGTTAATTTCGACTCCACAGTACTATTATTGATATAAATCGTTTGGGATTGGGATACTGCTAGATTTATCTCATTTTTTTGTCCCCGACCCATAATTATAAATTAAAATGAGACTTTTCTAATTCAAAACGAGATGGAAATCAACATTAAGTGATTCCACTTTTATACTTGAATCTGGACGAAATAAGAATGACGCATCATAATTACTATCGTACATTTTCAGCTTAATTTATGTGTCCTAGATACAAAAAAATTACATTGTATATTAAGTTTCAAATCAACTACTTTAGCTAATAGGTACATATGAAGCTATTTTTAGAACTGTTAAGACGAAGTACCGATTTGCGTATGAAAACTTAAAAATTACAAAAATCTACTGTTAGACTTGTTTTTGTCTCAGGAGAGAACAAACTCAAAATATTCTAGACCTAGGTAGACCACTGTGAAGCATGCTCTGCAATAAAAATAAATATCCGTCGACATCTTTACAGTAAACACGACGTAAGTAATTGACACGGAATTTCTATAAATTTGTTAAAAATAACCATAAAACTATTATAACTTGACATAAAACGTACGAGTTTGCATTTAGACCATTATGGTACTGTAATAAATCCGTACATTTAAAAATACGACATAAAATACAATTCCCGTCATGAATGATTACAGGAAACCGTGTCGGATGTCTTTCTTGTCTCAATAAGCGTTTTCTGTTTTTATCCTTACCAGGATAAGCAATACCAATGTTGCGTCAGGCTAGACCAATCCAAGACCGAATTTTTAACCTATGGGCGTGATTGTTATCAGAAAGATTGTTTTTATTAGGACACTCAGCAGAATTTGTTTAAGTAATACTTTAAAATATACTGTATGATTTTTTAACCGTCTTGAAAAAATAATAATATTTTACATTTTTTTTCTTTTACATTAACATGTTATGAAACTGAACTATCAATCAATACCACGAAGTTTTTTTTTAAATACTTTCGGTAATAAAAAATGAAAACAAAAATTTCGAACTAAATAAATAAACCAATTAAAAACTATCAAAATTGAAATAATACGCACCCTGCTAGTAGTATTTACGGATAGATCACTTTCATATACATTTTATTTGTTAATGTAGAAAAAAATGTAAAATATCAGTGCCATAGGCTACTATTTCGTACACCTTTTACAACCTATTTTTATCCAGACGGTAAAAAAATGCCTAGCATATTAGGAACCTTAGCCAATAACAAAGTTTCACAACATACTAACACTTACGAAGCGGAGAGGTCAAATTGTAATACACACGTACATAAACACACAAGCCTGTCACCAAGAGGGGTAGGCAGAATACAGACTTCCATCATCTATCTTGACACACATCTCTTGCCTCCTCCACATTCATATACATACGCATACATCCTCGTCGGTTAAGGGTACTCCCAATTTGGCCCATTTTCAATATATAGCCAATTTAGTCGATAAACTTTCGCCTAAGACCTCTCTTTTTGACTGCCGGTGTTCACATTTGCAATATAAATTTGCTTTGTCACTTTTTCCTCATTAATTCTTTCTACATGACCAAACCAACGAAGCATTCTTTTCTTAATCCTGGTCACAGCATCATCTTGCAAACCACACTCTTCTTTTATCAACATTTTCTTACCCTGTCACTTAGGGACTGCACTTCTAGTGCTCGTGTTTCTTCTGCCACACCCAACTCTCACTACCCATACGTTAAATTAGGGTCTAACACGGCATTGTAAATTGCCATGCGTGCCTTTTTTGACACATTCCGACTTTCACAGTAGAGTGTAGAGCCCCATTTACTTTATTTCCTGCGTTCACTCGTCGTTATATATCCTTATCATATCTCCCATCCGTGCTGAATACGCATCCCAAATATACAAACTCATCTCCTTGCTCGACTAACTCTCCTTCTATTCTTATTTCACATATCATTTCACTTTATTCTCTTTAAAAAAACATAACTTTCTCTCTTCTTACTTGCGTTCACTTTCATACCCCTTTCTTTTAAAGACCTGTTCATCAATGTAACCATCATTTGCAATTCGGCCGCCAACGACGCAAATATAACTTGATCATCGGCGTACAAAAGGTGTCAATCGCGACGATGTTATAATAATATCACAATTTGGTACAGAATAGATAAAAATCATATATACAACGAATATAAAAATAAAAGTAAAACCAAAAAAATTTTAACGAAAGCAAAAAAAGTGTTTGCGCAGCTACAAAGACAGCAATTTTTGAGATTGTATTGGAGTTTATTATGGATATTGGTGCTAAACCTCTATTGAAACTAGGTTTACACGAGCACAAAGGGAGCCTAACAATGTTGTGTAACGACTTTTAAAATCCGATATTCATTAACGCAAAGCCAGATTACAACAACGTAAGGATGCTGTTTGTTTCACGTACTGCCACCATCAATTTAGGTTCGACCGGATTTGTCCAATTGAATAAGCATAGTTTTTTGTTTATAATTGAAGAGGTTTTCATTTTTGTGTTCTGTGGTTATATAATTTGTAATTGCAATAATGTTTCAAATTTGATTTCTTAAATTTACGCGAACACTACACATTGAATAAAACTATTATTTGCGGATTTTATCGCGTTTAAAGTAAAAGCAAAGTTACAGCCTATATACGTCCCACTGCTGGGCTCGCCT
Organism: Parnassius apollo; assembly: GCA_907164705.1. Lineage (NCBI taxonomy): Eukaryota > Metazoa > Arthropoda > Insecta > Lepidoptera > Papilionidae > Parnassius > Parnassius apollo. Next base: position 4,346,729 of record CAJQZP010000141.1, read on the forward strand.
TTTAGAGGGTTTTAGGGCAAGGAAGTGTCCGCCGCGCTGCCCAAATGCGTGTTGGCGAACTTCACATGTTTTCGAAATTTTTTTCTTATTCCTCAGACATGCAGGTTTCCTCACGATGTTTTCCTTCACCGCCGAGCACGTGGTAAATCAGCACTTAAAATTGCAATTAACAATTTCATGGGTGCCGGCGGGGATCGAACCCGGGTTACTCTCGCGTTCTGTTATATTTACAGCGAGCGTTAACCACTGAGCTACCACGGCTCGGTACTCTATTTGTCGCGTTTAATTACTTTAATTTGTTTTTACTATCCCGACGTTTAGCGTGAAGGAACATATAGCTGACGTGAAGCATCGACGCTCCGGGAAGTCTGCAGTCTGCGAACATGTTCAAGATCGTCCCCACCATTACATTGGATTTGATAAACCACAAATCATCGCAAAATAACACCGATTCCTACCAAATGATACGCAAAAAAAAACAAAATTAAACCAAAACCTAAGCATACCACTGCAAGACTTCATAATACTATAAGCTCGTTTTGCGTAAATCGGACCAAAAAATTAATATTCAAAAACTGAAGGTAGCCGGACCGACATTGGGACGTCAAACATCTCAGTCCCCCCCGTGACCATGGGTGCTGTAAAGCACCCGAAACGTCGGGATAGTCAAAAAAAATTAAAGTAATTAAACGCGATAAAATCCGTAAATAATAGTTATATTCAATGTTTTATATTTCTTAAAAATGAACGACAAGAAACGACAGATGATTTTATAACAAAAAATTATAGCAGCCAGTCTATGTTCAATACGCAAAATCCAGATCTTTGTTATACTCAATATATAGATTAACTTTTATAAACAGAATATTTGAGCGCTTCAGGCCTAAAGTTCAGTATGATTTAACAGCATTCATAAAGTAAAAATAGCTAAAATAAAACCCAAAATGAACATTTTCCAGTTTTTTCTAAATAACTTTCAAAATATTTGATTAATCAACTCCAGGCATCAAAAAACATTTCGTGCTTAAAAACTGCGTCGAATGCAAAAAAGTTAGGTCAAAATCCAACAACGCGTTTAAAAATTATAGCTACTAAAAATCGTTTAAAAAAGCGTTTAAAAATTATATCCTTTTTTGAAATAACTTTAAAATTCTTCGATATATCGACTCAAAACCTAACAGTCTTTGTCACGTAAAAATCTGCGTCGAATGACACTAGGTAAATCAAAATCGAACGAGGCGTTCAATTTTTTTAGTTCGAAAGTTATAGCAGTTTAAAACATTCTAAATGATCTTTTTATTTATAAGTTTTGAATTTTTGAGCTCAATAATCAACCAACTGAAAGGTTTGAAGCGTTTTAAGCTCGAAAATAGCGGGAAGTTCCAGGGTTAGCTTACCGGTCAACCACTTTTCAGATTTTTGAAATTGATTTTATTTTTTAAGTAAAGTAAATTTTAAGCCTTTAAGTAGACGAAATTAACTAGGAAATTAAATAATCATGAAAACTAATGCAACCTTTCATCGATCAACGCGAAACCGAACTTAAGTTCCCGGACTTTGCCAGTTACATAAAACCTGCGCTTCGTTTGTAACACATTCTGGGTGATACATTTTTTAGTTTCACTTATTTTATAGGTATCATACTGTTACTCTTTTCATAGGTTATTATAGAAATTATGTAACAAAACGCCATTTTAAGATTTAACATGTTAATAATTTTCGCATCACTTTACTTTATTTTAATCTTTTTATCAGTATCATCATAACAAGCAACGCATAACTATCAACCATTACAAGCTCACGGGGATTGCTGTAGAGTCCCCGCGCAATATGGCATTGTCGGCCAATGCCACCGATGCCAATTATACGGCCCCTCGGCCAGAAATTGTTTCGCCCGGCTTAGGTGCGTTAAGTGCCTAGGCGATCATGGCACACCCGACTGCCCCCGAACGCCCGAGTCGGAGGGCCCTCCGAGCTGTGTTCTGTGCGGCGAAGAGGGATACCCAGCGAGCTACCGCGGGTGTAGCAAACCGCCGCGTAGGAAGCAGAACGGTGGAGCAATCCGATGCGTGCGAGCAGGCAACTCCAGTAGGTCGCGCCCACTGCATTATGCCCATCAGTCACACCAACCTCGGTGCCGCAACCCGGGCCCGCTCAGGATACATCCAAGCCCGCTCCCGTTAAAGGGACTTCCAGGCAAGGCCCAAGCCCTCCGGTGCCTTCAGCACCTAAACCCAATACATGGGTTAAGCCCCCGGCGATTGTTAGCGCGGCCGTCTCACGGCCAGTGCCTCCTCGCCAGGCCCAGAAGCCCAAACCCGCCCCTCAGGCACCGTCAAACATCGACACTGACCTTTTGTTAGTGTTCAACTGCGCCAGCAACATAAATGTGGCCGAAGTCACAACCTTAGCCCGCAAACTTCGCGAAGCCAAGCCCATTCAAGATAGGCTCAATGCTACCATTGAGCATATCAATCTTATCCAAGCGATAGGCTCGTTACAGTACGTCTAAGCCAACTTTTTTCGTAATTAAAATGGAAGCACGACCTATAGGTAGAATCAACCTTAGGTCTCTGACTGTCGCGTTCTTTAATGCAAACGGTATAAGAGATCAAAAGGAAGAGATCATGTATTTTTTACGCGACCATGATATCGACATCATGCTAGTGCAAGAGACCTTATTGAAACCTAGTTTGAGCGATCCCAAAATAGCCAATTATACCTTAGCGGCACCTTGATCTACTACAAAAGGTCCCTGCAATGTGTACCGATAGATACTCCGCCGCTTACTAATTTAGAAGCGTTGTTCTGTAGAATAGCACTTACGGGACATCAGCCAATAACAGTTGCATCAGCATACCAGCTTCCCTTAAAAAGTATATTAGATACCGACATATCAGCTCTTTTAAACCTAGGCTCTTGCGTATTAATCGCGGGAGACCTAAATAGCAAACAGATTAGCTGGAATTGGAATCCTAACGGAATTATTTTAAGACTTAACTTCGACGTTACCGCTTCCGAGAGTCCAACACGCTATCCTTATGCAAATAACGAACATCCGGAGTCCCTGTACTATCACTGCTAAAGAATATTTACTATATATTCTATAATATAGTCTCAGACCACAGGCCGGTCGTTTTACAACTGGGGCGGCCGGCAGGTGAGGTCTCTCAGACCAAATTGTCGACTGGCGTAAACTTGAGGTCAAACTTAAGTCTACCAACTTCCATCATTTGGACACTGTACCTGACAAGATAGACTCGCTAGAGGAGGCTGATAGGGCGATTAGCGCCCTTTCGACTCACCTCACATCAGCAGTCGAAAAATGCTCCCGTCCAAGTTTCGTGTGTCGAGCGATCAATACACGAAACTCCCGACGGATTTTCGACGGCTGATTAGAGCGAAGAATTCCGCGCTTAAAACATATGACCGCTACCGCCAATAAACTTCGGGTACGTTCTCTACAAAACGAGATTAAACAACGAGTAGCCGAGTTTAGAAACGATAGCTGGGATAAACTCTTAGAACCATCTCAAGACGCTTACTGGAAATTAACGAGAGCTCTTAAAGCCGATAAATCCTCACCGATGCCGCCTCTCGTGAGGCTGACCACCTTGATCTCGCCCTAGACGATCTCGAAAAAGCCGAATGCCTAGCCGACAGTCTACAGTACCAATGCACGTCATCCACCGCACCAACAGACCCCGCTCACCTACTAGAGGTAGAAACGGAAGTAGAACGTAGATCTGCGCTGCCACCAGTGGGCGAACCACTCGATCCTGTGACAGTAGATGAAGTCACCGAAACCATCAAAAGCCTTAAGAATAGATCAGCCCTGGGCCAGATGACATCAGCACCAAGGTGATCAAATGCCTTTCGGCGCCACTTATTTACCTCCTTGTAGGAATATTTAACACTTTTCTGCTCCTTCCCGGACATCTGGAAAGAAGCAGACGTAATAGGGATCTCAAAACCGGGTAAACCGCGTAATCGTCCCTCTAGCTACAGACCCATTAGTCTGCTCAACACTTTGGGTAAACTATACGAGCGCATTATTCACAAGCGTCTCCGTCTTTACACCGAAACACGGGGCCCTCTTCTTCGATGTCGTGAAGGAGGTACATTTAAAGCTAAACAAATTCCATACACTGCAAATCATACGAGCTTTCCTTTCGAACCGCACTTTTCGATATCGAGTTGAGAGAACCCGTTCTTCGAAACGCTTCCTCAAGGCCGGGGTCCCACAGGGCTCCATCCTATCTCCACTCCTCTTCACACTCTTCACGAATGATATCCCTAAAGACCCCGTGGTGAACACCGCACTCTTCGCCGACGATATGGCACACTATGTCTCGGATTACAACAAAAATAGACTCTCTTAAAGCTCTAAAAAGCGACCAATCGCCTTGGTCAATGGTTCCGCCTATGGAGAATTGACGTGAATCCCGAAAAAAGTGTAGCAGTATACTTTAAACGGAATTCAACAGCAGGTTCTAAACCAAAAACGATTTCTCTATACGACCGCCCAATCCTCTGGGAAAAATCGGCCAAATATCTAGGCGTCACGTTCGACTCCCGCATGAGTTTCGCGACGCACATAAGTGTAGTACGAAACAGAGCCAAGTCAATAATTGGCCGTCTTCACCCTCTCGTTAACATTCGAAGAGCAAGCTGTCGCTAAGACACAAACTCCGACTGTACAAAACCTGCATTAGACCATTATGTCCTATGCAAGTGTAACTTTCGCCCACACATATAGGACCCACATTTTAAAACTCCAAAGAGTACAAAACTTTTTCATCCGAAAATCCACCGGTGCACGGTGGTATCAACGGAAGTCTGAAGTACACAATGATTGTGAATTACCATCTATCTCCGGATACTTTAAGGAGATGTCCCAACGCTACTTTGATAGAGTAGAAACCCACCCTAACCCGGTAGTGACAAACGCAGCTAACTACGTTCCGATAACAAACGTCGCGACCTATCTCCATAGACCGCGTAATGTGTTAATAGAACCACCTCAACCGCTCGATCCAGTCGACACAAACGTCGCAGGCACATCACACAATGACTCACACTAAATGGGACAAACATTACTAGAATAACGAATGGGGCTCGTCGCACCCGCAGACGGGCACGACGCGTTCCAGCTTACACCGCGTACACACCGTACACCCGCGTTCCTGGGCGGTTCTCACCGCCCAGACCATCGAGCGACACGAGCTGAGCAATCAGAGACGGGGGTCCGCACTCTCCCCCTTGGACTGTGGTTAGATAGCTCAAAAAACGCCTAAAAAGGCGACATGATGATTGGTAACAAACCAAATCATAAACCATTCATCATCATCCTCACCTCATTGCCTTTCCCTTTTTTTAATTAGCCCTGAGTCAGATGAAGCTGTAAGAGTCGCATAGACTAACAGCGCTAACATCTAGAAAATAGAGATATACCGCTATTTTAATAGCAATATAATGTTTTATAAAAACAAAGAATCTTCCTGTCGTTAAATAAAGTTAAAATGCGTTTTTAATTGACAGCGTAAAATGTAAGTGGCCACCTTAAAAGTTGACAGATATTAAAGAATATCATAATCTTCGACAGATGGCGAATTGTTCATCTCAAAAATTGCCGTATCTCAAAGTTGACCTAAAATTTTCCTTCTTCATCGATGATGCTTTATTGATAGAATTCCAAAATAATTTGTTTTAAAGGCAACGAGAAGCAGTGAAGAAGCATGTTTATTCACTGCAGTAAATATCAAAATTGTAATATAGAAGTGAAGTAAAAAAATATATGTTTAAAATCGTAGTGAAAACCAGTAAATGAGCAAGCCAGGAGAGTATACATTTCAAGCTGTTTTAATATAATTATGCCTATAGTTAAATAAATATCTTAATTTAATTATATTGTACAAAAAAAACGTGATGTCCTCCATCACCTAAGGATTGTATTTAAGTACCGTAAAACGGGGTGACATTGATTAATTTTAAACTTCAAATGGATCCCACGCTTGCAATTTAAACGATAAAATGTTAAAAAAATACTGTGGTGAAGACTCACCACACAAATTAATTATTACAACAAAAAATATAAATTTGTAAATAATTATTTAGAAAAAAAAAATGAAAACCTGCTTATCAAAGTTTTATTGAAAATGGGGCTACTTTGATATGGTTACTCATTTTTTAATTCATCGCAGAGTCACCCCAATACATGACAAAAATCAATAAGAAAAAATAATTTAGAAGCTATGGTTTAGAAAATATTGCGTTCTGAAAATTTTTGGGGCTACTTTGAGTCAAGGGGTGAATTTGATATGTGGGTATATTACAGTGTAAACAACCGAGATAAGCCGAATATTTTTTATTATTATTTAAGAAAATTAAGTAACAGTAACCTAACATTAATCAGTCTAAACATTTATTTTTATTTTGGGACTTAAAACCTTGAACAACAAGTTTAGTGTCAATGATATCTTCAATAGAACATACATAATGATATGTCTTTTTTCCCTTTTGTGATCCAAACGTTGCTAAAATAAACTGCCCTATTGCGGGATTTTGTGCCAAATCTGTTGAGGTATTTCTAGTATAATTCGGTGCTCTATTTTCATTATCAGACTCACAATCGGTAAGATTATCATTGGTGTCCTCATAACCAGTTCTATAGCTTGTGGATGGCTCGCTGATAATATAAAGAGGAATTTGCATCGATATTGATTCAGTTTATACGGGATTATCATTTCGCTCTGAGGTGTGTTGGACCTCAACTACATCAACTTCTTGATTTGTGGGGCAAAATGTTTCATTAAGTGTCGATATACTTTTACCAGGTTCAATTTGTAGTCTGGTCCTCTTCCTTGGTGGCTGTGATTCATTCCTAAATCTTTATTCTCTTAAAAACTCTGTTAAGGAATCTCGAACGCCAGTTTCGATTTCAGGAGAAGGCCGACTCAGGTGGCAATTTATTTAACACCCTGTTCCTATCAAAAGGAGATACCAGTAGCCCTAAAACTGCTAACCAAATTTCTTTTCACAGCTGGCAATTCTGTGCAAGCCTCTTTATCATTTTTTGGTGGCTTTTGGTCCATATTAATTATTGTCTTTTTCAACAGATGTGGGAAGGACTCCTTAGGTATAGATATAGTTCTTAAATTGGCTTTTTTCCAGTCTTCAAGCGTTTGTCGCCATGCAATCTTTAAAGGACGAAAGAAGCCGACACCGATTGGCTGGGTTAGATGGGTTGAATGTGGCACCAAACATATAAAACTGATGTTATTCATTTCACATGCACCTAATACATCGTTGTCAATGTGAGACGATAGATTATCACCTATCAACACCTTTTTCCCGTGTAGTCTTTTGGCATGAGGCAAAAAACAAGTCATGAACCAATCCCTAAATGTTGGTGTGTCTATCCATCCACTAGTTGTTCTATTATACCGACATCCCCGGCTACAGCATGGCTTTTCACAGCATGGTTTACCTACAATACCTCTCTCTTGCCATGTATCGTACAGGTGAGTACTTTTGTAAATTATATATGGCGGCAATAATGTGCCGTCTGCAGAACCACAAATTATAACTGTAGTAGAACTCTTCGAATAGTTACTTTCTCAGTTACTTTCTCAGGGTATTTTACTCCTCTTCTATATACACATTTTTTTTGCCAAGATCGTCTGCCATATTTGATTTGTCATAGTTGAATATATTGGACGGTGGTACATTTTCTATCTCAGAGTGAAGGTTGTCGAAATACTTATTTAATGACTCCCGGCCGACAGTCGCTCTGGACCTTTTGATATTAGTGGATAGTCTTTGACCATAGGAGTGCTTATGACGCTTCAGGACACTAATGGCCCATTCGACACCAGGCAGGTTATTTGAAAACCGTTCTATAATCTTTCCCTGTCGATCTAAATGAGCCTTAGCGAACATTCGAAAGTCAAACAATGTAAGAGGAAACCCCCAATCACCACATGTAGCCGCAGCTCGTAAAATTGCTAATTCCTCTTGATGCGTGAAAACAGGTTGGCCACCAGGCGTTTTTCCATGTAATCCTTTATATTTATTATTAAGTGTTCCATACGGAATTTTATATTGAAGTGAAGCAGCATTAATAGACAATTCGTCGTTAGTGATTTTCTCTATTGCTTCTTCCATTATCTCCTCTGTACAATTTTTGTAATTGCGGGTACCCGCTGTCCTTTTGTACGTGCGAACCATGAGGCAGCTAAAACAAAACAAGAAATAGAGGTTAAATTGATAACCTATACATTACTCCTTTAAGATTGGGAACAACCACCATTGGGGTAAAATTGATAACTATCAAAGTCGCCTCGTATACTCTATCAATGTAACCCCGGTAAACCAAAGTGTTCATGGAAAATAAAATGGCGGCCGTAAACAAAAAATGCAAACATGTTCTTAATCTTAAAGAAATGTATAATTAAAACAGTGAAACACTAAAAACCAAACAATAATACTTACGGTTGTGCCACTGAAGTTATTCACACAAATTTTTAATGCTATTTTACACTAAAGTTTAACATAACATAACATATATATTTTTATTTGCTTCTGACAACAGCTAATAGTCAACGCTTCGGCAAAATATGGCTGACATATCAGTTTGGCCAACAGAACGAACAAAACTTTGATTGCGTTCAGTATCACGCATTAAATCCGAAAAAACTTACCAAGTTTAGCTATCATCAAAGTTACCCCAGTTCGCAAAGTAACCCCGTTTTACGGTAACTATTAGTATTTAGCATAAAAATAATCCATAGTACCATTATTATCCCAATACTGTATATTCACCCAAATATCTCGTTACACCTGTTTGTGTATGAAATCGATAAACAGATCCGACATTGGAAGACGGGTACATGAAAGTGTTAGAGCCTAGCTGCAGCTATATTATTTGTAGCACGAATTGGCAAACTCGACTGTGGTAGTATCACGCTCTCATATATTACTTGTGTAAAATAGCAGCTTAAGGCTGCTGTGTTTCGATTATTGAGTGTAGAGAACTGGATACTCTTTTTTATTGGAAACGAGCATTCTATTTAAGTCCTTAGGGGTGACAATGCATCTGCATTTCGATTCTTTATAGAGGATAAGTGTGGATGTCTATGAGCACCAAAGCATCCGTATACTGTCAGTTGTACTGCATTCTCGTTTGTCACTGTTATTCAATAATAGAAAGAAGAATATGTAAGATTTTACAAAATAAGAATCAAATTATATAACACATCTTTAGGTTATCTTGAGGGTGTACCAAATTCTTTTATAAAAGTCAACCTTCGCTTGCGAGTCAGTGACCATTAGAAATAACTCTGATGATGAACTATTGCAAGATGATCTCAATCTCATTATACAATGATGTAATAACAAACAAATGTTTACCAATGGCAAAAAATGTCAACTTATTAGGTTTACCAAAAAATAAAATTACATACAGAGTCAATACCATATTGATACTGAAAAACTGACTTTAGTTCGAGCGATACGTGATTTAAGCGTTATAATAGACAGCGAATTAAAATTTACCAACCATATAGATAATATAATCACCTCAGCTACGAAGTCAATGGGTTTTGTACTGAGGAATCCCAGAGAATCCTCTGCAGCCCTCTACTACAGTAAAATCTTTTAGTAGTCTGGTTAGAAGTAAACTAGAATACTGCGGTCAAATTTGGAATCCACAATACAAAATGCATAGCATTAGATTCGAAAGAAAATAGTAAAACGACAGCTACGTCATCTTGCGTACCGTTCGAATAGCTATTAAACTAATGATTACTACGAAAGACAGTAGGTGAAATTTAGCATAACATCATTACAATCGCTTAGAAGAATCTCAGACATGATATTCCTATAAAACGCTCTATAACAGTATTGATTAACCAGCAATAGTTCAATTATTTAACCTATCAAGACTGCCTAGGAAACCGCACGCCTTTTTCAATGTATCCCTTTATAGATCTAACTTGGGAAAGTATTCCCCTATAGAAATCCTTGAAAGTCCTCAATGATTTCTGGCCTCGATATAACTTGCGATACTTCGATAGTTTATCTACCTTCAAAACAAAATTAATCAATTTCTTTTAAAATATTGAATAAATTAATTAATAAGTATAATATTGGAATTATTTTTGTTTTATATAATGTGATTGATGTAATTTAATATGATAATGAAGTTATCTATCATAATGTTAAATAATTATATTTCTTTTTATTAATTTATATTTATCCAATGATGTAATTAAGTTTTTTTCTTATAATCCTCTTATTTACTTTATTCATGTTGTGATTACCTACCTATAAAAAGAAATACAATTATAATGTGTTTAATTTGTTATGAAATAGATCTTTGTATTACTGTTGTAATTTCTGTTGATAATCCCGATAAATAAATAAATAAAGTGGTTCTAATGACTCGTACATATTTAATCTATTCGTAAAGGCCGGCGTTATCATAGAGCTTCACGGCTATAATGTGGAGCCGCCAATAGGCACAACACTAATCACTGTCTGAAAATTTTCAAAAAAGAATCACCTTCGTTTTTTAAATTTGTTACAATTCTCGAAAATAATTATAATATTCATTACTGTTCCTTTAAATGAATCACGTAAAATTGACGTCCACATAAAATAAATAAAAGCGAATTAATACAATCGATAAGCTTATAAAACTATTTTTATTTCATATTTTTGCCGGGACAAACTTGTATCTACGGTCGAGTATTTGCTAAACAGAGTTTCGGATTGGAGGCGACTAAATCTAGTCCAGTTTAACCCCCAGAAGACACAAGTTTGCGCGTTAACCGCTAAAAAGAACCCCTTTGTCGTATCTCCTCAGTTTCAGGGCACTCTCCTTGTTGCCTCAGCCAGTATCGGAATCCTCGGCGTCGATATATCGAGTGACGTGCAGTTTCGTGGTCATTTGGAAGAGAAGGTCAAATTGGCTTCTAAAAAGCTTGGCGTGCTCAGCAGAGCGGGACAGTATTTCATGCCGGCACACCACCTGCAACTTTACAAGTCGCAGGTTCGGCCGCACATGAAATACTGTTCCCGTCTCTGGGCTGGGCTCCACTTGATCGCATCCAGCGCATAGCCGCTCGAATCGTCGACAACCGAGTGCTTTCCGATCGGCTCGATTCACTGGCACTGCGAAGAGATGTTGCATCTCTTTGCATATTCTTTCGCATATACCATGGAGAGTGCTCTGAGGAATTGTTCGGATTAAACCCAGCCGCCAAATTTCGTGAACGCACTACGCGGCAAACGTCCCGATACCATCCACACCATCTGGATGCTTGGCGGTCCACCATTGTATGTTTCAAAAGGAGTTTTCTTCCGCGTACAACCTCTCTGTGGAACAGTTTACCACCGGCGATTTTTCCGGACTGATACGACCTGTGTTTCACCTTGGACCTTCAAGAAAGGAGCTTACTCCTTTCTAAAGGGCCGGCAACGCATTTGCAATTCCCCTGGTGTTGCGGTTGATCATGGGCGGTGGTAGTCACTTAATATCAGGTAAGCCGCATGCTCGTTTGCCCCCTCTTCTATAAAAAATATTGTTTTGCCCAAAGTCTTTACAAACGCCACTCAATACACGTATACAAATAGATATGAGACTAGAAGTGAAACTTTGGTTTTCGATTAACAAAACCGATCAAAATTCCCGCATCCTATCCATTTCTCTGTGAGAATCATTCCATTCGTTTATTTTAAAGGATCTTCATGATTCTCAGTTACGACCAAATGCGTCCTCTAAAATAGTTTAATTTTATCCAAACAATGCGATGTTACTTTTCAATTTAACAAATTAAAAGACACTCTACGAAACTAAGTGGAATGTTACATGGATATGGCGTGCTTATCTCAATGGATTTTCACAAAATATTTTATACGCGCTTGGCTTCTCTTGCTTCTGTGTAAGGTCATAACGAGTGAATACTGTAAAAAATTTAAATACATATTATGGGTAACTAAAAAATTAATAAATAAATAATCACAAAATTTTGTAAGTATATATTTCAACGAATATATATTATATACTTCAACAAATATATGGATCCTGGACTGTAAGGGGATACTAGTTGAGAGAAAGGGCGTTTGTTAAAATAAATTGCAGGCCTATCACCTTATCACCGCCATCCTCGCAAATCTTCCACGCTCCGGAGGCAGGTTTTGCCAAGTCGTAGACAAGCTAACGCTTCTTCCTTTCTTTTACGGACACAAAACTTCACTACTTTATATATAATATACTTAAGTATTAGTACGCGGCGCGGTTTCTTCTCCTGATTACTGATTGACTCGTGGGACAGTTCTCTGCGATATGATATATATATATATATATATATACTAACTTGCCAGGCAGACTTTTTCTACCCTTTTCGACGACCCTTTGTCATGTCTTATTAAAAATCCTTAAATTCGCAAAAGAAAATTGTGGGTCACTCATGAGCAAAAAAACTGTCCTATCTCTCAAGTTGAACCAAACTGCCCACGGTGTGCAACCTTGATTAAAATCGGTTGAGTAGTTTGGGAATCCATCGAGGACAAGCAACGTGACACGTAATTTATATATATATATATATATATATATATATATATATATATATATATATACTAGGGGCGCGGTTGAGGGGAAAACGAACGCCAGATATATATGAATTTAAAGGAGGGTAAATTTAGAAAAAATGCATTATATAAAACAAACTAAACAATACCTCTATAACTACGAAATATGATACAATGCAACACATATTAAAGACTGATGTTATAAAATAAGCCTATGCATATAAAGTATAACAAATATTTATCATTAGTTTAAGTTTGCACTATAAATTGGTAACAAAATATATAAAACTGGTATGTATTTAAATGTTAGGCCATTCTTTATTGGTTTAGTAGCATTAACGGTTACAACGCGGACTATCCCATCTTTAGATAGGTACACCTTTTTCACGACACCTAGAGGCCAAGATAGAGGTGGTGCATTATCTGTCATAATAATGACCACAATACCCACGAGTATGGGAGCCGCAGGAGAATTCATTTAGCCCTGAACTGTAGTTTATGCAAGTAATCACAACGCCATAATTTCCAGAAAGACTTACGCGGCTGTCTAAAAGATAATGCAGCTGGATTATGCTAGTAGAGTCAGTGGGACAACTAGAAAGTGATAGTGTTAACGTAGTGTTTTTGCAGATTGATTTCCGCACACTGAAGTATGGCGAAAATTTCTGCCTGGAAGCGGAATCTACCCAAATTCATACTAAGTTTGAATTTTGGGCACTCTCCGTAGATTCCAAAGCCTACGTTAAGGATCATTTTAGACCCATCGGTATATCTTAGAGGCTACCAACCTCACAAATAACCTGGCCACTCAGCCAGCTTTCTCTTGAGGGTAGTTCCACTATATACTTTTTATCAAAAATGTGCAGTGGACGCATGATATCCGAGATCATGCATAGGACCGGTGTTTCCTTAATTGAGTCGAGCGTGGATATCAATCTGCAGGAGAGCAAGCTCAGACCGCCTTGGGCGTTATTCTATACAAACTAGCCTTCGTCTCCTTTTCTAATTAAAGATCAAGGGGTGTTACGCATAGAAGTGCATTAAAAGCCGCTCCAGGTGATGGTCGCATAGCTCCAGTTGACATTAAGCGGGCAGTTATTTGTAGACTATTTAGTCTGTCCGCAGTATTCTTTTGGTTAACCTTGTTGCACCAGACAGTAGAGGCGTAGGTGAGAATCAGCCTTACTTTGCTGCTGTACAGCCATAGGACCATACTGGGATGCAATCACCAGTTGTTCCCGACCAAACAACTGCGCGTACCTAAAGCAAATTTTTCCTTATGGCATACGTTGCTATGGTGGGAGTTCCACTTTAGTTTTTTGGTCAATTTTCTCAATGAAAAATGGTACTTCTTTATCATTGAGTTGAGCTTGACATGTCACATTTGTCCAACCGCTTCTTTTTGGTAAAGGGTATAATAACAGTTTTATGAGCAATAACTGATAAACTGTTATAACTGCACCAGTTATGGTGTTTAGGGTTCTGTGTATAATTAACGATAAAGTATTTTGGCAAAAGCCCCTCGCAATGATCACAAGGTCGTCACGTCTACCGTCAAGGGGCCCTTAATATCTAGAAGGGCCTGGAGGACCCTCGTCTTACCCTTGTAGTTAGCCATTTATTGGCGTGGGGGGGGGGCAGGAGCCTTTTTCGCCTGTTGAGGACGAGGACTTTCTTTACCGGCGCTTTTGACCGCCGCCATACCTTTCGCTATGCCGCTTTCACCTCCACTTACCCCACCCCTGAAGAGTACCAGCGGAGGCTGTGGTAACTGATAGCGTTCCAGTGGAGGACTGGGAAGTTTGGAGTTAGGGCGATTCAGGCTACCGCGTCTGAGCATACCTTGACTATAAAAGTTATCATTTTAAAGCCAAGGACGACTCTGCCGCCTACCTTTCCTAAGATCCTCCGCCGATGGGTCGTCCATAGAAAAAGTTACTAGAGCTCGGTATGGAGCCCTTCATTTTGTACCCTTAACAGCATAGCCGCCTCTTCTAGAGAGTCAGCTTTGCAGCAGATACGCAGATATGTAATGCCCAGCTGAGGCTTAAGCAGTTTGCGCTCGGGTATTATCGAGAGCTCTGCCTGCGGCCAGGGTTTCAGTTTTCCGATATCACCCACAATCCAGTCCTGGATTGCCTTATTCGGGCATGTTGCCAGATTCTAACCTGGCTTGTGTCATTCTTGCTTGCGCTCCACAGGTCGTGTTAGTGATGGCCTGTGTTAGTGCCCGGTGGACTTGCCGCATTTGCTAAACACTCAAAGGATTCGAATGCCAGCTTCAAAGACTTCCTGGATTGGTCTTTGGGGGACTCTTCCTCATTTCGACTGTGATTTTTCACCTTCGGAACTAGGGAAGGTTTGAGCTGAGGAATTTCGTCTCAAGGCAGAGAGAGAGGGCCTCTTCGACTCCTATCTAGGCTGCTATCAGCCTTCGGTACCTCTTCTTTACTGCCCCACTAAACTTATAAGGCCTAGCGAACTTTCATTTCCGATTGTGGTTCGGTTGCATATGTGCCCTCTACTTCATGGTTCGTCCCAATTTGGCACGTAGTATTGCACGGTATTGGTGAGGCTAAAAGAGCCTCTTCCAAACCTACAGATGCATTAGAGGAGATTCCTCATTGTTGATTTTTCATTGACAAGATAAAGTAACTTAGGTTAAATATTCTCGTACCCAGTGTTCCCGCCCGCAGCGTATAATTTAATTTATTTTCAAATTTAAGCTTTTTTTCGTAATATTACCTCAGCGCGATGTACGCACTGTTAATTAAAACAGACAGTTGTTAACAGGCGATTCGTATGTCCTAATACACCTGCATTCAAAACGAGATTATTGGTCCGCAATTGTTTATTGGTGTTATTATTGGTCCGCAACTGTTTATTAAGTTGTTGTTAATATGAGCTGAACAGATTTTAAATTTCATAACGTATAAGACATACACAAATAAATAATTTTGCTAATACATACACCTATTTAGTTTTGCATAATATAATATAATATAATAAGTATATTTCTATGGCAGGCGGAAAATCGGTCAATGATATTTGAGTGCACTGTCAGGATAACCAACCTTTTTGCCACTTTGCCATTTCAATTTCTATAACTTTTCACGTACTATCAAATAGGTGCCAACTTTTATATGATTAAAACATTATGAGGAGGTAAGGCTGTCTGTCAGATGACATAGACAGAGAGAAACGAACCAGGAGATGGGTGGTTGCAAACCCGCCTGCCTAGCGTGGCAACTACGGTAAATATCTTCATATAAGGCAATCTGTGGAGGAATCTACCGTTGAGCATAACAGTAGAATTTTGATAGGCTGTAGCGGTAATTCTTGCGCACATTCTCCAGAATGTGTCCTGTATAACACTGAAAGCCTACTTTCCACCCCACTAATAACCATCTCATCATGCATTTTACTGAGTCGAATGCTGCTAGATGGCACTTTTCAGGCATCAGCCCATATACTAGTAAGTGGCCTATTGTCTTTTCCCCATACGAGTGCTCATCCTCTACTCTGAGTGTTTTTGAGTAAAATAGTCTAAAATTTGATTTACACGTGCCTTCGAAATATTTTTTTATTTCTTAGACATGAAGGTTTTCTCACGATGTTGTATTTCACCGCCAAGCACGTGGTAAAAATACATAAATCATTGCATTGCTATGCATCATTAAGACTTAATCTGGTACCTTATAAATGTAATATATTATTTGTCAGGAAATGAAATAATATTATATAAATGAGACATTATTTCACAAAAAATTATATTAATATTATAGAAAAACATTATATTACTAACGAGTTTGGTCGGATTACATAAGATTAAATAAGCGACGACAACGACGGACTAACGGCCTAGTAAACCAACTAGCCGTAAGACGCTTGGTGGTAATTGAATGAACAGAGCCGACGGCTCTACTTGACATAATTAAGTTGTGATACAGTCAAAAGCATCAAACATTGTTTATATATTAATACGAAATTCTTTATTCGGATCAAAAAAGGTATAGTAACAGTCTTGCTCAGACATTCAAGTTCCCTAGATTACTCGCGATAATAATGATGGGTCGTCACAATGGCGACATGTCCATTAATGATATTGTTAGAAATCAGAAGGGCATTTTGAATAATAAGAAATATGATATAGGACTGATGTCTTCAACATCCATTCACTTTTTTTGTCTCTGCCTACAGGCAGCTCTGCAAGATTTCAGTTTGCAAGGCATACATTTGTTTTAAGCGATCCACCTCAAAAAACTTGCATTCTCGTACTCAAATTCAATTTGAGTTACTTGAATTTTAACTCGGGTTAACTCGAGTCGAGTTTTTTCCGATTTGGAACATCTTTATTTTATATTATATATTATTTCCATAATATTTTATTTATTTGATTGCTAGAACCAATGACCTGAACACGAATATCAAAACAACTCTTTTTTTACATTACTTGATTCCGTTTATGTTTCCAAAAAATATACTTACATAACTTATCTTAACGTACAATCCCTAACGGGGTAGCCAGAGAGAACAGATCGCCAAGTGTCACGATCCTTACATACCTCTTTCGCTTCTTTCAGGTTCATTAACTTCTTCATACATGCACGTCTAGGTATCCGAGTACTCTTGACCCTCCCCTCTTCGAGCAATTTGCTCACATGGTCTTCGAAAGTTAGTCTCGGTCTACCTCGACACCTTTTAATATTTACTTTCGCTCTATATATTTTCTTCACCATTCGGTCTTCACTCATTCGTTCAACGTGCCCAAACCATTGGAGTACGCCCCTATCAATTTTTGTGATAAGGTCATCTTTCAATCCTGCCATATTGCGAATCTCTTCGTTTCGCTTTCGGTCGGCTAAGGTAACGCCACACATTTTACGAAGAGATTGCATCTCCACTGCATTCAACTTGCTTTTATGCTTCTTCTGGCATACCCAGGTTTCGCTGCCATATAACAAAGTCGGTACCAACACTGCATTATGTATTGCAAGGCATGCACTCTTCACCACGCCTTGCCTTTTTACTAATGCATTCAGGGCACCATTGACTTTGTTTCCGGCAGCGACACTCCTATCCACATCTAAATCACATCTTCCATCCCGGCTGAAAGCACTCCCCAAGTATACAATTTCATTTACCTGTTCTAGACATTCCTGATTTACCCATATTTCACATTTCGTTCTCTCTTCGTCCTTTTCAAATACCAGAACCTTAGTTTTATTAGCATTCAAACGGAGACCTTTAATTTCACATCCCTCTTTCATACACGTGACTAATGCCTGCAGTTCTGCTTCTGATGGTGCAATAAGCACTGCATCATCAGCATACAGCAGACAATTAACTTTTATGTCACCCAATTTCACACCCAAACAGCTATTTTTCAGCTTCTGTAAACAGCTGTCGAGATACAGTATGAACAGCCAGGAAGACATGACACAACCCTGTTTTACGCCCGCTTGGACGCTAAACATGGGTGACAGGTCATGCCCTACCCGCACACAGGCTTTACAGTCATAGTAAAGTGACTGCACAGCCCTTAACAATCGACCATCCACACCATATCCCGGCAACAGTTCCCACATTTTCTTCCTTATAACCTTATCAAATGCTTTCTCCAAATCCACAAAAGCACAGAAAATCTTCTGGTTAACACTCAGAAGCTTCTCCGTGATCATGCGGAGAGAAAACATTTGATCCGTGCATCCTCTTCCAGGTCTAATTCCAAAAAATATAAAAATAAATTAGTCTTTTTTGTGTAATATCATTGAAGGTCGTTAAAATTTCTTGTGGGTACAAAAATAACTGTCTCTTTTTGATTCAAAACAAAGGTGCTTAAAAACGTCTCCGGTTTTTGTCCACTAATTAAGAATATAATTTTGTGGGAAAATTATTTTTCCCCAATCGAGCTGGCAAATATAAAATAAAAAATAAAAAACTAATAATACAATACTTTACGGATGAATTTATTAAGCACATACTTAAAAAATTAATGCTAATCTAGGTCACGTAAGGCCCTCTACGGTTTATGACCAAGTAGGCAGAAGGTTTACTGTTAGTGTTACACTGTTCACAAGAGGATATATAACTTGAATTCATAAAGTTCTTTTTTATAATTCCATTTTGTAGTGAAATTTATGACTTTAAAGTATAATAGATCTCAAATCCGTATATATTTATAAATATGAAATAATTATTAAGTCATATTCACATAATATTTGTTCTCGTATGCGTTGGTTAAAACAGACTCTGGCTACGAAGTTACCCCCGGACATACATAACATACTACTTGTATAAAAACGATGCCTTTCGAAAACCCCATTCGAAATGAGGTTACGAATATGTAGACCAATCACCCAGTTAATTACCGAGCGCAACGACTTCCGAACTGCGTTTCCAAACCGAACCCGTTGCCAACCGAAGCTGTAACGTTACGCCTCCCTTATTGTCATTTTGCGACACCTCATTAAAAGCCATCGATGTCGAGATACGGCGCTAATTAATCGATGACTGATTAGGCATGAAATGAGCACGCGAGAGGCGTGAAGTATTCACGCCGTTTGGTATACAAGCGTATTTATATAGCACGTATTCGGAATTCATTTTTCTCGGTGGCGTGCTTATTTATGGTAAAACGGCGCATTAAAACATAAAAAATGCTTATCGCATTTAAATTTGAAATCCTTTTTTTAATTCCGTATTATTTTGACCTATGAGTCACAAAATAAAACTTTTTTGACGGATTTTATCACGTCGATTTTAACTAAATTAAATAAAAGCCTATAAAATCCGTAAAACCAGTTTAATTCAATGTGTAGTGTTCGCTTAAATATAAGAATTATCATTATATAAGTAAACGGATTGTCCAATAAATCCTCATCTTTAACCCGTTTGTAGTCCATTGCTAGAAAAAAATCCTACCACAGTCATCGAAACAGTTGATATATGGATTGGCGAATGTAGTACCAGATGTTTCGCAACTTCGACGCTGCTTCCCGTCACCAATCTGTGTATTTTCTTTATGACATAAAAATGAAATGCCATTTTAATGGGAGAGGGGTAAACGAGCATACGACTCACCTGATGTGAAGTGATTACCACGGCTCATGAATAACTGCAGCACAAGGGGATTGCAGATGCGTTGCCGGCCATTTAAAAATGAGTAGGCTCTTTTCTTGAAGGTCCCTAGTCGTATCGGTCCGGAAAAATCTCTGGTGGTAGTCGATTTCACAAGGAAGTTGTGCGAGGTACACAACTTCTTTTAAATCGCATGGTGGTGAACCACCTAGCATTCAGATGATGTGGATGGTATCAGGAGTTTTGCCGCGATGTGCGTTCATGAAATTTGGCGGCTAGGATTACTTCGAAAAATTCCTCGGAGCACTCCTCGTGGTAGGTGCAAAAAAAATGGATTCAACATCTCTTCGCAACGCCCGTGAATCGAGTCCATCTAAAGGCACTCGGTCATCAACGATTCGAACCAATCTGTGCTGGATGCGCTCAAGTGGAAGGAGCTGGCACTGAGGAGTCCCAGTCCAGAGATGGGAACAGTAGTCCATGTAAGGCCAAACCTGCGCCTTGTGAAGTTGCAGGCGATGTACCGGCATAAAAGACTGTCCCACTTCCCTGAGAGTGCCAAGCGTTTTAGAGGCCAATTTGCCTTCTCTTCGAAGTGACCACGAAAGTGCACGTCACTCAATACGTCAACGCTGAGAATTCTGATACTGGTTGAAACAATAATAGGAGTGCCTTGAAACTGAGGAGATACGACAAAGGGGTTCTTTTTAGGGGTCAACGCACAAACTTATTTCTTAATAAAATATGTATAAAACTATATGGATAAAACTGGACTAGATTTAGTCACCCCAATCCGAGATTTTGTTCAGCAAATAAATTTGACTTCGCCTATTTTATCTAACAAAAGCACAAACATCTGTCGGTATTTCCACAAAGTCATCCCCTACGAAACCCTCAGAATGAAATGCAGCGATGAATTTTCCTATGCCACAAATAAATGGCGTATGAATAATATATTTTCAGGAAAACATATCTGAAACCAAACCAATATAATTGGAAACAACTTTATTCGTAAATACAACACAGCACATATTACATACAAGGCGATGTTATAAATCATAAATCTTATTGTTAAATAACTTTATACCACCACAGTAACAATAAAGTACCAATAGAGCTTGAAAACTTGAACTCACTTATTGTTTAAATATTTTCAAGTACAACATCAATATTGATTTAATTTAAACATAATCATAATTAGTAATTTTAGACATGTCTGCTAAAATCTGAATATATATTTATGTCAAGTAAACAGTCACTTTTAATAAATATGACGTTGTAATTAACATCGCTCCAGTATCATGCGCGCTGCTAAAATAACATGGCTTTAACAGGCGCGGTTACGTCAAATATTACGGCTTAGATAATAATTTTGACTATCTTTACACAATATATTATTCTGACGATTATAATCCAACATATTTTAAAACATCGAACAGTAGTAACGATTGTCTCGACAATATTTGTGATTTATTTTCGTTACCACCAGAACCCTCAATCGCTCACCCTGATAATATAACGGATATGTGCTCACCAACCCTGAACCCAGCGCTTGAGTGTTGATCTTTTTAAAGTACATGTCATCAGTCTAGGGAAATCTCGTACATGCAACAATAAATTCATAAAGCAGCCTATGTAAAGAAATTTTTTTGAGGAATTGGAGACTTCCTAGACAAGACACACAACAGGTAACACATTTATGAAACATGTTGCTACATCTAAAAATATTAAATATAAAAATGAAATAAACTTACATATAATCGTAACAACATGCAGACTTTTTTCCACTCCATTTAGTCCTTAATATATGGCTCAGGAGCTTGGCGCTCGTTGTCAATTTCACAGTACGTAAGCAACCCGCGTTCGTTCCCTGCCGGCACCAATGAAAATGTTAAATACAATTTCAAGTGTCGATTTCCAAAGTGTAATGATGAACGAAAACATAGTAACAAAACCTGCATGTATGAGAATATTTCGAAGATATACGTAATCCACCAACGCGCATTGGGGCAGCGCAGATGACTATTCCTTATTACCCACCATAAAACCATGTCAGAAGTATGAAAAGGCTTGTGCCCAACAGTGTGACGAATATAGGCTCTAACTGTACTTTACTTTTACATAATTAATTAAGAAACAGCAAGATCAAGATACTTTTGCAGCGCGCTCGATTTATTTTTATTCAACGATCGCTAACACTTGACGACATCCGTAATATTCCGATCCAACTAACGATGCAGTAAAACGGAGAAAGTATCTTTCATTTGTATGCGGAAGACAGAGCCATTGCGTCATAAACTAAAGGCGCCTGATGCATCGTAAATGTCACCTTGGGAGGTGGGAATAATAATATTAAACACTTTGCGGGATCGTGGCCTACACTGAGCACTTGACACTGACTTTTACCACTGCAAGACTTATAGCCTTCGTTAACTATGACATCAGAACGTCAAATACCTCAGTCCCCCCTCCCCGTGACCATGAGTGCTGTAAAGTATTAAAAAAGTTAAAATTAAATTCTTGAAATTATTTTAATTCCAAATGAAGATCTATTCATAGTGAAAGAGTGGAAGGTCCACACTCATGAACGGGAGTAGAAAAATGTTCGCCTTTTTGTGGCAGCGAAAAAGTATCTAGCCTATTTGATAATTTATAAGGGAGGTCTATGTGGACATTTGATAGGCTGTAATGATGATGATGATGAGTTCCACGCATAGATAATTGCTCCATTAAAAGTAAAAAAGTAGCAGCCTGCATCTCGTCATTGTCATAACTGGGCACAGGCTGCAGACAAATTTTGATCAAAAAAGTTTTCGCTGCGCTGACCCCAACACGGTATGACCTCAACTGGAGAACCAGATATGCAGGTTTCCTTGCGAACGTGGTAAATACAAATAGCTACAAACTTCAAATTAAAATAAAAATACTTTTTAACTACTCAGACATCTAGGTTTCCCCACGAAGTTATTGTTCACCACTTCACCGGACACGTGATAAGTCAGCAAGTAAAATTTTATCGCACGTCCTGCTACACGGCTCTTGTATTTATTTAAATAAAATTAGTAAAAACTGAAACAAAGCTTTTGCACGATTATTGACAATATCTACATATTAATTAGATATCCAACGATGCCATGAACTATTCCATCAAATAGAGTTAATCATTGCATTTAATTTTCAAATATATACGGCAAATAACTTGATAACAAATGAAATTGGTTAAATTAAAGCTATGCCAATAGACAGACAATATCATAAGACATTATTACGACAATATATTCCACTAAAGAACTTCCCTCATAATAACAATTTTCTGTAAACGGTATTAAATATAATAGTATCGTTAGTCAGTTTGCCAAACGTGGTAATTGCAGTTAATGATCACGATGATGGCCACCGGTCTGGGTATTTAAAGTTTTGATTCTAAACGAATGAGTATTATGTAGCCTCTATTATTTAATTTTATCAGTGACATTATTAGTTTATTTAGCAATGAGTAGAATGCGCTGTTATTAGATGAAATAATGAAAGCCAAAACTATGTTATATAGTAATATCAGCGATGGAAGGTAGGGATGCACCTGGAAAGCCGCGAAAATTTATTTATTTCATAAATAAAGCATAAAGTAACGTTGATTCTGCTAATAACTCTGTGTTAAAAATATGCTATCAGCGCCGCTAGTGGTGCAAAACTATTTGATGATATGACCATAATATCATGAAATAGCAATATTGTTTTGTTATTTGAGTTTAATATCGTCATACGGACTCTATTTATTAATTTGGACAACTTTATTATAACCTGGTCAACAAACAGTGTTAAATGACTACTACTATTTTACGAAATTTATTTCCTTAAGATATGATCTACGATTTGGCCACGACATATACCTATAAAGATAATAAGGATAAGGAGAATTTCGCAATAATTGCAGTGTATTACAGTTTAAATTACATTAGTAATTAAACTACAAACCATATAGATTTTCATATTTTTGATAAACGTCACTATTATCTATTTAAGTTATTACACTTTTAAAATGATATAACGAAAATTTTAAAAGAAACGTTAGGATGTTTAAATAATTTTATTTATCTTATTATTTTAACATATAAATTTAATTTATTTAATTATATTTTAATTAGTTACTGAAGGCAAACTGTACTTTTTCTGTTTGATAATAGATGGCGCTGTTTTGAAAACTAAAATGTAGATCGTCAGCGTAGCTTCAAATTATTAAACAAAGGTTAGAACTAATTCCTTTTTTTCCTTTTTTTAAACGTTACCCTCACACTAGGATTTTCTCCTGTATCGTGGGGGCAGTTTACAAACATAAATTGCACAAGGACACACATCCAGACCCGGAACAATTATTTGTAGGCCATACAAATACTAGTTCCGTGCGGGATTCGAACCCGCGACCCCAGCGCAGCCACTCATTGCTAAGCCACTACGCGACGGATTCGTTGAATTTGAAACTTTATTTATAAATATGTTATTAGTTTGAAAAAATACCAGTCATCCTGCATATATACGAACAGACAAAATCATAATAGAAAATTAACATCTCAAGGAAGGAAAATATTTAACCTTCCTTTTTAAGAAGTTCCGTAATCGGAAAAAAGTAGCCCATAAGTAGCCCTGATTCATTAACTGCATGCATACAAAATTTCATGAAGATCTGTCCAGTAGTTTTTGCGTGAATCTTTAATACACAGACAGACAAACAGACAGTCAGACAGACAGAAACACAGACAGGCAGATATAAATACAGACAAACAGACAAAAATTCTAAAAACCACTAATTTGGCTTCAGTGCCCTTTATTTAGTACCCCGGACTTATCTATCCAGGAGATATTATGATTATAGTCACGACTTTTCTACAGATTTATTATATGTATAGATTTGATAACATTTTGATAAATTGTAGATAATTTATATATTCTCATTATAAATCTAATAGAATAATCTCCTATTGACCTGTTAACACAGTATACATTTTTGTAAATAATGGCCTTGATTGGTGACCATATCAAATAATGATGAGATGATCATATAGTAAGTTAAGTATAGAAAAGAACGCTTAAGTTCACCAATCCATATCCATACTTAATATTATAAATGCGAAAGTGTGTTTGTTTGTTTGTTTGTTTGTCCTTCTTTCACGTCGCAACAGAGCGTCGGCATGGCATGATTTTTTGTATGGGGATAGTTCGGTGGCTGTAGAGTGACATAGGTTACTTTTTTCCGCGGAAAAACATCTCATTCCCGTGGGAAAAAGAATATGTTGCAAAAGTTTGTCCGTCTTTCACGTCGCAATAGAGCGTCGGCATGGCATGAATTTTGTTATGGGGATAGTTCGGTGGCTGTAGAGTGACATAGGTTACTTTTTTTCCGCAGAAAAAGTAGCCTATGTCACTCTACAGCCTCATTCTCGTGGGAAAATAGAATATGTTGCAAAAGTTTGTCCTTCATTCACGTCGCAACAGAGCGTCAGCGTGGCATGAATTTTGGTATGGGGATAGTTAGGTGGCTGTAGAGTGACATAAGCTTTAGCTTTTAGTTTTAGATATAAATTTTTTTCGCGGAAAAACATCTCATTCTCGTGGGAAAATCGTATATGTTGCACAAGTTTGTCCTTCTTTCACGTCGCAACAGAGGTGCATTGTAATTCACAGAATAGGCGATAACCTCGCAGACGATATTAAGTAATCCGTTGATGCTCTGCCTACCCCGAAAGGGTTACAGGCGTGATTATAAGTATGCATCAGAAATACTATTACCTAACTGTGGTAGAAACAGTTCTTAGTAAGCCTTATTAATAAGCCTTAGTAATATTTATTGAACGGAAATGAATATAGTTCTTATATGTGGTTATGAATGAATCGGTATTACAATAAGAAAAATGGTGCAAAATTATAAGAAAAATATTTTTCGAGAGTTCTTATTAACTAATGTATACATAGTTTAAATTTATTCCGCTAGATGTCGTTACTAGGTTTGTAAAACGCGGTAACGAAATGTTTCCTGACATGTACTTAACTCCCGCCGTTGAGCCGCGCGTCAACTTATAGTGCATACGGTAGCTATACGTTTAAATTGTTTCTATTTCGTAGCTTATTCGACTACCTGCTTTCTATTTCGGTTGTTTGTTATTTGCTTTGTGATTTGGTTAAGGTTAAATGGATTTATATTGGCTTTAATTTTCGGATTTTTGTATTTTCTTGGATCGGTTTTCATGATTTGGTTGGTATTCCTTACATATTTAGACTCTGGCTTTGATTTAGGATTTTATTTATTTAGAATCGTGAATTGGTTTTCGTTGTTTTAGTTTGTTTAACAATATTTCAAAGGAATATTAATAGTATAGATAGTGTATACAGTACCTATACACTTAATTCTTTTTTCGTTGGTTATATTTATATTGACTACTGCTTTCGATTTCGGTTTTCTGCGATTTGTTTTGTGATTTGGTTTCTTGGTTGGATCTTTTCGGATTCGTGTTGCATCTTGAATTGGTTTTGTTGTTTTGATTTTAAAAAATATTTAAAAGGAATATTTATTCCTTTTAGATATTTTGGATTTGCTTTAAAAAAATATTTAAAAGGAAATTTAATTCCTTTTAGGTATTTTAACGTTTTTTTTATAAATAGGTTTTTTGTTATTTCATAATGCCTCGCAAACGTAAGTCAAGCCTTTCAAGAGTATCTTCTCAAAGACAAGCGAAAAGATTAGCTCGATCGCTAGAATCTTTAGAAGATGCTGAACTGAGAATGCAAGAACAAGCAGAGCGTCAGGCTGCTTTTAGAGCATCTGAGACACCTTATCAACGTCAGCAAAGGCGTCGTAATCAGACAAAGCGTCAAGCTGCTTTAAGAGCTTACAAAACACCTTCTCAAAGTCAGGAAAGGCGTCTTGAAAAGGCAGAGCGTCAAGCTACTTTAAGAGCTTATGAAAAACCTTGTCAAATTCAGCGAAGGCGTCTTGAACAGGCAGAGCGTCAAGCTACTTTAAGACCTACTGAAACACCTGCTCAAAGGCAGCGAAGGCGTCTTGAACAGGCAGAGCGTCAAGCTACTTAAAGAGCTACTGAAACACCTGATCAAAGTCAGCAAAGGCGTCTTGAACAGGCAGAGCGTCAATCTACTTTAAGAGCTATTGAAACACTTACACATAGTCAGCAAAGGCTATTCGAAGAAGCGGAATGTTAGGCCGCCTAAAGAGCCGCGAAAACACCTGATGAAACTCAACACAGACTCATTGAGCTAACTGAACGTCAATCTACTTTAAGGGCATCTGAAATACCAGACCAGACACAGGCGCGAAGAGATGCAAATGCACAGCTCCAAGCTGAGCGTCGACAAAATTTTCAAAGAAAAAATTGGTTGGTTTCTAATAACGCAGCATTCAATTGTGATCCGTTGATTGATTATAAAAATCACTGGTTAGTTGTTATCGGACTGATGGTAAAGGAGTGTCGATTTTGCAGCGCTTTAAAATTGAAAGATGAGACCGCAGGCATGTGCTGTTCCAATGGCAAAGTGTCTCTTCCGTTACTTGGGAAACCAGAAGAACCTTTGAAAATTCTCTTGAAAAGTTCGTATCGTCTCTATGAGATGGCGCCAATAGAATAAAATCCATATCATTTTAAGGTAGTACCAACCTTCAAAAGAAAAGTGTATAAATTTGACAGCTGTCTGATTATTAGTTTGTAAGATACAGCATTTTGAGTGAAGCAACTTTTGTTATTTTGTAAAAAATGGATAAAAAAGGAATTTCGTGTTTTAATGAAACACTATTTTTTGATGAAAAAAAGTGCTGCTGATACCAAAAAGTGGCTTGATGAGTATTATCCGGACTCTGCGCCGGGCGAAGCAACCATTCGTAAGTGGTTTGCCAAATTCCGTACAGGCCATATGAGCACCGAAGACGATGAACGCAGTGGACATCCAAAAGAGGCTGTTACGGACGAAAACATAAAAAAAATCCACAAAATGATTTTGGAAGATCATAAATTGAGGTTGATTTGTATAGCTGGTACTATAAAAATATCAAAGGAACGTGTTGGATATATCGTTCATGAATATTTGGGTATGCGAAAGCTATGTGCAAAGTGGGTGCCGCGCGAGCTCACAATCGACCAAAAACAAGAACGTGTCGATGCTTCAGAGCAATGTTTGGAGCTGTTCAACCGCAATAGAAGTGAATTTTTGCGTCGATATGTGACAATCGATGAAACATAGATCCACCACTACACTCCGGAGTCCAGTCGGCAGTCATCTGAATGGACTGCACGCGATGAACCGAATCCAAAGCGTGGAAAAACTCAACAGTCGGCCGGTAAGGTTATGGCGTCCGTATTTTGGGATGCACATGGAATAATTTTCATCGACTATCTTTGAAAGGGAAAAACCATCAACAGCAACTATTATATAGCATTATTGGAGCGTTTGAAGGACGAAATCGCGAAAAAACGGCCCCATTTGAAGAAGAAGAAAGTGTTGTTTCATCAAGACAATGCGCCGTGTCACAAATCGATGAAAACGATGGCAAAATTGCATGAATTGGGCTTCGAATTGCTTCCGCAACCACCGTATTCTCCAG
The DNA here is from genome assembly GCA_907164705.1 of Parnassius apollo. Lineage (NCBI taxonomy): Eukaryota > Metazoa > Arthropoda > Insecta > Lepidoptera > Papilionidae > Parnassius > Parnassius apollo. The sequence continues at coordinate 4,375,008 of CAJQZP010000141.1, forward strand.
ATTTGCCCCCAGCGACTTTTTCCTGTTCTCAGATCTTAAGAGAATGCTCGCTGGAAAGAAATTTAAAGCAGATGAGGAAGTAATCGCCGAAACAGAGGCCTATTTTGAGGCTAAACACAAATCGTACTACAAAAATGGTATTGAAAAGTTGGAAGATCGCTATAATCGGTGTATCGCCCTCGATGGCAACTATGTTGAATAATAAAATCGAATTTTGCCAAAAAAATGTGTTTTTCTATAAAACGATATGAACTTTTCAGCCCAACGTTTATAGGATGCTAATGAGTCACGGCGCTTTTTAAACAGGATCCGGAAATATAACTCATGCTTTCAAATGACGTCCTTCGGTGTTGACCGGGAAATAATAATGCCGGGATTTTCGCCTACATTTATGGTGCAAGGGCAAATTTATCATAGAATAGGTTCACTTTTGCCAGCTGAAAATGAACAGTGGGTGACGAAGAAATTGAGGTAGACCGTCGCTGCCAATTTATCCAGGGAGTTGAGAGAGACAGTGTTCAAAATTCAAAGATTCTTGCATGAACGTAACATTTTAGTCAAAACATTTAAAACTGCTTTAGAAAACCTACCTGAAGATGATTATAAAGTCGTTATTCACGCTGATCAGACCCCTCAAGGAGAGCATAAAAGGCGCTACAATGCACCTTTGATAAACCAAAAAAAAGCAGCCGTAATTAGTGGTGATCAATTTTCTTTACGAGACATTGTCTTGCGAGCACGTGATGATATGTTGAAACGGGTAAACGATACAAAAGTTTTATGACGCTCTTCAATACCCATTGATTTATTGCAAAGTACAGAGGGTTATCATTTTTAAATTCCACTTATTAACCCGGTCACAAAAGAGCCTACTCCGAACAAAAAAGTATCATGTATGGATTTTTATGCGTAACATATGATGTTGCGAGAAAATGATTTTAACCTCTTAGCCCGGTGTAGACAATTATTTCATCAATTTTTGGTAGACATGTATGTGAAGGTAGAAAGTGAATTATATACATTTACAAGATGCAGTTTCTAGCGACGTCAATGTCAGAGTCAGAGATTTAGGTAAAATGGTAATTCTGCCCTCATCATTCGTTAAAAGTCCCCGCTACCTACATGAGTACACACAAGACGCATTCGCCTATGTTCGAGCTTACGAAAAACCTGATCTTTTTGTTACTTTTACTTGCAATCCCACATGGAAAGAAATAACCGAGGAGCTAATGCGGGGCCAAAAAAGTACTGAGAGATACAATTTAGTTGCTAGAGTATTTAGATTAAAAGTAAAAAAAATTAATGTATGTAATTAAAAAAAGAGAAAATTTTCGGAGAGGTGCAGTGATTCATGTATTCAACTGAATGGCAAAAAAAGGATTACTACATGCCCATATTCTAATATGGCTTAAAGAGAAGTTGCGGCCCAGCCAAATAGATGACATAATAAGCGCCGAGATTTCGGATCCTAAGCAAGATAAAGAATTGTACGATACCATCGTCCGAAATATGATTCACGGCCCATGTGGAGCGCGAAATTCAATATCGCCATGTATGAAAGAAGAAAAATGTAAAAAGAAATTCCCTAACAGATATTAAAAGAAACAGTGCACAATGACAATGGCTACCCTTTATACAGACGCAGAGCTCCCGAAGATGGTAGCAGGAAAGTTACAATCAAATCTCGCCCTGGAGCGTTCGAAACCCTTAGATAACAGCTGGATTGTCCCGTATTCGCCCATTCTATGTAAAATGTTTAATGCCCACATTAATTTAGAAGCATATAGCTCTGTCCGCGCAATCAAGTATATCTGTAAGTACATAAATAAAGGAAGCAACCAAGCAATATTTAATTTCAGGAGTGAAGGTGAGGCAAATCCCGTTAATGAAGTACAGACCTTTCAAGCAAGGCGTTATGTCAGCAGTAACGAGGCAGCGTGGCATCTCCTTGGCCTCCCTTTACACGAAAGGCACCCAGCAGTTACTCACCTAGCTGTGTACTTAGAAAATGGAGAACGTGTATATTTTACAGAAAGAAATTTCCAAGAAAGAATTGCATCACCGCCAAAAACTACACTAACAGCCTTTTTTCAACTTTGTCAAACCAACCCCTTTGCAAAAACGTTGTTATATTCTGAAGTCCGCCGCTATTATACTTGGAATATATATCCTCTCAGCAGTCCGGGCCAAAATAGCCGCTTTGGCGCATTTGTCAAACCCTAAACGAGTGTTATATTGCCTACGTGGCGCGTGTCATTAAAATGGCAATATCTTAATATTTATGTATGGGAACTATATAATATGATATGTTGTTAGAATTATTGTTAAATAAGCTAATAGAATATGTGTAAATGTGTACGTTCACCCTTTTGGTATGTTATAAATTTGGTGGTAAAATTGCTAGAAGCGATTTTTTTCTAGATTGTTGAATATAAAATGTAATCATTAAAAAATTAAGCAATTATTTCAATAAATATTTACTTCATTTACTATACGATAACACACTTTACAATAATGAATAAAAAAACACAACTCTACGTACAGTTTTTTCACACCACAAGCTCTACAATAATGTGGGCCACTTAAGATGATCCGAAACAGGCACAAAAAAAAGGCACATTTTGTACTTCAATATCGACGACACCTGAGGCACAATGGGCTATAAATCTTAACTTATGCTATAGTTTGGTCTTTGTTCTTAATATAAACAGTTTCAAATATTACAACTATTCAGTTATTAAGAAATGAACGAGTTGTAACAAACACTTGAAAAAGTGACCCTAAAAAAATGCTTTCAAACTTTTGCATTTGTAACGAACAATTTTGTAATTTATTTATATGTGAATGTACATTCCTAAATATAATAACATTTCCTAAGTTAAAAACAAAACAAATAAGGCATCTTTTATACAAAATTATGTTAGAAATCATCAACTAAAAGTTACACATTCACTACAAAAAGCACCAAGTATGACGTAGTACCCAGCTATGCTAGTATGGATACTTTCTGTGGTGACTTCTTTAATAATTGTAATCATGAACATAAAATTAAAATGAAATACAAATTAGTTATTTTTCTTTGCTTTTTATATTTTTAATTAACATTTGAATGTTATTATAAAAAATGTTTGACAATTCTTTTTGCCAAAATAAAGATTTATATTTTTGTTATTTAGATTTTTTTTATTTTACTTAATTTGAAGTGACCCTAGCCTAGTGATAGCTTGCGTGCGAGATCCATAATAAAGTTTAAGCAATGCACGCGTTAGCTTGCAACTGGATGGGTGACCGTTTCGTACTTTGAGGCTATTCCAACTATAGCACCGCAACGAGCTAAGGATTATTGCTTAGCAATAAAAACTACTACGTACAAAAAGCAATCTCTTCCAGATAACCTTGGGCTAAGAGTGAAAACAAAGAGTGTTTCACTTGTCAATCAAGTGCAAAAAAATATAATGACATGCACATACAAAAAGTAAAAAAAATTATTGACAAAAAAATAAAACGAAACAAATAAAAATCCACACCAAAAATTATCGTAAAAATATACCAACACTGGCATTCCCAAAATCGTATCCATACTATACAACCTGCTCTCTAAGATGGCGGATTTCATGTGAATAACTTTATGACCCGTGTCTATCCACGACGGCCAGGTGGACGAGAGATTTAAGCAATTTGTTATTTTTAGTTTTATGAAATATTTAATCGAAACTATACAATTGTAATTATTGTTATGTTTGTAAATAAGTATGTTAACGATATTAAGACAATGTTTACCATTCACAATTGTACTTTTAATTTAAAACAATTGAAGTTAATACGATCATGGTTTCAACATGGCGGTCGAAATGGCAAGCAATGTTTGATAAAATGGAACAATTTATGTACAAATCGTCATCTAATATATTTTATATTAATAGAAAAGTATTTATGACTTACCCATTCATGTTTATCTTTAATATTGACTTCCGAAATCACTTTCAACAATTAATACTTTGCACGTAAACACACGACACCGCGTCACAGGACGAGCAACCGAACGGAATAAATGTATTACTATTTCACAGCTTCTATGGTTGGTTTATGAAGCGTGTGTGATATTAATTGCCGTCTTTGTTTAATTCTCTGCATGTTGTACCAGTTATAGGGAGATACGTATACTTTTACTAGGGCTGTTTCGAATCTGAAGTTTATAAGTAACCAGCAACCTTCTGATGGTTGTGGACAGATGCGTACTTTTTGACAGCAACCTTTAGAAGGTTTTGGACTGACGAGAGGATATAGGAAGGAGTGGAAACGCCGTATTTTAGGCGCGCCTATTGAAAATTGGCCCGGTGTAAAGTCATCAGATGCCCTTGGTCGTGTGTATACCGTCCATGTAACTAATTTTGAATGTTTATGTTTACAATTGCTACTGCACCATGTTCGGGGTCTTACAGGATATAAATACCTTAAAACTGTCAACGGTCAGGAATGCGCAACTTATAGATAAGCATGTGAAGCTCTGCATCTTTTAGAAAACGATAATCACTGGGATAAAACCATGGAGGAAGCTGTGCAGTGCCAGTCACCAACCAAAATTAGGGATCTTTATGCAACTCTCATATCATCTTGCGGGCTATCTAATGCACATGAATTGTGGGACAAATATAAAGAGTACATGGCGGAAGATATTACAGCAGACACACGCGAACATGACATACAATGAACATATTTATAATGAAGCACTTGAAAAAATTGAAGATAAAGTAATGGCAACGGTAGGCAAAAAAATTAAGCGACTTTAGAATGATAAGCCCTCAGCGAACAACCGAAAATGAACTAAGTGATGAAATTATACGTGAAATAAACTACGATATACCAGATTTGCAGCGTTATTAGCGCAAGTACGGAAAGATAAAAACATTGCTGTGGTCGTAGCTTCCTCCTGTATATCCGCCACGCTGCTAAGCGGAGGCCGCACTGCACATTCTGTTTTAAAACTCCCCTCTAAATCAAGCCCAGAAAGAATGGCCGATCTGCAACTTTAGCAAAAATAGTGCACAAGGTATATTGCTACGACAAGCAAACTTTTAGTGTGGAACGAAAGAACAATGTCGCATAAAAAAGCTGTAGAAGCACTAAATCGAACGCTCCAGGATTTGCGCAGCAATACCGATGTAATGGGAGGAATGGTTTTACTGGCTGGTGACTTTCGCCAAACTTTACCTGTCATTCAAAAGGGCACACCTACAGATGAAATTAAAGCATGCCTCAAGTCGTCTATTTTATTGAACAAGGTGACAAAATTCAGTTTAACTACGAATATGAGAGTGCATTTGTGTAATGATATCAATGCTGGAAACTATGCTGACACACTATTAAAAATTGCCGATGGGCGGTTGGAACAGGATGCTGAGGGCTGCGTTAAATTGACGAGAGATTTTTGTAATTTAGTACAGAGTCATTCCGAAGTAATTGTGAGCGTTTATTCAGATTTAACGAACAATATGCATGAAGACTAATGGTTATGTGAAAGGGCGATTCTTGCACCAAAAAATGAGAGCGTTAACAAAATAAATTCAGATATATTAAGTAAAGTAGCAGGAGAAATAACAGAGTATTTGTCAGTAGACACAGTTGTGGACACAGAACAGAGCACTTTATATCCCGTAGAGTTTCTAAATTCTCTAGAATTGTCAGGTGTACCCTCACATAAGCTTAAATTAAAATTAGGCATCCCAGTCATGCTAATGCGAAATTTAGATGCTCCTCGGTTATGTAACGGGACAAGGCTGCGTGTAACACATCCAGGACGGAACATAATCGGTCCTGTTGTTTTAGGAAAGGGTGAAAATCTTATTATACAACGGATCCCTGTAATTCACACAGATCTTCTCTTTCAATTCAAAAGGTTGCAGTTCCCTATATGTACGCTCTGACAGCGCGCAACATGTTATACTCCCGTTCGCTCGGGACCTTAACCCTTTCACTCGGCTACCAATCTAATCAGATCATACAATACCTACCTTACGCCCGCTCTAGTACGGGGCTAATTAGATCAGATAATATCAGAAGTACTGCCTTATGAAAAAACTACTTTTTCCTTTAAAACAAAACCAAAAACAATATGCAATAGATAATAGTATCAAAGACAAAGATATGCTCTTTTATTTTAAACCATAACCCGGCAATGTTTATTAGAAAAAAAAAAAGAAATCACTCTGAACTTTCGGCGTTCCACGTGTCGTTTTGATGAATGTGCTCCGTCTTTTTTATAGAATTTTATAATTGTGTCTGGACTAAAAACGAAAGTATTATACTTTTTTATATTCCTTGTAATATAGTGAACACGTAGATATATAATTTGTGGTATAAAAAGTGAAAAGTAAATTGCCAAAAGTGCTTCAAAATCTGGAAGGCCCATTATGGCGGCTGGGTCATAAATGCGTTATTTTTCATATTCTCATTTATTTTTAGTGTAAAATGTAAGTAAAAATAGTTTTCTTATATATTTCAAATAACTTGACGTTGTATTTATTTCAAATTCACACATAATTATTTTTGAAATATTGTTCTAAATGTCACACAGATAAAATATTATTATAGTTTTTTTTATATTTCAATATTTTGGTATGAGTAACGAATGGAAACATATAAAACATAAAAATATACATATTTTCAAACATTTTCATATAAATTTCTCCAAAAACAAAAGTGTAGAATTCAAATTAGTAGTAATTTTGTCACTAAAATTGAAGTATATGGTACTACTATGCTATACAGGGTAATTTATGTATTTTATTACAATTCCTAGCAACCAAAAAATAATTTTATACGATAGTTTATACATTCAACAAGAAATCCTGTAAGTTTTATCCATAAATATTGTCTCAAAGTGAAAATTTAGCAAAATTTGCAATATAGCAAAAAAATTTGCTAATTTGCAAATTTTCCCGCCATTAACCCTTTCGCTCTGACAGCGCGCGACATGTTATACTCCCGTTCGCTCGGGACCGTAATGGTTTTTATTAGATTTTTATTAGACCGTAATGGTTTAACATTTATGACCCAACCGCCAAAATGGGCCTTCCGGATTTTGAAGTACTTTTGGCAATTTACTTTTCACTTTTTATACCACAAATTATATATCTACGTGTTTACTATATTACAAGGAATATAAAAAAGTATAATACTTTCGTTTTTAGTCGAGACACATATATAAAATTCTATAAAAAAGACGGAGCACCTTCATGAAAGCGACACGTGGAACGCCGAAAGTTCAGAGTGATTTCTTTTTTTTTTCTAAGAAACATTGCCAGGTTATGGTTTAAAATAAAAGAGCATATCTTTGTCTTTGATAATATTATATATTTAGTACTGTATTTGGTTTTGTTTAAAACGAAAAAATAGTTTAAAAAAAGTTTTCATAGGGCAGTAATTCTGATCTAATTAGTGCTCTTTTGGAGCGGACGTAAGGTAGGTATTGTACGATCTAAAGTGCGCATCTCTTGAAGCAACAGGTTAAGTTCAGTTTTGCAATGACAATTAATAAAGCGCAAGGGCAAACGTTACAAGTAGCGGGGGCAACTTAGAAAAACCGTGCTTCTCTCATGGTCAGCTGTATGTAGCATGTTCGCGTGTGTCAAATGCCCAGATTCTCCACATTCTTTCCCCCGAATGGATAAACATATAACATTGTGTACAGTAGCGTCTTAAAATAGTGTTCAATTAGTTTTTTTTTCAAAATTCCCACAATCAATTAATCAGAATTCCCACAGATCTTCCCTTTCAATTCAAAATTTACTATTTAGCTCAGTTTCTTTTCAATTCCAAATGCTGCACCTCTGACGAAAATTATGCCTAAACAAACCCCCGTCCCGGACATAAGGACCTATGTCCGCGAATAAATTGGCAAACGGGATAGGGGCGCGACAGCACGTTGCAAAACCGAATCTCCAACCAAAACCTCGGCCACCCTAGGCACCCCATCCAGTACATACGACAACTTAATAATGCGCCAAGGCGCCAATACAAAGGCAAAGCGTTAGGTTCTTTAACTAACACGAGGTCTCCAAGCCGAGGAGGATCCGTCTTGTCAGACCACTTAACGCGCTGCTGCAAAAGATGTAGGTACTCCAGAGACCATAGTTGCCAAAAACTCTGAGTCATTTGTTGCAGCAGATCAAATCTGCTCAACCGCGAAGAGCTTATTTCCCTGAAGGGGAACTCGGGCAGGGCGTTAAGCGGCTGGCCAATCAGGAAGTGGCCCGAGATTAGAAACTCCAAATCATTCGGATCGGACGAGAGGGGACAGAGGGCCGAGAGTTAAGGACCGCCTTAATTTTACAGAATACAGTGGCAAGCACTTCAAATGTCAAAATAGTTTCGCCAATAATGCGACGGAGATGCGATTTTGCAACAAAAATACCACCCCAGTGTGGGCAAGCCGGAGGGTCAAATTTCCACTGGATGCCCTTCTTGGACGTCGCAGTAGCTAAATAAGTCCTGTTGCTGGACAGATATTCGACGACCTCCTTCAAATATCTATCCATGCCCTTATAATTTGTTCCGCAATCCGACCGGGTCAGGTCCGGTAAACCGCGACGCGATACGAAGCGGCCCAGCGTGGCCACAAAGGCTTCCGTGCTGAGGGCACTTACAAGTTCTAAGTGAACAGCCTTAGTGGCGAGGCACACGAAAACGCATAGATAGGCCTTATGTGAAAGCGCGTTACGAAGGTTGGAGGACTTGACGAGGAAGGGGCCAGCAAAGTCGGTTCCGACTCCAGCGAATGGTCGGATGGCCCTGATGCGGTCGGGTGGTAAGTCACCCATTACCGGCTACGATATGGTGGACTTCAATTTATAACAAGGTATTCACTTAAAAATGACGTTCCGAATGGTGCGTTGGCCAGCCAAAATCCAAAACTCCCGCTGCAAAATAGCCCAAAAGAGCGTTACACCCCACGTGGGCATTCTGAACATGGTGGTTAGTTACCAGCTACCGAACAAAGGCGCCCTCCTTGGGGAGCAGTAACGGGTGTCGAACCCCCGTATGGCAGTTGAGAATTTTTCAAACGTCCGCCAACGCGCATTATCCCCGCGTCGTCCAGGAAGAGGTTCAGGCGGGCCAGAGCGCCCTTGACAACGAAGCCCCGCTTCAAGGTGTCAATCATGGGCCCAAAATGCTCCGCTTGGACCATACAGGTCCAATGCATCAAGGCTTCGCGGCGCTCGCTATGGGACAAAACGGAATCAGAGATTCGGTTCGACGGGTCTCTCGAATTGCGGACAAATCGACACAACCAAGCAGTCACTCCTAAGAGCTTATCAAGAGAGTTGTACCGTTCTAGCAGGGAGAAATCCCGAGTGGGCTTATCCTTGCCCACTCCTACTTGGGCTCGTAGGCCAGGCAATTCAATCCTTTCAGAGTATTTATTCTGGGGCCAGAACGACTGAGACTCAGTCAACAAACTGGGCCCCCACCACAGCGGGTGGTCAACCAAAGAGGGAGCTTTACAGCCGCGAGAAGCGCAGTCTGCGGGATTCAACTCCCCTGGGACATGTCTCCAGGTTAGAGGCGAGCCAGAATTCTGGATTTGAGACTCGCGGTTCGACACAAAGTCCTCCAGATTGTGAGGTGCCGCTCGGAGTCAAAAAAGTACTATCTTACTGTCCGACAAAGCGTATACGTCCGTAATGTTGATTACAGACTTCAAAGAAGAGTGAATGTGGTTGAGGAGTCGCGTAAGGAGAACGGCTCAGGACAGTTCCAGTAGTTAAGCGGGACATAATGGGAGCAACCTTACTTTTAGCAAGTACGAGATGGACGGAAGTATGACCAGAAGAGCTCACAGTCCGCAAATATACGACAGAAGCGTAGCCTTTCTCAGAGGCGTCGGAAAAGCCATGCAGGGTAGCCCTGCATTTCCCTGGAGGGAGAATGCACCCTGGCATGGTGATCCGGTTGATGTCCGGAAGGGGGAACACCATGGAGAGCCACTCTCGCAAGAGAGCACCGCTTATAGGGTCGAATTATCGAAGGTGCGGGCTACAGTCGACAGCACAGCGCGCTTGGTCCATTATTTAAGAAGGGGATCGAGTTTGACTCAATACGTGAAGGTATCCTGAACAGGCTGATATTGAATGCCCAGCACAGTCACCAAATTAGGATTATCAGAGTGCACGAATAGATGAGAGCCTTGTTGGTCCTCTCCTGGAAGTCCTTCAAAATATGAGGGGAGATCGACAACCATTTGCGCAACTCATAACCTCCTGACTGCAGATTGGCAATCAATTCGTCTCACAATACAAGAGGTGGAGTAACTCCTCGACGGTGGAGGCGCCCGTGCAAATACCGTCCATGTAGACCGAAGTCTCCAAAATAGTAGCCCCCGAGCGTATCTTAGATGCTTTCTCTCAGCGAGTTCGAGGAGGGTTCGCGTGGCGACATACGGGCTGGACCGGAGTCCATAGGTGGTGTTGTTCAACTCAAACACCTGTATCGGATTGCTGGGCTTCTCGCGCCACAATATCAGCTGATATCGACGGTCATCACGATGGATCACTGATTGTCGAAATATCATCCGAATGTCGGCTACAGAAACCACTTGGTGCCGACGCAAGTGGGTCATAATGTCGGATATGTCCTTGATCAATTTAGGACCAAAGTGGAGACACTGGTTCAGGGACACACCATTTGACGAGGAGGCGGAGCCGTCAAAAATTACTCGAATCTTACTCCCAGGTGTCCTCAAGACCGCATGGTGGGGGAGGATGTAGTGCTCCTGTGACCGCCAGTCGAAGTGGGACGGTGACATGTGACCCAGCTCTTGATACTCGCGCATGAACTCGACATATTTATCGCGAAGGCTGGTCGCGCCGTGTACGGCGCTCCATGGAAAGCAACCTCTTTTCGGCCAGAGTACGAGATTGGCCCAAAGGGGGCTGTGAGTCAAGAAAGGGTAAGCGAGTGAAAAAATGACCGTCGACACGACGGCTGGTATTGTTCTGGTAGAACAACTCGCACTCACGGTCCAGAGGGTTGACTTGAGACGCGTGTGGTGGCTCCTCAATTTCCCAGAACCGCTGAACGACGTCCGAAAGGGACACGCCCACCACAGAGAGCTGGTCGGACGTTTGAGGAGGTGGAGACCACAGAACCGGTCCAAAGAAACTGTACCCAAATACAGTGTACATGGCTGACAAGCCATCGGGCTGTAGGGCTCGTATCTAGCCTAACAGGATGAACCCCAGCACGTAAGGCCCCAGCAAATCTATATGCCCAGGTTGGGACCGGTTGGGTCTGCCGGTCTCAAACCTGACGCACAACGAACCGCGCTGTCATTAATACGGACGTTAGGAAGAAAACCTACAATGTCATCGAGGACATTTACTTTAATCAAAATATGAAGGTAATCGCTGGCAGAGCCAAACACCAGCTTCGCTTGTCCCCTAGGAGCAGGAGGTTCGGCACCTCCGATACCTACCATTAAACGTGATTCAGAGCTCTAGGGGAGCCCTAGTCTTCCCACCAACCGAGTGGAGGCCACACAGCGTTTTCAACCCGAATCCAATAGTACACGAACTGTTAAACAGTCGCCACTCGGGTTGTACACCTTCACTGAGGCCGTCGGCAATAGAACAGTTGGACAAGTGGACTGTGGATGGCTCTAAGGATCAGTGAAGGTGGCCATGGTGGGAGCTAGGGCGGCAGCTTCCTAGCTGGAGCTGCCTCCATCGGACCGGCACTCAAGCCGGGGGTCTGGAAAGCGGCATTCCTGCGGCATCTCACTGAGCCGTAGGTAGAAATCACCGAATAGGCCGGCCTGGGGAGCTTCGGGGAACCAAATTCGAGGTTGAAGGAACCCCGTAGTAGCGGTACCGACCAAAGGGGGGAGGGTGGTATTCCAGTTGCGGCCTCTCAGCCAACGGGGGTGAGAAGGGCCTCCCTGACCGCTGAGTGGCCGTAAAGTTCCTCTCAACACGCTGAGGGGGGGTGGTGACGAACTCCCCCGCCCCTGTGGTAACGACCCCCCGACTGTTCGGGGAGGGACCCCCTTCAAAACCAGGGGCACGGTGACCGGCAGGGGAGCACCGAGCCTCGCCCGACAGAGGGCGTGGCTGAGCGCCCCCGCCCGTGAGGCTAGAGGGCCCGGCTGAGCCCCGGAAAAAGCGCCGTTCGCACCCAGGCACAAAATGGCATGGTGGACAGGCCCGGTGGTGCGGGCAGTCTCGTTGGAGATGTCTTTTCCAAGCATGAGTAGCACCAGCGGCGCTCCTTGGCGATGGTTCGTGTCGCTGGGACCGGCTTACCTAATAATTTAGGGCACGACGTCACCCGGTGATCGGATGCTCGACAATAGGAGCAGGGGGGCGCCTCCCTGGCCACCAGGCCACTATAAGAAGGTAGGGGGCGGTGCCCTCCCGCGGGAGCTCTGATCGGTCTGAGGGGGGGTTGACGACAAATTTCCCGGGGATTCCGCCTCTTCCTGGGCACAGCTCGGCTAGCAGTCTGTAGGTCGTCGACGGCGCCCGCTGCTTTTTCGATCTGCCTGCACTGCTCCTCCAAGAACCGCAGCAAATCCCTGAAGGGCAGAATATAGGAGGCGCCGTCCCCGCCGTACCTCACCTCGAAGTGGATCCGAAGATCGAGGGGCAGGCGGGACAGCACAATGTGGAGCAGCAAAAAGGACCATTCGTCCACCGGTATATCCAGCCGCCTCAAAGACTTGCAGGCCACCTAGACTTAATTTACGATGTCTGGACGTAGTCTTGTCCGCTCCTTAAGCAGCGGAAGGTTTAACAGCTGCTTGACGTGTTCGTCCGCAATTCGCCGTACGTTGGCGTACCTTCCGGCGAGGAGGTCCCGAGTGGTCTGGTAGGGGCTAGACAATTTCAAATGGCCGACGACTCCAGGGCCTCCCTTCCAGTGAGGCCAGGAGATAAACCATCTTCTGGCTTGGTGTCAAGTCCCTCCGGGCGTCCACTAGGCTATCAAACAGTCCCACAATGGTCAGCCATTCGGAGAGGACCCCGGAGAACCTTGGCAAATCCAGAGTTGGGAGTCATCCCAAAAGCTCCGGCTGAGTAGGCTGCTTCCGAGGGGACTCGAGCAGGCCACTCAGCCGATCTTCACGCGCGTCACCAGCATACTTGGCCCCCGTCTCGATCATATCGTCCGTGAGTGAAAAAAATTGCTCGTAGTCCGCAAGGCAGGAGTCTAGGACTCCTCCTGTTCTGCTCTTGAGGCCATAAGCTCGGTGCAAGCCTCCTCCACTACGGCCCTTTGGGCCAAGACCTGCTCGAACCGCTTCTCTAAATTATGGACCCGATCGGGTCGCTCTATTAAGCAGTGGACGTTCGCAGTCCAGCGCAGCTCCGCCTGCAAGCTCCGTCCACTGCAGCAATTTATCAAATTAAATACAAATTACACTGCACAATTAATTTAATTAATACAATCACTATTAATCTAATTGAACACAATTACTACACTCATTCAGTCGGTCAACAAGATGCCACGCTAAGGCGACCGACACTTCGGCAATTTAATCAACAATACGAATGCAAACACAAATACTAAATACGAATACCTGACGCGTAGGTACCTAACTCTAAATTACACTCCGCTTACGCCGCTTAACGGGCGTGGCTCTAAATTCTACCTACCGCTAACAAAGTAAGCGAACAAAGAAAAGTAAGAAAGAAAAGAAAAAAAATATTTTTATTACGTGGTTCTATACACCGATCCGCTAACAAACAATCAATTGTCTGACGGCCAATTGTCTGACGTGCTCATAAATGTGATTCATTTTGTTCCGCAAGTCATTTGCATAATCGGATACCACCTGATGGGGCATCAGGTGGTATCCCGGTGATCAGGTCTGCAGGCAGCCGTAATTCTCTCCAAAGTTTGCGAAAGCTGGTGTCACTGATGTACTTTCGTGAACAGCGCTTCAATATGACAACAAAAACGGTTGTATGCGCTTGTCCCAATCTCGTTGCCGATTGTCTACAACTTTTGCTAGGTACCTCTCCAATGTCTGATTAAATCATTCTACCATTCCATCAGATTACGGGTGATAAGAAGTCGTTTTTGTTTTATGAGTACCCATAACTTGGCAAGTTTCCTGGAATATTTGAGACTCAAAATTCGTTCCTTGATCGCTGTGAATATCTAAAGGTACTCCAAAACGACAGAAGACTTCATGAACTAGTTTATCTGCAACTGTTGAAGCTTCTTGATTTGGAATGGCGAAAACTTCTGGCAACGTTGTGAAGTAATCCATCACAACCATGAAATACTTGTTACCGCTTTCACTCTCCGGAAACGGCCCCGCCACGTCTATAGTTATTCTCTCCCATGGTGCACCAACATTGTACAATTTCAATGCACCTCTACTACGAGTCTGAGGTCCCTTAACAGACATCGTTTCGACAGTGGACCCAATAAAACCGTTCTCGGATCTTTAGTAGAGTTCGTTTAATTCCCAGATGGCCTCCTGAATAATCATTATGGTACAGTTGTAGAACATTCGGTACTCTAGCTTTAGGGACGACCATTTGCAAATAACAGCTGTCTCCCCGAACATTTTCCCATTTACGGCACAGAACTCCATCCTGAAGCAGCAAGCTGTCCCATTGGGCCCAATAGCTTTTAGTGGTCGAACTCATCGCTGAGACGTCGCTCCACTTGGGCTTTGGAGCACTGGCCTTTAACCATTCCAGAATCGGCTTGATGTCCAGATCTTCCTGCTGTGCATGTAATAAGCTGCCCTTCCACTCGTTGCTGAGGTGGTCTGTTCTGAGCATCCTCACGGATACCACTTCCTTACTATCTTGCCTAGTACAATGGTTGCAATCTTCAGGACAAATTCTTCTTGACAATGCATCTGCGTTGCCATAAGATTTCCCGCTGCGATGTCTGATAGTAAAGTCGTATTCCTGCTGCTGCTGGGCGGTGATGTTAGCCGCACTTCCCTTCTGCAATCGTTCACCTTCCCTTTCTAAGGTTCGCTTAGGGCAGCTGGATTGAAGATGGCCTCTTTCCCCATAGCCATCGCACCTAGGGCTGTATCCTTTATTGTGGTCGCGAATGGTAACTGCCGCAACCTCCCTAGCGTGAGGGGAATGATGATCCTGTCGCCGCCAGGCGGTGCCGTTAGCTGCACTACCCTCTCGAGATCGATCAACTTCCCTTTCTACAGTTCGCTTAGGGCAGCTGGATCGAAGATGGCCCCTTTCCCCACAGCCATAGCACCTAGGGCTGCATCCATTATTGCGGTCGCAAACTGTAGCTGCTGCAACCTCCCTGACACGATGGGAACGATGATCTTGCCGCACGGATTCCACCTCCAGTGCATGGGCCAAGGCATCCTTAAGCGTCACGTGGTGTCCGAGCCTCACAGCAGCTCTGACTTCAAGCTCGCGGATGCCATCGATGAATGTCTGCACCAGGTTCCCTTCAATGAGCACAGGTGCATACCGGTATGCTTTTCGCACCAGCTTCTCCACCTCTAGAGCCCACTGCTGCAGGTTTTCGTTGATGCGCTTCACGCGATCTTTAAGCTGCGCAAGAAAGACGTGTTCCAGGTGAGCGTCGCCATATCTCGCCTCCAATGCCTCAAGGAGTTGCTCATAAGTCATTTCCTCACCGAGAGCTTCCAGAACTGTTAAGGCCTGACCGCGCCGGCCTAGTATGAGAGCAGTCATGGCCTGGCTTTTATTCCAGCCGTTCGCCTTCATAACGGCTTCAAACTGGATTTTGTAATCTGAACAAGAAGAAGTCCCGTCGAACGGTGGCACTTTGAACCCACGTAGCGAAGGTGTTGTAGCTACTACGGGAGCTGTAATTCCATCCCCCAGTTTGAGGTCGTCCAGCGTTTTCTTCACGTCAGCCACCACGTTGTCAACCCGATTGTTCACTTGGTCGATTCGGGTTTCAGCTTTCTCGATTCGGGTTTCAGCTTTCGCGATTTGGGTTTCAGCTTCCGACAGGCGGTTATCATGCTGAGCAACCCTATCCTTCACCTCGTTTATCTCCTACCCGAAGGTAGCGTGAAGGTCCTTCATGAGGAGCATTTGCTGTTCCAACCGACGGGCCTGTTCATCCTGTCCGTTCTGCAGCTGCTCTTTCAACTGACGGACCTGTTCCTCCTATCGGCGAGCCTGTTCCTCCTGGCGGCGAGCCTGTTCCTCCGCTCCGCGAGCCTGTTCATCCGACTGCTCTTTCAACAGCCGGGCCTGATCCTCTCGTCCACGCTGCAGCTGCTCCTGTAGCATCACCATCAGAGCACCTAAGTCAGATGCTGCAGATGTATGAGCTACTGACGGGCCCGCAGCCTCCGTGGCTGGCAGTTGGCCCTCCGACGTCTGCGGCGTTGCATCACCAAATCTCCTCTGATCCGTCTCCTGCTGGCGTTGACTTCGCGTACGGACACCCTCCGATTCCTCCTTCGGTAAAATCGGCATGATTTGATCCCACTTCTGACACCAATTGTTACGAGCTTAGGGTTCGTGACAGTAAGTTCATAGTGGGCACAATTAATTTAGATTTAAGGCGCATTTCCTTATTATTGTCCTTCAACCAAAATAACGGCCGCCCGCAACCGTATGCCATTCACAAACGATACTTAAACGGTCACAACAATAATTATATAATTCCGGCTTCGTTATCACGAAAACAAACAAATTAAGACTACTTCAGTAGTAGGCATGTAAAAATAAGCCACTGCATGTTTTTAGTCATCCGTTGCTTGGGCGAGTATTGCACCTACTTCTAGACCACCCACGTCAGTGAAAAGCTCTATTGGTGCATCTAGTAGAAATATTATCAATATCGCAGAGGAAGTAAGGTAATGAGAGATCTTGTTACGCGCCTCTTCTTATTTATTAGTCCATTGTCATAATCAATGGAATCATAATACGTGCGTTTGGAATAAACCGACAAAAGAAGCTATCCAGACAAATAAATTGTCAGACCTGTTTAAAATTTGTGGGTATTGGTTATTTAACAAGAGCATCCACCTCTTGTGGGCCGAGTGTACGCTTGGCACCTACAAATTGACAGATTGGCAGCCGCAGGTTTTTATTATTTTGCTTCTGCTGTTTAATTACTCTCTATCTCCTCTTATTTATCTCTACAGAATGATGTGGTGCAGTGATTTTTTACAAGTTTTAGTTTATTACGTAGCATAATTACGACCTAAACAAAAATCGTATTTTCATAGTATTAATTAAATGTATCGATATTGTTTTTAACTGAACCAATTATGTTATTATAATTTGCCATTCCCTAAAGGATTTAAAAAAAAAGAATATTAGTGTAGTTCCCGAATTCCTTTCAGCTATTTTGTTTAAATTATGATCACATATTTCATTTTTATCTTAGTAAATATACACATTTGTTAGCATAAAAATAAAAGATATTTTTATGTAACGTAACGCCTAAAGTCTTTGAAACGCGATGTAATGTATACAGTATACATGACTGCTTCGTTGGTTTAGTGGTTATAGTAGTGCGACTACTGATCATGAGGTCCTGGCTTCGAATCCCAGGTCAGGCCAAAAAATTAATTATTAAGTTTTTCCGACCAGAAATTCTCAGTAGTTGCTCGGAGTCAGGAAGTTCGCGGTGTCTCACTCCCCTGCCTCGAAAAGCACGTAAAGCCGTTGGATCCGCGCCTAGTCTCTCTCCGGTCGTATCTTTTTACCATCCCATCGGATTATGAGAGTGAGGGAATAGAGAGTGCACCTGTGCTTGCGCATACACTTGGGCTCTGTAATCCTGTCCTATGCCGATGGCTAGTCTCCGTTGACGCAGGCCGCCGTGGCCTAAATTCGGTCTGAAGGACATTATTAAGCTATACAGACTCATATATAAAGTTTATCATTGATACTTTATGTTAAATAATTATGAGAAAAATTTACCAGCCTTGATGTTGTTAAAGTAAACAATGTGTTAAATGGCAGAATTTCAATTAGGTTTTACGAAAATATATGTACGATATTGAACAAAAGATGATATATTAGGGTATCACAAACTTGATTTAATATATTTGAAATTTACAATATTTAATATTATACTTTTCCTTGTATGTATTTTATGGCTGTAGACGTTCCTCATACAATGAGACCTGACACCATCCGAAGATCAGCAAATATCCGGCTTACAACAGCTGTGTTAGACCATAGAGGATCGACTTTGAGTTTCCTATAAAAATCAATCGTAAAGGATATTTGACTTTCGTAGTAAATACGCTGGTCCAATAAGATTTTTGACGCTTTTAGTTTGCTGTGTTTCGCGCTTTAAATTTCACAATGGAAAGGAAAAAAAAATCGTATGTTTTAATATTTTATACAGTTTTTTATTCGACACAAAAATCGACTTGACCGATTTTGCTCAAAATTTAATGAGTTCTAAGTTATAAAATTATTCGTTAAATGAAACTGGTACTATTTCAATATGACTTTTTGTTCTCGAGATACATGAGACGAAAATTGAATCCGAACATAAGTACATACATACGTATATATGCACACACGGACATCCTCTTAAAAACCATACTATCTGACTCTAAGGTCCTTGAAACGCTGGAGATATGTTAAAATTTCCAATTTGAAAAATCGGACCATTACAATAACTTCCCACTGGGAAGTTAAATATAATAAATCGTTATTTAAACACAAATCACTTTATTCGTTATTCACCCTAAAAATAGTCAGTTAATTAAATTTACAACATATTCTATAATATATTTAATAATTCTAAAAGGTATAATTCAATTTAAGTCCAAAAAACATTTACACAATTTTAATCGTGTCGCAACTATTGCCGAAGGCAGTTCAAGTTATAGATCGTGGGTGTCGTATGTTAAACCCTGTTATCTTAAAAAATTACTGACGAAAACACTCACGTATTATTTAATTTAGTTTTAGATTTTGTAGTCATGTTGCGCTGTTGCCAAATTTACAACGCACACGTGGGCTAGAACAGATTCAAAATGTATAATAGTGGTGCACTTTTACCAACTATATGCGTTGGAAGGCTAACGAGACACACAGGCTCCCGCTAACAAGCAGCGCACTCATAGTTCAAAATAGATTTAAAACGTATAATAATATTGGTGCTCTGTTGCCATTTATAAGCGTTGGAAGACGGAAGAGACGTATTGGATTCCGCTAAAAAGCAGCGCAATCATAGTCTAGAATAGATCAAATCAAATCAAATCAAATCATTTATTTGCAATCTAAGTGTACATAATTGATATTAAATTAAAAATGTGCTTACAACTTAGACGCCCTTTTCAGGCACTGCAAATTTGACAAGGGCACTGCTTATGTACTATTAACATACATAAAATAAAATTAAAAGCTATAAAATATATAAAAATATATAATAGTGTTATTTTTTATCTAAATACTCTTCTACTGAGTAGAAGGGGTTTTGTTTTAAATATTTACCGAGGCTTGATTTAAATTTGGTTAATTCTGATATATTTTTTATTTCCTGTGGTAATTTATTATATACTTTTATTGCCATATAGTAGGGGCTTGTATTTAACATTTTTGTTCGCGACTGTGGTAGGTATAATTTATTTTTTGTTACGTGTATTTAAGTTATGCGTATCTTTAATTTTCTTAAAACTATTATTATTTTTGTGGACAAACAGGCATAGATCATAAATGTACATACAGGGTAAGGTAAGAATATTTAGTTGTTTGAAATACGGTCTACAGCTAGTAGTGTTATCTATCTGTGCTAGTATTCTAACGCACTTTTTCTGGGTAATAAAAAGCTGCTGCATATCGACGCTACTTCCCCACAGCATAACTCCGTACTTAAGCCACGAATGAGCATAGGCATAGTAAGCTGACAATGCCGTGGCTGTGTCAGTGGTGTATTTAATTTGAAATAAAGCGTACGTAAATTTTGAAATTTTAGACTTTATATAATTAATGTGCGTTTTCCAATTGATGTTTGAATCTACTTTCAAACCTAAAAGATTAAAAGTATCAACTTCTTCTAGTTGTATATTATTAAAGTTTATGTTTAAAGTTAATGGGCTGCTTTTATATGTTTTAAATTGCATAATTTTGGTCTTTTTAAAGTTAATTTCTAAGTTGTGATCTTCAAGCCAATTTGTTATAGTTTGTAGAGTGTTGTAGACAATATAGTTATAATTTGTGTTTTTATCGCAGTTCACTAACACTGACACATCATCGGCAAAGAGTACGCTTAATGTGTTTTCGTTATTTATTATCTTGGGTAAATCGTTTATATATATTAAAAACAATAGGCATCCTAAGACACTACCTTGAGGGATTGAACATGTGAGGTCCCGGATTTGAGACTGTACTACAACGATTTCCCGTTTTTCATCGTTGCGGTGTTCGATTTGAACTATCTGCTTCCTGTTTGTTAGATATGATTGGAACCATTTATAGGCCGTGCCACGAATTCCCGAACCCTTTAATTTATTTAAAAGTATATTGAATTGAACTTTATCGTATGCTTTCGTCATATCCAAAAGGAGGCCTATGGCGGCTCTTTTTTTATCAATATTTTGCGCTGCCGTTTGGATATATTGGTATACTGCCAGAGTTGTTGATCTACTTTTTCTAAAACCGTTCTGTGATTCGTCTAATATATTGTATTTTTCTAAATAATGATAGAGTCGGTTACACATGGCTTTCTCAAATATTTTAGCAAACGTGGGAAGCAGGGCTATGGGTCGATAGTTACTGAGCGTTAGGGGGTCGTCTTTTTTAAATATTGGTTTTATTAGTGAAATTTTTAGTGCATCCGGAAACTGAGAATTTTCAAAACTTTGGTTTATAAGTGAAGCTAAAGGGATAGCTAATATTTCTGCACATTTCTTTACCAGGATTGGTGGTATATCATCAATGCCACAGCTATGTTTATTTTTAATATTTTTAATTATATTCATTATTTCTCTTGGATCAACAGGGGTTAAAAAGAAAGAGTTTGTTGGTGGATTTATAACGGGATGTCTATTTACCATATTATTGGAGTTAGAACATTGGCCTACAGTGGCAAAGTACTCGTTGAACATATTTGTTATGATGTGGGGGGAAGAAATTAATGTATTATTTTCAAAAATTATATTAAAATTATATTTTGAAGTAATTTCGTTTTATTTTTACCGGTTTTATTATTA
This sequence comes from Parnassius apollo, assembly GCA_907164705.1. NCBI lineage: Eukaryota > Metazoa > Arthropoda > Insecta > Lepidoptera > Papilionidae > Parnassius > Parnassius apollo. The sequence continues at coordinate 4,396,171 of CAJQZP010000141.1, forward strand.
ATAATTTTCCACATCGTTTTAGTTTTATTGTCAGATTTTTCCATTTGTTTAATGTAATCTATTCTTTTGGATATTTTTATACATTTTTTTAATATTTTACTGTAAATATTGTAATGTGTTCGTATAACTTCGTTTTTAGTTTCATTTTGCATTATTTTTAATATTCTTTTATGTCTGCACGATTTTTTTAATCCCATCGAAAGCCAATTTTTTTTAGTACTGTAGTTTTTAATTTTAATTTTTTGTAGTGGTATATGATTATTCAGTATTTTTGTTAAACTGGCTAAGAAATGCGAGTAGTTTTCATTTAATCCTTTATTACTGTTTATTATATTCTCCCATTTTATTTTATTTAGTGATTCCTTAAATTTATTTATATTAACATTGGTAAATAGTCTTTTTTGTTTAAAGTACGTAATATTTTGTTTTATTAATAAATTACTGTATCAATTTCTATGTTTATTGCTTTATGATCTGAGATCCCATAGTCAATTACTTGAGATTTCTTTACAAGGGATGAATAATTAGTAAATAGTAAGTCAATGCAAGTGGAGGACTCTTTAGCAATTCTCGTTGGTTTATCTATTAATTGTTTAAGGTTGTATGAAGCCATGAAATTCAAAAAGTTACGTGTAATTTTGTTTTTATTTAAAATGTTTATGTTAAAGTCTCCCGCGATTATAATATATTTATTTTTTTCTTTTGTGTTAAGTTTATTTAGAAGTGTATCTAATTGCTTAAAAAATAATTCTAAGTGTCTATCAGGTCTATATATTCCTATGATAATGCATTTCAGTTTGGGAATTTCTATTGCACATAGTTCAACAATAAATTCTTTGGAATAATTTACAATATCAATTCTTTCTATAAACTCTAAATTGTTTTTTAATATTAAGCAAACTCCACCTCCTTGTTTATATTTCCGGCAAAAGTAAGATGCAACTGTATAGCCTGGGATGGTTAAGGAATTTAGATAGTATTCATCTTTCCACAATTCAGATAATGCCAGTATATCAACATCTGTTTCTAACATTATTTGTTCAAGTATATCAATTTTATTACCAATACTTTGAATATTTTGAAAACTTAAAGATAACTTATTGAAATTGTTTTTGAAATGTCCCGTTCTGCTGACACGTAGTAGAGTTATGTGGCATGGTATCTGGCGAAGATTGTTCTTGGTATTGCATAGAAGTTAGTGGGGTAGAATCAGGAATATCGACGTCCTTTGTGGATATGCTTGCGCCTTCCGTCCGGTTCGTAGTTGTAGATTTACAAGTATTTGTGTATAGTTTCCCATCAACATAGAGTTTATTATTTTTTATATACGCGTTTTGTCCATTTGTCCTCGCTGTTTTCATATTTCTGATGAGTTCCTTCCTTTCTTCCAGCGTTTTTCCACTGACGAATTTTCCTATGGATAATCCAGTATTTTTAAACTTGATCGTATTGTTAATTACAAAATCGGACATCCTTTTACTTATTAATTCTATCGCAATAGGTCGCCGACGGTTTCCACGTCTCCCAAGGCGTTTGATTTCTTCTATGTAAGGGCATATATTGATGTTTAATATATCATGGAACAACCTTGAAACACGACCTACTAGCTCGTTTTCGGTCTCAGAGTACCCTTCCATGAGGCCATATAGTACTATTTTCTTTGAGTTTTTCAAATTGTAGAGTTCTTCTTCAATATTCATAATTTTTTGTTGAGATTTTTTATTTCTTCTTGAAGTTGCTTTTGAGAATCTATTAATTTACTGTTTAGATCGTTTTCTATTTTATTTTTAAAATCTTTTAGAGAATTGTTAATTTCATCTTGAATTATGTTCCTTACATCTGAAAGTATACAAGTTTTCATTCGCTCCAGTTTTGTATCCAATAAACTACCAATTTGTTCTAGCGTTAGCGATGTGCTAATTCCCACGTCTTCTGTGAGTGTTGTTGCTGTGGTACTTGCATTTTTATCAACGGTTTGACTCAAAAGAGTATTTTCCGCTATGTCATCTATGCTAATATCGCTAGCACTTATGTTAATATGTTCATTTATAGTTTTTTTCCTGAATGTTACGTTTGGATCTGCTAATTCGTTATTTTGAAGTAAGGTCTTTATAGGGGTATTTGGATTCGTAATTTTTGGTATTTTGCAACGACAAGCCTGACATTTCCAATTTTGTTTCCTTTCAGCTGGCATAATGTTGTAAAAATATTTTTCCGTAACATTTGCGCAGTTTAAGTCATAATAATTTTTACATAGTGCACAAAAAAGATGTTGTCTTCCAGGTATTTCTTGCATACAACCTGCACATTTATTTTTCTCACTGTTCATTTTTAATATAAATGACAGCACCCTCTTTTGGTGGATAAAAGTTGTATAGACAGCAGATATGGTACGTTGTTATTAGTTCTTGTGTTCCAAACTAGATATCACTATTTATATTATAATTTGCAACCACTAATTTCCACTAGATGGCGTTTTTCGTACAATCTTTTTATGTGTGTAGACGGCGGGTATATAATATATAAATTTTAAATCTACTGGTTTTAATATATAGAAATAAAGTTTTATGGTCACTAAGTTGTTTTAACCCATACACTATTTGTTTGTGTGTGTGTGTAATTAAGCTCACTTATACCTTTTTATCACTTTTTTATCACTGTCACCTATGTTTTACATAGTATTTATTTAGTTCACACGAATAATTTTACACAGCTGTTTTTAACTGTTTTTTATATTATTCGATAGATTTAGCACTGGATAACACTTGTACTTGTTTACTACTACTAAATCTTTGTTTTAAACTACTTTTTACATTTCACTAATCGTTATTAATAATTTTTTGGCGAGAAATACGTAGAACTATTGTTTACAAACTGAGCAGCGCCCTCTTCCACTTTCACTTCCACTTAGATTCAAAATGTATACTAGTGGTGCACTCTTATACATCAGTAGCCTTGTTTAAAGTTAGCTACAGATATCCATGGACTGCTGAAATTAATTACCATAAGTTGGAATGTAAAGTATTCACTTCAATAATAAAAAATAATCATAGATGTTTAATTTATACGTCGCATAGTAAATTAATTTTCTCCTTAATTTTAGCTCGTGAGCGGTTGCATTTTGGGGAAATACAAAACTTTGTTCTGTTTTCGCTTAAAGGAGGATAATTTTGCCATATACAACATGTCCCAAAATTCAACGATAAGCCAACACCGGAGGATAGACCTGCCCCGGACTAATCGGGGAAAAAAAGAAAAAAATATATCCCAATTATATTTTAAGTTATATAAAAAAAATGAAATTCTTCATAAATTGAGACCGTTTATGATATTTTTCACTACCATGACCACATTTTTTTTAATATTTGTTTCTTTTTTTATAGGCAACCTGAATAGCACTGCTATCAACCACAATTCTTAAAAAATCCAGAATAACTCTTGTTTTATCACGAAAATTAATGAAACTTATTTTATTCCCTAAATTTTTTGAAGACTTACTTTTAACCAACTTTAACTTATCGTGGTGTAAAAAAAGTATGAACACTAGTATGGCAAGTTTTTTTAAAAATTGACGCAACTAACCAACATTCCAAAATGGTATAATACTCTAGGAAAACAAGTTATAAAAAATATGGGCCTATTATTTCTTAACAGGGGCCAAATGACGGTCGGGTGTAATAAAAGTATTAGTTCTTGAAAAATGTTTATTATTTCAAAACAAATGGTACAATCAGTTTTTCGTATAATTTATTAAGTTATTAACATTATAGCAAATGTTTGAACTGTTTTGCCACCAGCATTATTACATGCACATCACCTTAAAATTATCGTTTTATTTGTCTTGCATACCTTCTGCTATTAATGTAATCAGCAGTCTGAGTGATATTTCGACGAAGCTATTCCAATATCTCAATGGGTTTTGAGTAGACCCTGTTTTTAAGACAACCCCAATAGAAGAAGTCCAGTGGATTCAAATCGGGTGAACGGCGTGGCCATAAGATAGGACCAAGTCGCCGATTCAACGCCCTGGATACTTTTGATTTAAATATTCTTGCACAGGACAGGCATAATGTGCTGGGCAACCATCATTTTGGAACCACATCTTTTTGGAGATCACTTAAGGGCACGTCGTCTAACAATTCTTGCAAGTCATTTTGAAAAAATTTTAAACAACTATTGCCATCTAAGTTTCCTTGTAACTCAAAGAGCCCAATTATTTTTCCATTTAATATTCCAGTCCATAGGTTAAAACCTTGAATTGATATTGGGATTTGTCTTATCTCATCAAGTGCGGATTTTCATTACTCCAACTATGTAGGTTGTGAAGATTTAAATACCCATCTTTCTTGCATGTTGTTTCATCCGACCGTAGAATTTTTTCTAGGAATTGGGGATCTTCACTGTGCCTTTGCAGCATCACACGGCAAAATGTGACTCGTAGCGGATAGTCCCGCGGTAATAACGTCACCACACGCCTGTAGTGATATGGGTGAAGCTTGTGACGATTTAATATTCGATGTGCAGAACTTTTCGGGATTCCTGTAATTTCTTCTATTTCACGTACCGAAGTAGTCGAATCATTTTCTATCTCATTGAGAACTTCTTCATCACGATCCAATCTAGGTCTTCCAGCGCATCTCCTATTGGATGGCGTACGACCCTCCGAAAACGCTTGATTCACATTAATAAACACTCGATAATCAAGATATCTTTGAGCATTTGGGTATCTTTCTCGATACAGTCTGCTAGCAGCGTTAGCATTACATCGGCATTCTCCATAGGTTAAATGCATATTAGCATATTCCTGTGGTGTATACGGTTGCGGCATGTTAAACGCCAAACAGTTCAAAATGCGCCAGAACTCTAAATCACAAAATACACAATCGTAGTCCAAGATAATGCCAGGTCAGTTCCGTTTGCAGATCACTTCCAGTCCAAATAAGTTGAATTGGGAACGGTGCGCAGTAAACAAAGGAGCAGAGCGTACTGAACCGACTTGCTGAGAATAACTACAGCTTCTCTACCTGCCCTGTTGTTGTCTCTTTTTAAAGTGAATATCTCTATCTATCTATCTCTCTCTAACATCTAAGGTATGTATGGTATGTATGCCCCATTCAAATTCCTAGAAATTGTAACAAGAACCCATTTTGTGCATGTAGTAAAAGTGATTACTGACAATTACAATTTAAGGAATTTGGCCCCTGTTTAGAAATAATAGACCCATATTTTTTTATAACTTGTTTTCCTTGAGTATTATACCATTTTGAAATGTAGGTTAAATGCGTCCATTTTTTAAAAAATCTTGCCATACTAGTGTTCATACTTTTTTTTACACCACGATAAGTTAAAGTTGGTTAAAAGTAAAAGTCTTCAAAAAATTTAGGGAATAAAATAAGTTTCATTAATTTTTCGTGATAAAACAAGAGTTATACTGGATTTTTTAAGAATTGTGGTAGATAACAGTGCTATTCAGGTTGCCTATAAAAAAAAAGAAACAAATATTTAAAAAAAAATTGTGGTCATGGTAGTGAAAAATATCATAAACGATCTCAATTTCTGAAGAATTTAAATTTTTTTATATAACTTAAAATATAATTGGGATATATTTTTTTTCTTTTTTTTCCCCCGATTAGTCCGGGGAGGTCTATCCTCCGGTGTTGGCTTACCGTTGAATTTTGGGACATGTTGTATATAGATTTTCCAGTGTGGCAGGTTGCAATTTAAAGTGGCTGTCGTTAGTTATATGAAAATTGGGCGTGACTGATGAATGGTTCATGACTGGTACTTTATTAGTATATCATAAAGTTTACTCAAAAAATTAACATTGTAAAAAGTTATTAAACGAAATGTCCCAAATTTTCATAATATTTGGGTACATTAATTCTTTGATTTTTCTACAACTACCAAATGCGTTTAATTATACAAAATATTCCTACACTTCCATAATCTATAAGCCATATGGTAATTCAATGTCATATTAACAACTCTTTTGCAACATAAATTTTTTTTCATTATTTTTAGTATGAACTATTACGCAGTTAATTAAAAACTTCTAGAGAGTTCTACGATAAGACGCGCTGCGATTGGTCGATTTTTCTTAATACAATAACAGTTGTTTACATCACTTGTCACTAAACGACATTCAATACAAATACACTAAGAGTTATAAACATGCTACACAACTATCTCAATACACGTTTTTACCCAGTTTTGTCGGTAATTTCACTATTAAAACAAAAAACAATATTCTTTATCACTTCATTTCTTAGCGTTGTTAGGCCGTCGCGAACAGCAATGATTTTGAAATTTTAACGTCACTATCTTTGTATTAATACTTATTAAGAAGGTGCTGCAAAACCTACCACTTGACCAGTTTTTACTAAGCCACTAAGGGATATAAGCATTTTTAGAAAATGACCTGGTGACTTGAGTCCATGTAAGCTGTGCGAGAAACAATTTGGGTTAAATCATTGCTTAGAGGTTTGTTTTCAATACCAAACACAATATTTAATCGTGATTAATAGGGAAATATCCCCAAAAAAGAAAATATTGTACCAAAAACTCCTTTTGCTTTAGGGGTAATTACTTCTCCTGGAAGATTTAATTCCTATTAAATTTGTTTAAATATGTTGGATGTCCATCGCCGGAGAATAATAATCATGATTTTTTCATAAAGATATATCCAAAGTGGTTAATGAAGTATAGAGTGCACTGCTAGAGTGAGAGATAAAATTCTTAGGTATAGTCGTCACATCGTTTGATGTTTAATTACGACTGTACATACTAAGAGTAATTTACTTCTGGATTTTTTGTTAGCTAGTAACGCCAAGGCTTGTTTTCAGTTTTCCTTCTAACCATGCAAATACAGAATCCACGAAACAAAAGCGCGGAGTTCAATAAGTCATTACTTATATAACAAGAGATTTTTTTCTAGAAAAATATAAACTCGGTGGCTAATTGAGTTTTGCAGAACGTTGTGTACTTGACTGTCCAAGATTCGGCCTCTCCAGAATATTGCGTTAAACTAGGACATAGCTCGAGCTGGCTGGCTAACTACAAATAGAGAATGGACAACGCAGGCAAGTTATCTATTAAATTTAACGTAATCTCTTCGTTAAAACTACAAATGATTTTACAAGTGTACAATTATTGTTTTTTGTAAAATAATTGAGTTATATGAAAAATATATTAAAATCCGTTCCGTCCGTCCGTCCATCGATCCGATTCCTACCAAGGATGATACGTGAGGCTATTGAAAATAAAAATAAAACATCCTAATTTCATTAGAGAAGGAGGCTGGGTACTACCACCTGCTTGGGACCCCCTAGTCAATAAAGTTAAAACTAAATCCAAGCATACTACTGCAAGACCTCATAGTCAGTTTATTTTGCATAGATCGGACCATAAACAATAATTAAAAAGCTGAAGGTACTCCGAGTTTAACAATGACATCGGGACGTCAGTCACCTAAGTCCCTCGTGACAAGGGTGGAAGCTGAAAAGCACCCGAAACGTCAGGAATTAAAAATAAAAATAATTACAATTAAAATTAAACGCGATAAAAATCCCTAAAAGTAGTTTTAATCAATGTATAGTGTTCGCGTAAATATAAGAAATCATTGTTACAATTTTTAAAGCATACGCGAGATAAACGATTACACAGTCTACCTGATAGTTAGAGAAAGCAGTGGCCTAAAGACACCCTAATTTACCCTCGATTAAGTCTTAAAATGCAAATGTAGTTTTTCATTGTATCAGAAAAAACCAGTAAAAAAGGATATCCGGTACTATATAAGCTTATCATACGAGCGAGCATTCCGTAAACGATGCATTCAGTAAACGTTTAAATTTGTTTTTTGTTTTGCTGATTTTACTAGACTCACACTTGTTTTCGAGTCACTTGTCCCGACGTAATCGAGTTCTGAATCAATACCGAATTTTATTTCAATTCATTTAAATTTCGAATGCCCGAAACCGTAGCCGGTACTAAATGAAATTGCGTTATAAATTGGAATTATCGAAACGAACGCCATCAGCTATCCGCTGCCGGATGGCACTTGTAAATACATGCTTCCAGAACACTTTTCCTTGATTTAGTTTTTTATATTACTTATGTAATTAAATAAATATTTTTTAAAAACAAGTAAGTTTTTAATTATAAAAATATTCTCTTGATAATGAAATATCAATTGATAATAATCAAAACACAAAAGTAGTCCTACTATTATTACATACTAGTAATTAGAAAAGAGCTGAAGTTACAATATTGTTAAAGTTATAATATCTATTAATGGTCGCCTTTGTTCGTGTTCGAACTTCGAACAAACTTTGATTAAATAGGTTTTATTAACACGTGAATGGCTGTTCAGAAAATGGGATTCGTACGTAACGAACATCAGTTTTCGTTTTCGCTCATAAGACGTAATATAGTACCTTGTAGACACCTTTTACAATGCAATATGTTTTTCTTTTTATTTTTCTTCTTCCAAGTTTAATTCTAAGACAGTGTAACCAGATAAAATATCTTAACACACGCAGGCACAGTAGCACAGTGGCTAAGCGTTTGGCTGTGTTACTGCTAGTTGCGGGCTCTTTCGCATGGAATTATAATGATATCACATATTTGTGCAATAGTTCTGAGTTTGACTGTAGATCCTTGTCCAATTTGTGTATGAAAATTTACAAGACGTAGAAGAAATTCTAGTAAGGAGGTTTTGAAAACGTTTCATATAAATATCTTAAACAATTTTATATTTTAATTTATAATTACAAAACCTTTAAATTTTACATAACATACATAACAGAAACACTCACGCCTGTTACTCAGAGGGGTAGGCAGAGACTACAGACTTCCATTTGGCACGATCCTGACATACCTCTTTCGCCTCCTTTACATCCATATGTCTACGCATACATGTTCGTCGGTTACTTCTAATGTGGCCCATTTTCAAAATATCCCCAATTTGGTCGATAAACTTCCTTCTAGGGCGTCCCTTCCCGACTCTGCCGTTCACATCTGCCATATATATTTACTTTGTCACTCTTTCCTCATTCATTCTTTCTACATGACCAAACCACCGAAGCATTCCTTTCTTAATCCTGGTCACAACATCATCTTGCATACCACATTTACCTTCAAGTTTTCTGATTTATTAACATTTATTTAGTAGGTGTTTAAATAAAACTATTTATAACTGCACCAAATAGCTACACTAACTTACTTTATAATCAAATTATTACTTTTTATTTTACTTCTACGAAGGTACGTATTATAACACGTGGTTTGTACCTTCGCTTTTTATATTCTAAAATATAAGAAAAAAGCTAGGTCAAATAGTGAAAGTAATATAGTATTCTATACGTAGTTATTGTAATATCAATTATAATAATACAATATGTTAATTAAAATATTACGGTTTGTGGGGAAGTAGTTACTGACGAGAATTAGATCCTATCTATATAAATTGGTGCGACTTTTTGTATACTATTGACTATGTCATAGTTTTAACTAAGTTTTTTAGTTTATCATCATCATGGTCATCACAATCCTTCTCATTACCGTCGTCGTCATCCCCAACATCAGTACAGACCTTCACAGTTCTACTGCTGAACATAGGCCTCCCCCAGGAAATACTACAAAGCACGGTCCTAAGCCACCTGCATCCATCGACTTTCCACATATCTTATCAGGTCGTCACTTCGTTTAGTGGGGAATTTTGTTAGAAACTTTATCAAAAATTGGTCATTCATATTTTATATAGTTATTTTTGTTAAAGTACCTAAATCCCGACATCTAAGACATCTTAATACGCCTTGTTAGGAGGCCGATCCCGTTTGACTTAAAAAAAAACACTAAATAACTTTAAAGATTTATTGGGAAAGTTTACGCACGAAATTAATATAGTCCCTGAATTCCTAAATCTAATACGTTTTGGAATCTATGCCCGATCTACCCAGAGCTCTGAATCTAACTGATCATTAAAAATAAAATTAAAATTAACATGGAAAAGAACAATGCTGACTAAAATCATACGAAGAAAAAGTACTGTGTTAATAAGTGCTTATTAAGATGTTACTGCTTTGTAAAAAGGGATGTCAGCTCCCCCCCCCATTTGACTGACCTTTTTCTGAACCAAGATAAAGTGACGTTTCGAAATAAAAAAGCGATTAGAGGTCGGAAGTCATAACAAATATAGAAATAGAAAATCAAAAGTTGTAGTGTGTTATTGCAAATTATCTTATTACAATATAAAAAAATTAGTCATCAATAGTTATCGTTATTTTTGTTAAAGTACCTAAATTTAACCTAAGATCTCTTAATAAGCTCCTAGCCGATTTCGAGAGCGTGCAGCAGGGCAACTAAATTCAGATTCAGATAAAAAAGTTCTTATTCCCTTAAAACGCTACTCAAATGAGACACCGTTAAGTCTTTTGCTATCTCTATCTCTTTCAGTCAAAATGACTGTAACATAATGAGACTTAACGGCGTCTTAAAATTGAATAGCGTCTAAATATTTGGGCATTAAAAGCTTTGTCATTCCCGAGGATAAATAAACTTGCGGCAAAAATAGGTTAAAGGCTAGTCCTGGACATATTCCGAATTTTTTAGGTTTCCTTACGCTGCTTCTCCTTAGCGTCGAGTACATAGTAAGTTATGCTTAATTTCAGTGAGTAGTTTCAACGGGTACTGAATTCGGGTTGCACGCCTACTTCGAAATAAAAAGGCAAAAACAAGCCCTTGAGCTACTTTATTTCAAATAAGAAATGAAATATTATTTATCACATATTATAAACATAATGACACTCGTTGGAAGTAGCGGGAATACATCGAAAGGTTAATTGTTACAAAGTAACAAAAGTGTGAGAGCAGATGTTCAACTTGCTCTCCTGCTTACGCACCTAATCATGTTTAGCAATAAAACAGCGTACTGCACTATTACATTCAGTATAAATCAATTAAAGTTGTTTAATTTCCCCTACAGAATTGGTCAAGTAGATTCAAAAGAGGCAAGGAAAGCATCGAAAATGACCTCAGCCCGGGTAGACAAATCACAGCGGCTACAGCGGAAAAGATGATATTTTTTGGAAAAACTTTATTAAAATATGAACAAATAAAAGTTAAGATATTAGAAAATGTGACTAACCTGTCCTTTGGTACCAAACGCATCATATTGCACGACTATTTCAACCTCACAAAAGTCAGTGAAAGATGGGTGCCACGAATGCTCACTGCGCATCAAAAGCAAGCGTGGGTTGACTGTTGTAGTACTTGAGTAATAAACGGAACAGAGATAAAGCTTCATACAACCGCGTGAATCGGTCGCACTATTACAAGCGCACGGGACATGAGCTATATGAGGATGCGGAAAGAAACAACTACGAGGTTTTAGGTCTCGAAGAACCTACTCATATTCCTTCAGATCCACGGAGACGTCCGGATGTACTGGACATCGTGCTCTCTATGAAGATCAACTACCCGATAGTGGTAGAGGTGCTGTACGACCTGAACACACAGCACCTCCCGATTCTGATTACCCTTGGCCTAAAGGCGCTGACTACTCCGCCCAGAGCATTCAAGACACGATTTGACTGGAGGCTCTACCATCAACACCTGCAGGAGAGACCTCCAGTCCATACACCTTTAAGCACAGCGGACGACTTAGAGGCCGCAGATACAAGAATCACCAAGTCCATCCAGGAGGCCCTCCACGCGGCCTCCACGATCATCCTGATTACAGCAAGGAGAGACGATCTGCTGCGTGAGATATGCGTGCAGATCAAACGCAAAAGAGCGTTGAGGAGGCTCTGGGCATGTACTCGCTGCTGGGGAATCAAGACGCAATTAAACATCCTGTCGGAAGAACTGTCGGGTGCAGTTCAGGCCCACAGAGGAGAGGCCTGGGAGCAGCGCATATAGAAAGCGGAAGTGCAGGATTCGTCGCTCTACAAACTGAACCGACAGTTAACTAAAACCAGACCTCCCGTTTGCCAGCTGACCAACAACGCGGGCGAACGTCATTACGATTTCAAGGATAGAGCGGATATCCTAGTAGAGCACTTCGAGGAGCAATTTATGCCAAAGCCAGCAAGTGCGGAGTTCATGGAGCTTCATGCCCGGAAGGAGAGTCGCGTACAGGAGTTACTGTCGTCGCCTGCGCCACCGCTTGCAGAAGAGTGGTTTATCTCCCCCTGCTGAACTGCGGAGGACAGTAACCCACCTGCAACCGAGGAACGATGGGATTACCAACGCTACACTCCGACAGCTGCCCAATAGAGTCTTAGTAGAGCTTGGTCGACTCTACAATGGGATACTGCGGACATCCCACTTCCCGGAGGACTGGAAGAAATGCAAAGTCAACGTCTTGTCGGAACCCGGGAAGAACAGGCGTAGAGCTGCCAGCTACAGGCCGATCACGTTGCTACCGCACATAGCTAAACTGCTTGAAAAATTTTTGCTGAGACGCCTCCGTCCGTACATCCAAATTTGGGTGGAGCAGCATGGATTTAGGAGGGATCACTCTTCAGCTACACAGCTGACCAGAGTACTGCACCTGATTTCAGCAGAGTATAACCGCGGCCGCATATCGTTGGGCGTCTTTCTCGACATAAAGATGGCGTTCGACAGGGTGTGGCATTCTGGACTACCCTACAAATTGAAGGAACATACTAGTATCCCTCCTGCTATGTTACGGCTAGTGGCGTCATTCCTGGCAGACAGGAAGTTCTACGTCTGCGTTGAAGATGCCGAGTCCGCAACAGGATCCATTAGCTATTATTAGCCATTAGCCGGCGTTCCACAGGGCAGCTGTTTGTCCAGTTCTGTACGCGGCTTAAACCACCGACATCCCGACACTGGCAGGACAGCTACGTGAGTGGAAGGATGATGTGGAGCTGGCGTTACACGCGGACGATATCCAGAAGAGCCCACATCGCCACTGCCAGGATGCAATGTCTGCTTTACCTGTTGCCACCATGGCTGGATGAGTGGAGGATGGTCGTCAACGTTGGTAAGACGACTGCTCTTACCCTACCACCTCCTTTGACACTCAATGGCCAGAAGATCGCGTACGAGAAGGCCGGGACCTACCTTAGGTGCAGGATTGATAGGACGCTGCGCATGACCGCGCACGTTGATTTCGTCGTCCGCAAAGCCAGATGTGCGCGGGCGACGCTCCTTCCAGTCCTGGCATCCAAGCTGCCATTAAAAACTAAAATCAAAATGTACAAGATGTATATAAGACCAATCATAACCTACGCTGCTCCGGCCTGGTACGCGCTTCTGAGCAATCCTCTGAGGCGGCGACTGCAGACCCAGCAGAATTTGACATTAAGGACCATTTTCGGTGCGGGTCGCTACGTCCGGAATGACGTCATAGCGACCAATCTCAACATTGAAACTATCCAGGAATTCGTGGCCCGGTTGGCACGCGCCCTGTGCAACCGCGCAGACAACGGGCCTCACACGCATCTTAACAACCTAGCACCGCTACACACTCGCCCTCCGGACGGGCGACCCTATCCAAGAGTTGATTAAAATCCATAATGCCGCAGATAGGCCAACTCAGACTGAAACAAGATAACCTACCTTTTTAGTAGTCTTAACAGACTACGAAAAAAATGTTTTAACCGGCTACGGACTAAAATCCGAAAAGCTTACAACGCCTTATATAAGGCTCCCAGGACCGGCCCATAGTAGTGGGCCGCGAGGATAGTCCGGGTAATGGGGTATACCCCGAGGCCCGAGACCTGCAGGGCCTAAGAAGCCCTTGCAGACGACAACACTGGCTCGCAGTTCGTTCGTAATCTCCACTACAGTTAAATTCTAAAAATGTCCGGTTCAAAATCAAGATTCATAAAGTTCCCCGGTTATCACATTTCTCAAGAATTTTCAAGAAAATCGCTGTTTAATTCCGTGTCGACCCTAAAACTTAGGGAAGTGAAGAAAATATACAGTCCACATATTCGATGTCTAGACCGGGACTCAGCGTGGACCCGTAATCTCAGGTATCAACCACCTACTAAGAAGAAGCGTGTGTGTGTTTCTGTAGCAGGTGTTATGTTGATAAACAAAATTGAAAGTTTTATCATGTTTTTTTTATTTAGATATCGTGATTTTAACTTCAAGCCTGTACAAATTTGTTTTATTTTGCATTTTAAAAATGGCAGGATTTTTGTAACTTGTTGACGAACAAATGTTACTGCTACGCAAAGAAATCAGATCAGTGCGTATTACGTGGTCTTTAATGAAGACATCAGTTGCAGTGTGATAAATTAACATTATACGTCATTTATCAAACTATTACCTTTGTTGCTCTGCTGTGAACGATTATTAACTTTGATATATGATAGAATTCTAGATACGTACAGCTTAGATGAAAGATTGATAAAATTTTTAATTTTTATATAAATACGAAATATAAATAATAATCAATGAAATTCGACTTCAATGTGTAGTATAGGTGTATAAGGTAGGTACTTAAATATGAAATTATAAAAAAAAACAGCTTTAAGCTTCGACTTTAGACTTCGTCCACCGGTTCGTCCTGTTTATCATGGTTTAAAATTTTGGAGTAAATTTTCATTGAATAACCTTGATGTGCACATGGCGGGTTTAATTGAAATTCTATCGCCGAATGGGTTTAAAGGGTGGTAAAATTTAAGAACATAAAATACTCAGATTCGTGACTGGCAGCAGCGACAAAGGAGATATCAGGAACTGCGGTAATTAATCTGCCAGTCAAACGTGATGACAAAAACAAATCCTCTCAACTTGGGAAGGAGAACAATAGTGGACTTTCATGGGCTCAGGTAATGATTATGATGATGATGATGGGTGTTATAAAGTCAAGCGTCACAATTAAATCAAATCCTCCTTGCTAAAGGAGAGACCTATGCCCAGCTGTGAACTTTTATAGGCTAATTTAATATAATTTATATAATAGGTAATTATGAAATAAAGACCGAAACAATTTATAGTATTTTGGCCGTGCTCAGCCCTGACGGCGACAAACGCTCCGTGTCTAAGTAGGGAGTCCAATTCACAATAATCTAAGTCCAAAAAGAGAAGCCAAAAGTGCAATTCCAAAATAGAGAAGCCAAAGTTGCCCGGTATGTAATCAACAAGTCCAATTCACAATAATCTAAATCCAAAAAGAGAAGCCAAGTTGTCAGTACTAAATCAACACAAGCGAATACAGAAAGTTGCGCAGTAGACGAATGAGCGAATCGTACTAACTGGTGTCAGACGCATCTCCGTCTCATTGCGTGGCGTCACTATCTGTCTCGGTCGCTCACGGCAATCATGTCTATTATCCATCTCTCTCATCATTTTTCCGTAAAATTAAGAACCTACCAAGAGCTTGTGTGAATAAAAAACATTTCAACTGAGTAAAATGGGTTAGCAAAAATCGGGTTAGTCGATGTTTTTATTTTTTAACTAGTTTTTTTTTTAGTATGAAACTAACAAGTATTACACCATTTTACAATGCTGGTTAAATGCGCAAACTTTTAATGGCACTTGCCAACACACTTTAGTATATTTTTTTTAAAGGAGGACCTTTCAAAGTCGACAAATGTAAAAAAAATTAAATTCATAGTTTAATAAATAGTCTTAATTCTAGAAAAATTGGGGCAGTTGTGTCATTATTTTTGACTGTTGTTCTAGAAATGTTATTTAGGGTTACGGTTCCAAAGTTTAAATGAACAAAAATAATGAAAATTTACCACAAAAACCGAAAAATGGTTACAGTTTCACCAAAATTCTAGATTTTTCTTAAATGCCCATAATTTCCGAACTGCATGGGATAGATTTTTTTTCTGATTTTTCTCATGATCGTAACAATTATTCCTGTCACCCTGTTTCGGCTTGACGTTGAGTTCTGGGACACCCTGTATATAGAGAGCTATATATACGGATTAGTATATACAGAGTAGTAAGCTATATGTTAATTAAATTTGTAAGAAGTTAATGCAATACTTATTGAAAGTCATTTTATTTACCACTGGTTCCGAAAATCCTAGCAAGAATCAGCAAGAAACCCACCGGCATTATGTTTTTAATCAACAGACTTATGTTCTTTCGCGCTTGTGATGTTACAGCGCCGAAAAACCACTCCATACTCAAATTAGAGCTCATTGGTATAATTTAGTTGCCGATGCATCCTTAATGCCCCTTTGGGTAATATCTGCGTGTGAATGACATGTCGGTGAGACCAAGTAATGCCAGTGAGGAAGATGAGCCGGAGAAAATGCCAGTAGTCTGCCTAATTAATCTGCGATGGGTTGAGATAAACACAATTTTTTTTATAAAAGAATATTAACAATGCTATAAACATTATTAATATTCCCCTTAAACACTCGTAGTAAGCTTAAATTGCTTATGTTACGAGTGGCTCACACCAGTAGTCGAATGGCGGATTCGAACCCACGAACTTTTTGTGTGGCTTGGTGGATGTGAAGCCTGTAGAAAATGATATTTTGCTGGGGAATGAAGAGAATATTTTTAGGATGATGACGACAAGCATAATTGTTGGTGCGTTCGAAGGTTTTAGGTCTACGTCGCGTCGGTTAGTCACCTTTTTGTCTGTGAAAGGAAGGGGGGATCTTCTGCAGTGTAATAGGACGGAGCGTTTTCTATATTAAATACAGGTCAGTTCAGAAACGATGACTTAGACTTCATTAGTTCAAGCTTGTGCGACAACAGCGCTGCCACACTCTTACTTATTTTAATTATTATTAACGATTTAAGCTACGGAGAATGCATTTAGTTTGTAGGTTAACTGTTAGTACATAAATTATATAGAATATCCTACAAAAACGTAAGCCATTTTATTCTACACTCGGCGAGAAAAGCAGCAAATAAATCTTTCTGCATAGCCGTGTTCGGCTAACTGACAGAATCTATCCCGCACACTCCACAGCGACAACCCCTGTTAAAATTTGAACACTCCAGTTAAAAACGTTAACTTCACTATAAAGGCTAAATAAAATTTATAGCTGGTATTTTATTTTCTCGTCAATAATACAAATTTAATGAATTTCTCAAATATATAAGACAAATTTACCAATTTCCTAGATACTTATTTTACAATATCATGAAAGAATAACATTGAAATTAAAAATATATTATCATCACAATCAATATAATAAATAACTATTCTTGACACATTTTTGTCAATTGTTGCTAATTCTTATTTTTGGTAAAAACCTCTCTACGAGGAAAGACTTCATCTAGTTTTTTCCACTTTTCCCTATCCTCAGCCCTTGTAATCCACACATACATATAAAAGTTTTCAATTTCATGAGTCCATCTCTACTGAAGTCTACGTCTTATTCGTTTTCCATTAGGGCCAGCCCATGTAGTGCTCTTCTTAGTCCATATTTAACTTCTTTGGTTGAATATATATACACCTTTTTAATTAGCAATCTAAAGTGGTAATTAATTGCTCATCCGAATATTCTTCCAACGATTCAAAGCTACACTATTCCCGAGTGACATAGGCTATTTTATAGTTAACATAATTCTATCTTACTAATAAATATATAAAATAGAGACGGTTTCTTCGACGTTTCTCAGAGGAATAAGAAACATTTTTTTTAATTTGACTTAGCGCTATTAATAACAATAAAAATAAAGAAAGCCGGAAACTTCCCTGCGGGTACTTAATATTTTATTTTAGGTATTTAGGTTATTTTATACCACTGGGTTCTTGAAATTGTATAAAATCAAATCTAATTACACAAACAAATTTATTAAACTCTTTATAAATAGACTGTTACAAGAATTATTTAATTTTTTATTTAAGTTTAATCTTAGCAACTTCAAATCTAGACAAATGATATTATATCTGAGAAGTTGGGAAAGAAAAAGGTGAAACACTGTTAGTGTATGTATATATTTACACAAAACATTTTGAACAATTTTCGAACCCACCATAACACGAAAACTATTAGACCTACATAGTCTTAAATGCTTTGCTGAAAAGAACCCCATTAATAAAGATGATCTTAAAATTCATGAGTTGAGCTAGTTGTTGAATGATTAAGGTATAAAAAGTGACATTTTCTTAGCAAAAACTAAGGCCACATCAAATTTGGCAGCAAAATAGTACATTAGACGTTTAGAAATGAAAATTTGAAACTAACCGCACCAATTACTTTGTCGACATTAAATTCTCAAAGCTTAAATTAAAAAAATAAAACAGCAATTATAGTGGCACACTTTCACACTACAACTGTAAGCTAAGCAGTAGAAAGCACCTCTGAGGAATAAATGTAATGAAACATTCTAGCTAAGTCCTTCCAGTAAAATGGGTTTCCGGTTTTCTACACTCACCATATGAAACACAGCAGCGTGTAGCTGCTATTTCACGTAGGTATTCCGTGAGAGCGTAAGCGTACTACAACAATAATATAGCTAAAGCTTGGCTCTAACACGTATAAAAAAGGACTTACATTTAAAGTAAGGAAGGCTTTTGATTAGTTGTCACTTCAGATGATCAAGATGAAATGACTTGCAGCCTGTAATTATAACGACTGTTAAAATCCGGACCGCAAAACAGCTATTAGCTAGCAAAAATAGGTGAGAGCGTACTTATACAGACAGACTTCCTAATCAAATCACCTAATGTTTTTCAACTTCACATTCTTCCAAAATTAGTTTTCAATTTTTCTAGAACGAGTAGAGCACGTCTTAAAATTAACAGTATTTAAAATTACAATTTACATTTCCCTGACTCGGGCAAAGTTAGAACCCGGAATTTACGGAGAGGATTATTTTCATATGTGGACTTATAATAGCTGTAATGATTATGATGATGATATAAAATAACTATAAAATTTCTTCAGATGTTAATAAAATAGAAAAATGTTTTAATATAATCGTTTTAATGTAATCTACGAGATAAAACAACCCAAACAACATGAATTGATTATGGGGTTTGATAAGCCTGATATTTATTTTATCCTGATCAGGATACAAAATGTAATTAAATTATTGTTTTGTCATAGCTACTTGATTTGCATGCAAATTTTCAAAACAATCGGCTGTCTTAAAGTTGATAAAAATAACATTAAAATATTTCGTTATATTGCTCATAGAGAAGCCAATAAAAGCCGTTTAAAAATACTTTTTTTGAAGTTTTAAGTACACATGAAGTTGTAAATAATAAATAAGGTGTCGTGTTTATTAGCCACAAAATATCGCCTACATTATTTTGGTTTAAACCTTGGTAGACAGCCAAATTACCTCATTTAAGCTTTACCATCATAAGCTTGAAGTTATTTCATAATTTAGATCAAATCTTCTTTAATAATTTAATGTCGGATCAAAATATTTGATAATGGTAAAGATATTTGCTATTCAAGTTAATATCTGACCAAGTTTATTTTCCTATTTAAATGACAAAGTAACTTACGGCTATTGATATTAAAAAGCGTCTGCAGTCCATGGTTATCTGCAACCAACTTCAAACGAATCTTAAAGAAGGATAGGTTTTTTCAGCTATTTCTGACTCCAACTAGCAGTGCTTGCACTGATGTGTTCCGATAAGGTAGGGACTGTCAGAAGAATTACAGGCTGTGAGGCAGTTTTCTATTAGTTTTCGGAGGATAACGCCTCCTTAGTCTTCTTTATTTATTTCAAGTTGTTTGCAGATTTCCAAAGATTATAAGCTCATTTTCACTGTATTGTTTTAAAATACTCGTATAATTGTTTTTCTCATATGTAATCAAATGGTGTGTTAAATTTATCTGTATTGATCACGTAAAATAATAGTATATTATATTAAATATTTTAGTAACACACGTAAATATATTACTACGTTATTTTAAAGATTATATATATATATACAGGCTGTTCAGTAAATAGCACGACATACTGCAGGGGGGTGATAGCTAGGGTCACTACCTATCAATACAACACAATATATGTTCAGCAAAATCTTACGGATTTACAGTTTTACAAAATTTTCCGAAATACCGAAAAATCTCTACCTTGAAACAGATTTTTAAGCATCTCGTAATGAAAAAATCCTTTTCTAGTACTTTTTTTTACATCAAATTATTCGTGAATAGTTACTTTACTCATTGATAAGTCTTTTTTCTATCAAAGACAAGAATGTTTTCAAGAAATACTATTTTTTGTTTAAATTTGCACAGAACTATTTTCTTATCACTTAAGTTTAACCTACAGTGGTGGAAAAAAATGTACGTAGCAGTTTTGGACAACAAACTTAAAAAATAGCTTGTTTAATGGTGATTTAGGAAAGATACAATACTAGTGCATTTTCATTAAAAAAATACAAAAAATAAGCTATTTTAGTTAATAAGAGCATTTTATTTTAAACGCAAGTAATGTGACTTTGAATTCGAATCGTTGTAAGGTCGTACTACGATTCGAATTACATAATAATTAATCTACAGCCGACCGACCGGCCGCTCTGTAAATGACATCTTGAAGGATAAGGTGATAGTAAAAAAAAACAGAGGAGTTAACTTTAATAAACATTTATTTAAATAATATATAAAGGTACAATAATATATAAAGGGAAGCAATTTGAGCAAAAATGCTCAAATTGCTTCCCTTGTGCCTTAATACACGCTCGGCATCTTCTTAAAAATGAGCTTTTGAGTCTTCTCAGGCTTATTTCCGATATTTTTCCTGTTGCAATGTTAACCCTTGCTCTCAATTCATTGTCATTTTGGATCAGTTTTTCATAGACTTTGTCAATTGCTTTTCAGTTGTATCGCTATAACTCGAGAACATCAGGACCGATTTCGCTAATTGGGATCTTTAAATATTTGTTAAAGTTTAGGAAAGGTTTGAACGGTGAGAAACATAAATCATAAGTCAAACACAAAATTTCCTATCTGTGAAATAGATCCGATCTCTTTGGTCTGTTTTGTTTCAGAAAGAAAAAAGTGAAAAAGTGACTGTTATTTGTCAAACAAATTAAATAAATAAATTTCAAAACGAATATAAAACCTATCGTCAGTTTGTCAGTGCGTGAGAACTTTTAATTGTTATTGTTTTAAAATGCCATGACTTAAGGCAAGGAAGTCAATCAAATGTGCACGAGGTAACTCAGGTTCAAACCTTAACAGATTAAATTTTAAAGTTGTGTGAGTTTTCGTTAAATATTTATTTACACCTCCTCTATTTTTTTCTTTTTAAATATTTTCCACCGTTAAACTTTTAGCAGCGATTATCTGTTTGTTAGTACTTTTTAATTACTTGATTAACTTTGATGCAATTTTAATATATTGCATGGATAAGTAATTATATTGTAAGGGTGGTAGACTAAATTCAATTTGTAAGAAGCCGGGTAACTAAAAAATACCAATCAAAAGAAAGTCAGTTACAGATCTTTAAAACTAATAAAAATGATAAATATGTCACCCATATATATATATATATATATATATATATATATTTGTATGCTGTTTGTATAATGATGTATCCATTTTATTTATAAATCTGTTTATTTAATACAATGCTATTATTCCAGGTTTCCAAAAGATCCGGATATTAAAGAAAGACGGATATACTTATCCTTAACGTTTTATTATATCCTCTTTTCTCCAGTTATAAAAGCGTCTATTACTACAAGTGTCTGTTACTGAGATCCTTTCAGTTAATTAGTTGTATCTTAGTGTGAGACTTCTGGTGGATCAACGTCGCTTAATAGAAAGTTATCGAAACGTGCGTTGCGCTGCACTATGCCCAAGTGAGAGTGAGCGCGCAACGTTATTCTATGTTTTTTGCAAGTAGCTACACGTCCTGAGATTTTGAGATTTTATAAAATACTCCTTAACGCAATAATTTATAGTTTAATCCTTGTTGTATGAATGCTAGAGATATGTGTAGGCGAAATTGTGTATTTATTGTTTGTCTATGTGTTTGCTGCAAATGGTCGATACGCGTCCCCATATTAAAAACAGTAGAAGGCATTTATAGTACCTTATTATTGAGATTTCTGTGGTTGTATAGCAAAAATTATAGGCGTGCCATGTGACCGTGCGGTTTTTCCACTTTTAGATATTAGAATAAATCTATATATAGGTTGGGCTTTAAGCATTTCTTCAAGTTTTGGATAATTTCGGGTAAAATCGAACTTCATGTAACCCTGTTTTTTTTATAACTACCCAATCTATTTTCAAGGATTTGTCGAATGGGATAGGGGGGTTCAAAAGAGCTAACAAGAATAAATTTAAAATTACGAATTACGACGCATCTTCTCGTCAGGTACATGAAAATTAAGTTGTACAACCAGTGCGTGTTGCCAGTGATGACCTACGGAACCGAGACGTGGTCCTTCACTGCTAGCTATATGAAGACGCTCAAAGTTGCTCAGCGAGCTATGGAGAGGGCTATGCTCGGAGTTTCTCTGCGTGATAAACTTGGAAATGAGGATATCCGCAGTAGAACAAGAGTGACAGACATACCCAACGGATTAGTAAGCTGAAGTGGCAATGGGCTGGCCATATAGCTCGAAGAACCGACAACCGTCGGGGAAAAAAGGTTCTCGAGTGGCAGCCTCAAACCGGTAGGCGAAGTGTAGGGCGACCCCCCACTAGATGGAGTGAATACCTGGTACGACATGCAGGAAGTCGATGGATGCAGGTGGCTTAGGACCGTGCTTTGTGGCATACCTTGGGGGAGCCCTATGTTCAGCAGTGGACTTGTGAGGAGCTGTAATGATGATGATGATGAATCTAATGAATAACGTCATCGAAGACCATCAAGAGGAAATACAAAGGATTGAATGTCTTGAACCCACGTATAACGATGATTACAACGGATTTGCCGTTCGATTTTAAGCGTCTACAATTTCCCGTACGTAGGGCTCTGCGATGACCATAAATAAATCGCAAGGCCAGTCCTTGAAAATTTGCGGAATCAACTTGGAAATTACCTGCTTCGCACATGGGCAGTTATACGTCACGTGTTCGCGAGTCGGAAAACCATCACCTTTATATATTTACGCACCGCAGAATAAATACAAAAATATATTACATTAGAAAGCTTTATGTTGGTTAAGTGTATAAATGTGTTGCAGTTAATGCAAATAAAAATTCTGTTTTTAGTTTTGACCAAATTTTTCACAAATGTATGTAGGTTATATGAATTTCACTGGGACCTCTAGTAGGACATGCTTTTACAGTTTTTTTTACAGAAGAGGAGAAATTCGCTTGCAGCTCACCTGAAAGTAAGTGTCGGATGCCGCTCATGAACAACTGCAACAACATGTTTTAAATACGGGTGATAAATGAGTTCACAGTCCACCTGATGGCCAAAGGATGCTGTGGCCCATATATTCACTTATCCTCAATTTATAATCAACCTGGACAGGCCAGGCGGAACCCCTTTGTGTTACAACTGTAATGTGGCTGCAGCACGGCTCTTCTACGTTCGCTGCAAAATGTCGCCTAGCAACGTTGGACTCAGTGAAGAGACAGTTTAGAGGCTCATTGGTGAACTTGATTTATTTGAAACCAAACTTCTCGGCATCGATCACAGGCGCGGAGTAGTCCACCTGTCGGTATTCAATAGGATGCAGTTCGGAATTACATCCTTTAATTCCTCTCTCTCCTTTCTACCATCGGACAAACAGACCTTCATCAAGCCTTCAGTCTTTTCTTCGATATTTCACGCAATATAACTAAACAGCTTGCTTGATCTTTTGTAATGCATATAGCTTTGCATGCACCTTTATCACCTTCTTTTGACGAAAGAAATGATAATTTAATTCGTTAAGTGTCACATATTTTTTAATCAATTACCGTTTCAAATACGAGTTACATTTACCATTTCAAGATGAGATGTCCGAATAAGGACATTGAAAGAAAATCCGCAGTTGTCCTTTTGATTGTCAATTTTAAAGGCCATAAACCCCTAAATAGGTAAAATGTAGGTATACTACCTTTTTTTTTTTTTTTTTTGCGGATGGAAAATCATCTAATGACCCCTTTCGCTCTGGGTGGAGCGTAAGGGAGTGTCAGACTTTTACTGACTAAAAACCATCCGTGTTCCTTCAGTGCCCTTACGTTCCGGAGCCGCGGTATCTCTTTCGAATAGCCCGCAGCCCCGGCAGGCGTCGGCCCTTGCGGGCCCCATCACGCTGCTGACAGCTCTTTGAGGCGCGCGTGGAACAAAACGCGCCGTCGACACGGCCTGTCGTCGTTAGACGGACGGACGACGAGCTACCCATTGCTCGCCGTCCACAGGCCCGCGCCTACGGTGGCCGGGGGCCACGACGTAGCCCCCGACGCCCGGGGGCGTCTCCCGCGGCGGCCTGGGAGGAAAGCTGCTGCTCTTTCCTTCTCCCGCTCCGCCACCTCCTTCGCTAGCATCACTGCTTCGCAGAAGGTGGTGACGGCATCCCATTCCGTCTCGCTCCGGACCATGGCTTCGACCAGGGCCGGACGCGAGAGGTCGCCGCCGCCTATCGCCGCTACGAGGACACGGCGGTGCTCCGCCCAAGCAGGGCACACCTCCACGGTGTGTTCCACCGTGTCCTCCGGTCCATCCTCGCAGTGGGAGCACCCGGGCGTTTCCTCCCGCCCGATTCGGTGCAGGAACCTCCCGAACACACCGTGTCCGGTGAGGACCTGAGTCAGGCGGAAGGTGAGGATGCCGTGGCGTCTCTCAAGCCACTCCTCAAAGAGGGTCTTATCGCCGCTATAGTGGCGTGCCCAGCACGGGGTTGCGACAGTCGCTCTCTCCATGTCGCCATGAGATCGTGCCGGAAGACTGTCCGCTGCGCGACAACTTGCCGCGGCAGCGGGGTTTCCCCCGGCATAGTGCCTCCGCGCGCCATTCGTGCAGGCGTGCGAGGACTACCGCCTCCAGATCCCATGGCGGCAATCCGGCAAGGAGGCTCGCCGCCTCGCGGGAGATCGTGCGGTAGCCGCGAACCATTTTAACGGCGACCACCCTTTGGGGCGCGTTCAGGTGGTGGACGGCAAGCCGCGCCAAACCACGCGCCCACACCGGGGCCCCGTAAAGGGCCATGGATCGCACGATCCCCGCGTAGAGCCTCCGGCAGGAGGCGTTTGGCCCCCCCAGGTTCGGCAGGAGTCGCCTGAAGGCAGCCCCGGTCCGTTCCAGTTTGGGAGCCAAACGTCGGAAGTGCTCAACGAAGTTCCATCGGCCGTCGAGGACGAGTCCTAGGTACTTCAGCGTCGACTCGACGCCGATGGATACCCCTCCTACCATTACTGAGGATCCCGGTGGTGGCCTGTTCCGAGGACCATGGAAGTCGCATGGCCTCGGACTTGTGCAGAGCCACCTCGAGACCCAGTTGCCGAATCCTCTCAACGACTATCGCAACCCCGCGTGTCATAGTTTCCGCCGCCGCCTCGTACGACCCCCCTTGTGCCAGTACCAGCGTGTCGTCAGCGTAGCAAATTACGCTGACGCCGGTAGGGAGGTCGGCGCGCAGCACCCAGTCATAACCGATGTTCCACAGAGGTGGCACAGAACCGAACCCTGTGGGACACCGCACGACATCTCTCGCCGGTTCCACTCACCGTTGCGACCGGGGTAGATGACGGCCCTGTCCGTCAGATAGTCCCCGACTATACGACGGAGATAGGTCGGCACCCGGTGATACCGGAGTGCCTCCCTAATGCAGCTCCAGGGCATGGAGTTGAAGGCGTTGGCGATGTCAAGAGACACCGCCAAGACAACCCCCCCTCTGGCCACTGCATCCCCCGTCGTGAGGGCTCTCACGCGCATGATGGCTTCCACCGTAGAGCGCCTCTTGCGGAAACCAAACTGGTGTTCCGCAAGATCCGGCCCCGTCCCCGCAAGGTGCTCGGCGAGGCGGTTTGCAATGACTCTTTCAAAGAGCTTGCCCACCTCGTCGAGCAGCACCACGGGCCGGTATGCGGACGGAGAGTCCGCAGGGCGCCCCGGCTTCCGAATGAGGACCAGCTTCCCCGTCTTCCAACGAAGCGGGAATTGGCCTCTCTCCAAGCATGCGCTTAGGAGCCCCTCCAGTCGGGGCCCGAGAGCCTCCGAGGCCAGGACCCAGGCTTTGCCAGGCAAGCCATCGGGTCCTGGGGCGGTATTCCTGGCCTTGAGCCTACGTACCGCCACTCTCAGGTCTACCCCGGTCCCTTCCGGGATGTCGTCGTCGTCGTCCCGGTGGTCCGCTTCCGGCACCGCATGTGGCGGAGCCATAGGCGGGGGGTGGATGTTCCCGTCGCGCAGGGAACAGAGCGCTCACCACGTCCTCCACGAGCTGGGGCCGGAGACTTTGCGTCAGCGGGGGGGCCCAGGTGCGGAGTTTATCCCGCACCATCTTGTAAGGGCGCCCCCACGGATCTCTGTTGAGAGTCTCCAGCATCTCCTCACGGGCCCGATCCCGGGCCCGCAGGACAGCCTCCCGGAGGGCGTTCTTCGCCGCTCTGTATCCCTCGTACAGCTCCGCCTCAATGGCTGCCGCATTCGGTGGACGAATGCGGAGCCTGCGATGCCTGGTGTACAGGTGCCGCGCGGCGATACACGCCTCGCGCAGAGACGTCAGCTCACGCGACCACCAATACACCTGACGCCGGGCGCTTCCTGGCCGGACGCGGGGCATTGCCACGTCACATATCTCGGACATGGCCTCCTGGAACCACCCTGCCTCATCATTGACGTCGGCAGGCCTGTCCGGTGATGACACCCAGGCCTGCACGATCGAGGCTTCCAGGAGGAGCTCCCGGTCCAGCTGCTTCAGCGCCCAACGCGGACCACTCGGGGCCTGTTGGACTGGCGCGCTCGAGGGCTGGGTGGAGACATCAAACCGGATGTACCGGTGGTCGGAGTAGGTCTCCACCCCCTCCATGACACGCCAGTCAATGGCACGCGGCGACAGAGCGGGGCTAGCGAACGAAATGTCCACCACCGACTCGCCCCGCATCCGCACACACGTGGGGACAGAACCCCGATTTAGGACGACCAGGCCTGTCTCCAGAGCCCAGTCTTCCACCATCCTACCCCGCACATCTGTACGACGAGAACCCCAAGCCAAGTTCTTGGCATTGAAGTCCCCGAGGACAAGTACGGGGAGGGGATAACTTCCGACGACGACTGCTCTCAGCTCTGCAAGAGAGTTGTGGAGCTCGGCGAGAGATCGGTTCGGGGAGAAGTACACCCCCACAACGACGAACTCCCCGAACCGTGCTGCTACGCACCCCTGACCCCTCCTGACACCTTCAAGGGTCGGGGTACCGGCGGCGGCCGAAGAGATGATGGCCACTGAGCCGTTAAGGTCCGCCACCCAGTCCTCCCTAGGCCAAACAAAATACGGCTCAGCGACCACAGCTATGTTAATCGACCACTGCGCCATGCTCTGGATCAACAGATCCTGAGCGCAGGCGCAGTGGTTGATATTCGCCTGGAGGAAGCTTAATGGGGCCGTTATAGGCATTCCATTTCAGCTTCCTCCACGGGGGGCCCCTCTGCGGGCGTCGGTGTCGCGGCGGCGGCGGCGGCGACAGTGATAGCAGTGGCGGTGGCAGTTGCGGCTGCGGCGGAGGCCACAGAGGCGGTGGCGGCTTTGGCCCCTACCCTACCCGCGGCCTTGGCCTTGGCGGGTGGCACGCAGGCCTTGCTTCCGGCCCGGTGATCGGCTGGCTTGCCGGTCGCCGCACACGCATCACAGTGCGGCGTGGCGCAGCAGGTTGCCGATATGTGTCCGGGCTGACAGCAGCGGAAGCACAGGCGACTACGGTCAACCTCCGAGGCGCATCTCACTGATACGTGGTGCCCCACGAGACAGCGATAGCACCTCAGAGGTCTGGGCTCCAGCAGCTTAACCTGCGCTGAGACCCAGCCCACCAGCAGCCTTCGGCCCTCCACTATGGTTTTGGCCGCCGTAACAGGGCAGCACACCGTGGCGGCATGCATGCCCCGTTGGTCCGGGCGTATGGCGCCTGACCTAACCTGGTCAGTAGTGCACCCCCCGGACCTGGCGACGGCGGCCACCAACTCCTCCTCCGATACCGAGTCGTCCAGACCCATGATGCGCAGGTCTGCGCATCTGACGGGCCTGGACACCCGGGCCTCTTCCGCGTCCAGAGACGCTCTGAGCTTCGCAGCCAGAGCGTCCGCGGTCGCGCCACTGGATTCCCCCGGGGACCTCTAGCATACGGGCCCCCGTCTGGGTGACTTTGAGCCGGAGGCCCCCGGTGATCCCGAGCTCCCCGAGATCCACCGCCTCCTTCGCCTTCGCGAGCAGATCGCGGTAGGTAACGCCCTTCTTTTCCGCGTCCGGCTGTAGTGTAATCACTACAGCTGCGGTCTTCGGGGCGCGGAGCCTAGCCGCGATCTTGCGCGCCCTGAACTGGCGCTGCCGCTCCTGCTCTTTGGCCTTTTTGGCTGCCTTCTTACCCTTCTTCTTGTTCCCGACCACCTGCCAACCGGCTTCAGCCGCGGGAGGTGTAGGGAGCTGGGGGGCAGTGACGTTGGCGGCAGCTGGCTTGCCGCTGGCGCTGGCACATTCGCCGCAGGCACTGGGGCTGGTGCAGCCACCACCTGTGCTGCCGCCTTGCCCTTTCTCGCCTTCGTCTTGCCTCCCTTTCCCCTCCCCGGCTTAGCCGGAGCCGGTTCAGCCGGTACCGGATTTGCCAGAGCCGGCTTTTCAGGGGGGAGGGTCAACTGCAGCCCCGCCCGAGGGCTGGCTAGACGGCCCCGGCCTGGATGCGGCAGCCGTGGCCGCCGCGTACGAGACCGTTGCCGGCCTCGCTGCCGTCTTGTTTGCCCCTAGGGGGGGCGCAGGACGATGCCCTCCAGCACGGAGAACCGGTGCTGGAAGGCAGCCAGCTCCTGCCGGACCAGGTTCAGAACCTGGTTCTCCACCGGCACGGGCCGGCTTGGGCACTGCGTCTGGGGCGCCGCGCGAGAGGCAGGCTCACGTAGACTGGCCAGGTCTGCGCGGAGCTTCTCGTTCTCCTTCTGGAGAGTCTCCATGGCGGACGTCAGGCGGGCCACGTCCGCCCGCAGCTTTGCCACCTCGTCCGCATTAGGCCCGGCGCCAGCAAAGTTGGCCTCCGCAGCCGCCATGATGGAGGCGGAGGCCCCGGGAATGGCCTTAAACTTCGAGGCGGGCTTTTGCTTGTTGGCCACGACCTTGATCGCGGCCTCCACCTCCTTTACGAATCTGGCCTTACGCTCCACATCGGAGTCGCCAGTCGCACTCGTCTCTTCGCCTGATACCGTATCGCCCGGGTGGCGCCCCTCCTCGGCAAGCTTTGCCGCTCGTTCGGCCCTCTGATTGGCATTCCCCTTGCCTCTCAGCCCGCCCCGCCCGTTGGTGGGGATTTTCCGGGCCGAGACCTCGTCTTCACCGGATGATGGCCCCTGGTCGCCATCCCGCCTGGACCGCTTGCGGAAGAACTTACTGTTCTCCGCGGTCCCAGGCCCCACACGTCGGGAGCTCTCTGGGCCTCCCACGCTGCTCGATGCGGCGTCGGACTCTGTCCCCGCATCGTTCCTCCTCTCCTCTACTTTTTTGTTTGTTTGTTTTTTTTCCATATTTGTACCCACGATTATGGGGGAATTAAACGTCCACCTTGGCAGAGACCCCTGTACCAAGGTAAGCAGATTTAGAGGATTTATTACTCGCCAGGGGGTCTGCAGGTACCCTGGCGAGGACCGCACTTGCGGCTGATTTGTTCATAGAACCCCGTCAGCCATCCATCCCCTCGCGGTGCGTCGCCGCTTGGGATTCGGGGTAACTTTTTATAGAGGTTTTCTCCCTCGCGGTCCGGGCGATTAAGCCAAGACCCTCGGTCCTTATCAAAGCCGCGAGACATGATCCACGACACTTCGACTGGGATTACGAGACCGGCGGTGACAGCAAAGGATGAATCCTTCACTGTCTGCCCGGAGGCAGGGTAAGTGCACACCGAGCCCGCCCTCGCTCCTCTGCTATGCCCTCTGCTGATCAGAGGGTCACGCAGAGGAACGCACTGTTGGTCCGGGATGGACCCCCCCCATGTCAGAATAATTAGCCGCGGCAGCAACATTCCCCAAGGAATAAGAATTTCTTCTCATTTCTCGAGGAAGATTACCGCCGCGCCCAGGGTGCACCGGCCCAGTTGCTGCTCTTCCCTCCAGACGTATCGAGAGGGACTCGCAACTACCAGGCACACGTGGAGGACTTCTGACTTCGCACCCCGTAGGTATACTACCTGCCAATAACATCAAAGCCTATTGTACATATTGAATCGATGGTAACACGACTTTAGATTTACATAATTGCAACAAACAGTACACGAATTGGCATTGCGATTCGACATGACTCGATCGTGGTCAAATGAAATTATTTGTATCGAAATACAGAACACATTACCGTATGATGGGGTTAAGTTATCAATACAATTGCAATCAGCGTAACTCTCGTAAAGATTTCTATTAATTTCGCATTGTAATATAATATTATAATATGATCATTGTTATGATATTGATGTTATATTGATTTGAAGTAGAATAAGGAATGATATCATTATTTAGGGTAATTAGTAAAAAAATCTGTTAACCCAATGTACACTATATAAATACATTATAACAATATTTTCCACCTAAAACTATATTTAATTAGTTCTTTTTATCAATGTTAGGACCACGTTCTTTTAAGATCCAACTTGATGTCAGGTGATTATAGTAATTTGTTGCTAGACCTAGTAAACATACGTTTTTATCAACCTAATAAGTAACTATCTGAACATGAACCTCTCCCACACCGTGAGTAGGGAGAATCTGCCTTAATCGTTGTATGAAGCTTTATCACTGTTCCGTTTACCTACTCATGTGTCGAACACGTTAAAAATGGATGTAATCAGAGATCGTGATTTTTCGCAATTTGACACCCACCACGCCGAATGGCTCAGTTCACGTTCGACCAATCATGCGAAGTAATGACCGTTCATGACTTTGCTTAGCATATGGTCTGATACAACTGGTTAATTCCGCGGATCTCAGATGTGGAGGATTTGGAATAAGCCCTTTTCCTAACCTCTCATACGGACGGACATCGGGTCTCCATCGACGCCTCTCCCGGCTGCTCTCTATTCTCCAGATTATTTTCTGCCACCATATATCACGAAAGCTCATTGCGCCCAAACTCACGATAGCATTCACACCATCTGGATGCTTGGCAATCCACCACAGTGCGTTTTACTGAGACTTTTTTTCCGAACAGCCTCTGTGTGGAATTGTTTACCAACAGCGATTTTTCCGGATCCATATGATTTCGGGACCTTCAAGAAAAGAGACCTCCCCTATAGATGGACTCATAAGGAAGATGTTTGCCACAGTAGGCATGCTTGGCAAGTGGAATAGCAACCGCAGTTTTTTTATTTTTAGTCGTTATCGGGAAGATGCTGCTGCTCATCTCCTGATTTTTTCCCTCTGTCGCCTCTTACGACACCCACGGGATAATATAGAGGAGTGGATATTCTTACACCAGCATTTCATTAAAAACCTTTTCATTAAAAGTCAAATACTAGGCCGACGCGGGCAGCAGCGGAAATAGTGCAAGATGTCTGGTATTGCTGCTGAATGATCAAATGCAGTGATCATCTTGTAAAAGCCTCCTTTATGATATAAGAAATACTATAAATAAAAACTCATTTAAGGTGCTTCTTCGACATTACTTAATAGGTAAGCTCTGACAGCGCGCGACATGTTATACTCCCGTTCGCTCGGGACCTTAATGGCGGGAAAATTTGTAAGTTAGAAAATTTTTTTGCTATATTGCAAATTTTGCTATATTTTCACTTTGAGACAATATTTATGGATAAAACTTACAGGAATTCTTGTTGAATGTATAAACTATCGAATAAAATTATTTTTGGTTGCTAGAAATTGTAATAAAATACATAAATTACCCTGTATAGCATAGCAGTAGTATATACTTCAATTTTAGTTACAAAATTACTACTAATTTGAATTCTACACTTTTGTTTTTGGAGAATTTTATATGAAAATGTTTGGAAATATGTATATTTGTATGTTTTATGTGTTTCTATTCGTTACTCATACCAAAATATTAAAATATAAAAAAATAAAAAATAATAATAATAATATTTTATCTGTATGACATTTCGAACAATATTTCAAAAATAGTTTTGTGTGAATTTGAAATAAATACAACGTCAAGTTATTTGAAATATGTAAAAAAACTATTTTTACTTACATTTTACACTAAAAATAAATGAGAATTTGAAAAATAACACATTTATAACCCAACCGCCAAAATGGGCCTTCCGGATTTTGAAGTACTTTTGACAATTTACTTTTCACTTTTTATACCACAAATTATATGTCTACGCGTTTACAAGGAATATAAAAAAGTATAATACTTTCGTTTTTAGTCCAGACACAAATACAAAATTCTATAAAAAAAGACGGAGCATTGTATGATCTGATCAGACCCGTAGCCGAGTGAACTTGAGGAAATCTCTATTTGAATTTACAGAGTTTATTTATATATTATGTGTATGTGGTGTATTTATTTTTATATATTACGTGTATAATTTGTATGTATATTTAAATAATGTTAACTGGCAGAGAATTACAAATGGCATTATGTCCAACCTATAGAACATTAGTTTTAGGTGTTACATTTAAGTTTTTAATAATAAATAAAAATGCCCAAGACATTTTTTGATGCTTGTTGGTAAGGATCGTGCTGTGTGGCATTCTTGGGTAGGGACTAATATTCTCATGAAGACAATTGAATCTGCAGCGATAATGTAACGTAATAAAATAAATTATCTCTACAGCAGCGAAGCCTTTCCAAGTCTTATAGTAAATATCTTTCAAAATATGTTTTACGCTGAAAATAAGTATGGTCCAATGGTCACAGCTCTATGAAGGGTGACTTAATTTATCTTTAAAAAAGCGTCACGTTATGAAACACACAATATGGATTGGAAGAGTATTCGTCTGTGCTGCTCTTTGTAATGGTACAACGATATTAAATTTTGTTGTAATTTTTAAAGTTTTACAAACCAATCTTACAATGATCTTAAATTGATAATTTTTCTTCATAATTTAGCAAACGACTGTGTTTGTTAAAATGATAAGACAACACTTTGATGCCTAAAAATAAAAACCTTTTCGAAGCTACCATTACTAACGCTAAAAATCTGTGATATAATAAACTAATACTATGTTATTATATCGTAGAAACACAAACCACCAAATTTTTATACTAATTTAGACACAAGCATTTGTCTATAATAAAACAAATGATACACAAGATTAATTTAATTTATTGAAACTGAATAACTATATTTTAAGGAACTATCATAACTATCGTTATTCTTTGTTTATTTACTCTTTGTTGGTATTTTTAATTCATCACATTTTTAATTTGAGACTAAAAGTTTGAGTGTAGATAAAAATTTCGGGACTTCTTACGCGCAAATCATGTAAAATATTTAAAATAAAAATATATTTATTCGTTCAGGTGCAACATTTATAAATAAATAAAAGGAATAAATTGGGTTTAGTTCAGTACGGCTTTATTCTTTTAAATATTTTTTCTAGATTAGGTAGATGGAGTAAACGACCACGGGGCGAATCTGATGATAAATCTTATGCAACAGTAAACATCTACAACGCTGAAGGAAGTTTGAATCATTTCTAAGAATCTAGAAGAATATGGCGTTTAAATATTATAGTTCTACGAGTATGTCTATAAAATGTTTAAAAATTTTGCCACATTGGAAACAAGATTTCATATTCCAAAAGGAAAACGATCAAAAAACCGAGTAATGTTTTGTTACGGCCCTGAGTTACCCCGACAAAGGTCGATTGAGCTAGGGCCCACAGTAGCCCAATTCGACGAGTAACAGAGGGGAGGATCCAATGACCTATGGATAATTAAATTATAACGGTTTGTTACGCAAACACAAAACTTACCGAATTCCAAAAGTGTAGGGTCTACCACAAGGTGGCGTCAGGGGCAAGTAAATGGTAGTTGGTGTGTAGTGTAGTAAGTGTTATAGTGTAACCTGACGTCACCAATACAATCAATTAGCAGCACCACGTGCGCCAACTGCTCCACAAAACGCTCACCGCTATCGGAACCCAAGTCCAGCGTCTCTTAGCACGAACTATAAGCGTTCTCTCGACAAAGTTAAAGTATTATCACGCCTCTATTAATAAGCCTCTTTATCACGGATACGTACAAATATAAGATAACACAAGGAGGCCGCTGCAATTCTTGAGTAATACCGGCACGGCCGCAGCGCTCAATGATTCTTGCAGACTGGGGCGCTTGCTGTGCGCGTACGGCACAGCAAGCCCCCACCTCCCGCGCAACGCTAACTGTTTCCTAACCCCACTCGAGATGCGCGTCCGGCACTCTGCAGCTTGTAACAATCGTGCGTGAACATGTTGACTACAATGAAATAATTCAGAATATTTTATTTCGGGAAGAGGAAAGTCTTTAATTTTTAAAATATCATTGTCGTGTATTGGGGAGCAGCTTAAAGTATAAAAACGCCTGTATCTGTAATTATCACATAATCAGTACAACAAACAAAAAATACAACAAAAATACAAAGAAGGCATGTTGTATATATCGATGTTTCTCTTTTTAGTATAGGATTACGGTGTCAAATAAGTACACACTCTACCTGATGGTAAGTGGATGATGTAAATTGGTCTAATTCTATCCATGATTAACCCCTCAATCCCAAGCAGTTGTATTCGACCACGCACACCCACGGCACTTTAAACCTTAAAAAATTATATTTAGAGACTACTTTTTATGAAGACGTTTGGCATTACAGAATCTATATAAACCATCCCGCGGTGTGTGTACTCCATACCGAAGGTGCGGTTCACATAAAAATTGGTTAGCAAGGCACTCCTCTCCCTGGACATTCACAAGTCGAGTGGGCCTGAAGGAATAATAATAATGCATTAATAATAATGCTTTATTTCTTTAAAATTACATACATAAACAATATAGTAGATGGGTCCTCCTAGTAAGTTTAAAAGAAAACCTGTGTCAGGAGTCCCCGCTCTTCCTTATCGTATGAAACATGTTGAGTTGCTGTTATTGTATGCTATTATTGCTATCATCGCTACCATTCAGCATGAAGTAGACTGCGTACTCGTTTATGTTCTTTTGTGAAAAAAAAAACTATTACTGTATCTAATATCAGCTGATCCATGAATATTCAGATATAGATCTCTTCTCTCTTTATTTTCTCTTCTCTCTCTCTCAAGCTCTTTATTTTCGAGCAGATGTGCCTATCCTCTGCGAAGGGTCGCATCGCTGATGTGGAGGTGGTGGGGCTGTGTTGGAAAGCGCGCCTACCCTGAGGATGTGAAAAGCGGAAGTAGTTATCTTCTCTCGATAATATGCAGAGGATTTTTGCGAAAGCATTTCCTTGACTCTGCCAATTCGAATTTTCTCCCTCTGGTGTGTACAGTAATTTATAGAATTACAACAAGATACTTAGTAGAGGTCAACGCTGAAATAAAAGGAGTACCTCACAGAATTCAATGCCCCAATTGTGCTGAGAACGTGTGCTCCAGTGTTGGCACCGGTTCTAACGCGTCTTTTCCGGTACTCCTACTCCCTAGTAGACCCAAAATCATGGAACATAGCTTTAGTCCACCTGATCCCTAAAAAAAGTGACCGTTCAGAACCGTCCAACTACAGGCCTATCGCCATCACCTCCTTGTTCTCCAAAACAATGAAGTCTATTTTAAACCGCCAGCTCATGAGGTACCTTGAGGATCACCAGCAGATTAGTGATCGCCTATAGGGTTTTCGTTGCGGCCGATCAGCTAGTGATCTTCTGATCTTTCTGACTCATAGATGAGTGGAGGCAGTAGACTCCAAGAGGGAGGCATTGGCCGTTAGTTTAGATATTACGAAGGCCTTCAATCGGGTTTAGCACAAATCACTTCTTTCGAAGCTCCCTTCCTATGGGCATCCCGACAAATTGTGCAATTGGATCACCAGCCTTCTTGCAGATTTAAGCATCAAGGTCATTGTAGACGGTGCAAGCTCCGATTACAAGCCTATTAGTACTGGCGTTCCACAAGGCTCCACTTCTTCTATAAAATAAAACTCCAGCTTAGCTCAACCATGTAAGATAATACTAATACATTAGCAAATATTATTGAGCTTTCTTAAGGAACAATACATCACACTTTTGCTGCAGCATCCTTGAAAAACAAGGCGTCGCACTTTTGCTGCAGCCATCTTGAAGAATAAGATATCACAATTTAGCTGCAGCCTTCTTGAACAACAAGAAATCAAACTTTCGTTTCAGCCTTGTTAAAGAAAAGGGCGCCACACTTTCGCTGTAGCCTTCTTGAAGAACAAGGCATCGCACTCTTGTTGCAGCCTTCTGGAAAAATAAGGCATCACACTTTTGCTGCAGCCTTCTTGAAGAACAAGACATCACACTTTTGCTGCAGTCTTCTTGAGGAACAAGGTAAGATATTAGATTCCTTTTCTTTATAAACGAATTAAAAATGGACTTATTTTATAAAACTTAGGACACATAATATGAAGTTTAACTCCACCTCATTATTAATAGCTTCTGCAGTCCATAATCACTAGCAGCCTTCTTCAAATTAGGGTACATAGAGCATTGTGAGCTCTGATGACTTAGTTGGAATGTCTCACAGCCTGTAATTATACTGGATCTCTGTAACTGGACTGCGATTAAGTGGCAGAAAAGAGAGGTACTGGTTCACACGGGTTCCTAGACCGAAAAGGAACCATACTGTCGCTACATCTTCGTCAATTATTTTGTAACAATTTTAATGATTATTTATTATTATTAAATAGGTTAATTTTCCGTGGTGGTAGTTTAGAATAAATGTTTACTATGCTTTTTTC
Organism: Parnassius apollo; assembly: GCA_907164705.1. NCBI lineage: Eukaryota > Metazoa > Arthropoda > Insecta > Lepidoptera > Papilionidae > Parnassius > Parnassius apollo. The sequence goes on from CAJQZP010000141.1 coordinate 4,433,042, forward strand.
ATTTTTATTATTTTACTATGCTCTGATAGTTTTCCTTTTGACTTAATTATATGTATTACTTTTGTGTTTTTTTTTCGTTTTTCCAAAAATAGCAGTTTAGTTGGTGGGGGGTAGGACACATGACTCTAATGAAAAATACCACTTAAATGCTAAATTTTCCTCGCCGTGTAGTGGCAGTTAAGAATATCCACTACCCCATATCTTCCCGTGGGTCGGCGGTCGTAAGAGGCGACAGAGGGAGACAGGCAGGAGATGGGCAGCAGCATCTTCCTGATAACAGCAACTGTACGACAAAAAAAAACTGCGGTTGCCAACCCGCTCGCCAAGCGTGGCAACTATGGCAATATACCCCCCATGAACAATTACACAAATAGACGGCCCCCAGTCCCCGGCGGCCCCGCTATTCCTGGCTACGGTGGCGACCATGGTAACGGCGGGGCAGGGGGTGCTAAGAATCTCCGGTGGAGGTTCGGTTGCCACCTACGACGACTCGACCTGGCAACATTTAACGCACGCACACTGAGGACTGACGAGAAGATCCTGGAGCTGGAAGAAGAGATAGACAAGTTGCGCTGGAGTATTATAGGATTATCCGAGGTCCGAAGAGAGGGGGAGGACACGGTGATTCTCGAATCCGGCAACTTGTTCTATCACCGGGAGGGCGACCATCTGTCCCAAGGAGGTGTCGGATTTATCGTCCACAAGTCTCTCGTCAACAACGTTGTACAGATTGAGAGTGTGTCGACGAGGGTCGCGTACCTGATACTCAGAATCACCAAACGGTATTCGCTGAAGGTCATACAGGTTTACGCACCAACGTCGGCACATTCCGATGAGGAGGTGTAGGAAATGTATGAGGATATTTCCAAAGCCATACATTCCTCTAAAACCCAATACACGGTGTTGATGGGAGACTTCAACGCAAAACTAGGCACAAGAGAAAGCGGTGAGCTGAAGTTAGGGAAATTTGGAGTAGGGCAACGGAACCGAAGGGGCCAGCAGCTGGCCGACTTTATGGAGAAAGAGGGACTCTTTATGATGAACTCTTTCTTCCAGAAGCGGCCCCACAGGAAGTGGACCTGGTCGAGCCCCCGACGGTTCGACAAAAAATGAGATTGACTTCATTATGACGACCAGACGCCAACTGTTCAGTGATGTCTCAGTGATCGCAAGGGTGAAAACTGGCAGCGATCACCGAATGGTTAAAGGCACACTGAACCTAAACGTTAAGTTGGAGAGGTCTCGTCCAATGAAGTCAACGCTCCGTCCCCCCTCGTGCTCTGATCCAAAATCCCAAAAACTTTCAGCTCGAGTTACACAACCGCTTTCAGTGCCTACAAGATTGCAATGCAGTGGACGATATGAATGACAAGCTCGTGGAAACTGTCCATGCGGTCGAAGCTAAGTTCTGCAAGACCCGCCGCAGAAGAACACAAAAACTCTCCGATCACACTCTTAATCTCATGGCTGTTAGACGGGAGATGAGGCTGCAATCGTCAACAGATTTGACAGCATACAGGCAACTGAACAGACAGATCTCCAAATGCATGCGGCGAGACTTACGCAACTTTAATACTGCTCGTATTAAAGAAGCGATCGAGCGGAACCAGGGCTCCAAAGTCTTTGCCAGAGATCAGTCTGCCAGAAAGAGCCAACTGTCAAGGCTGAAGACTGAGTGTGGCAGCATCGTTTCCGGGACACCTGAGATTTTGAGTGAGATTGAGAGGTTCTATGGGCAGCTGTACACTATCCAACTGCAGAGAGGTGTAAGACAGGGTGACGTTATATCCCCGAAACTCTTCACCGCTGCTTTGGAAGATGTTTTCAAGCTACTGGACTGGAAAGGATACGGTATTACAATAATGGCGAGTACATCACTCACCTTCGATTTGCCGACGATATAGTCCTTATGGCAGAATCGCTGGAGGACTTAAGCACTATGCTCAATGACCTCAATAGTGCCTCCCAACGGATAGGTCTTAAGATGAACATGGACAAAACAAAGATTATGTTTAATGTCCATGTCACACCTATGCCGGTAGTTGTTGGGAGCACTATGCTCGAAGTTGTTGACGAGTACGTTTACCTGGGACAAATATTCCGACTAGGTAAGTCCAACTTCGGCCGAGAGGTCAATCGACGGATTCAACTCGGCTGGGCAGCGTTCGGGAAATTACGACATATCTTCTCGTCAGGTATACCTCAATCTCTGAAAACTAAAGTGTACAACCAGTGCGTGTTGCCAGTGATGACTTACGGATCAGAGACGTGGTCCTTCACTGCTGGCCGTATGAGGACGCTCAAGGTCGCTCAGCGAGCTATGGAGAGGGCTATGCTCGGAGTTTCTCTGCGTGATAGACTCAGAAATGAGGATATCCGCAGTAAAACCAGATTGACCGACATAGCCCAACGGATTAGTAAGCTGAAGTGGCAATGGGCCGGCCATATAGCTCGAAGAACCGATAACCGATGGGGAAGAAAGGTTCTCGAGTGGCAGCCTCGTACCGGTAGGCGTAGTGTAGGGCGACCCCCCACTAGATGGAGTGACGACCTGGTAAGATATGCAGGAAGTCGATGGATGCAGGTGGCTCAGGACCGTGCTTTGTGGCATTACTTGGGGGAGGCCTATGTTCAGCAGTGGACTTGTGAAGGGCTGTGATGATGATGATGATGATGAAATGCTAAATTTTCCGCAAAAAGGACCCTGAATCGAAAAAATTGTTGTTCCATACCCTTGTTTTTGAAAGGCACACACTCAACACAAGTTAATAAACTCATCCTCCATATGGATGGGAGTTTCCCCAAAATAAAAATGTTTTATAAGAGTTTATTTCACAGTTTTGCACGCGTGATAAATATTTTTAACTATGCCAAAACACAGATTTTTATGACTTATTGTCTCTGAATGAAACTGTGGATGGATGAACGAACGGACATGGCAAAACTATAAGGGTTCCTTGTTATTTATGATGATACACAAGTTGCGTTGGGATATTATAAGATTACCTGTGGTCCGAAGATAGGAAAAGGACACGGCAATTCATAAAACCGGCACCTTGTTCTATAACCAGGAGGGCGACCATTTGTTCCAAGAAGGCAACAGATTTCTCGACCTGAGACGCATAAGGTCGGATTTCAAGATCGAAACAAATTAAATTTAATAGTCAGCTGAAACCAGTATCTCGCGCTCTTTCTAAGCATATAACAATCCTCATTCTATATATTTTCGTTCTGATAGATTTACAAATGCATAAGGTCAAATATGTCGAGTTTTTGCATTTATATCGTGCATTAAGTCTTGATAAGAACTACAGTATTTATGCTTAAAATTTTGGTATAACTAGAAGGTCGAAGATTGACTTCAGTTTTTATACTTTTAAATTATTTTACGCGTTAGGCAGAGTCTATTTGGTCATTCGAATTTTTCTACGAGGATTGTTGGTAAAAATAATATGTATTTTCAAATAGAACTTTATGTCTTTTGAAATTAAATAATCATATGTCGTACCTTGAGATATACCGTTATGCCTCAAAAATTTTATTTTTACGTTTAAGGTCTACAAACAAAAGTGCTACTTTATTGTTGTACAGAAATGCACATGTGAAAAAAAAACATTATGCCATTGATTTTGTGACCGCACACCGATGCGATATTGTAACATCGGACATTATCGTCGGTCACTCGGTCGTTTTCGGCGCCAAGGTGGTTTAATCTATCAGCGCATCGCATCTAGCACGTGTCGTATGCGTTTGTTTTGTTTACATGAATGTAAGTTATTATTCACGCGTGAGTCGTAACGAAATAGCAGTGAACTTAATTACTTCTGATTCAATTAATAATTAATTGAAAGTGAACTAGTGGTTATTATAAAAATAATATAGTATACTAAGCAATGGATAATGCAGATCAGGTGAGTACAAAACCTATAAATATGTACTATTTTATTTTTATAGGATAGGATGACAAACGAGCACACTGTTCACCAGATGGTAAGTGGTTGCTGTGGCCCATAGACATCTACATCTATCCTTGTTTGCGAATCAAAATGCAGATGCGTTGTCACCCGTGAAGACTAAGATGAAATGCCTCTTTTCAAGTAAAAATGGTCTCCGGCTCTCTACACTCACCATACGAAACACAGCAGCGGTAAGCTGCTGTTTAACGCTGGTATGGTGGCTGTGAGAGCGTGGTCCTTCCCCGGTCGAACCGACCCATTCGTGCTACAATTATACTACTAATATAGCTGCAGCATGGCTCTACCACGTAATACTAAATACTATGTTTTATAATGTCGAATCGTGTGGTGCGGGTCAGTGATTTTATTGGTTATAGTATTTAAACATTTTGTAAACTTAATTAAGTATATACTTTGGTTTTTTCCAGAATGTTATTATCACCCAGTTACTCAATAAATGACGTAAACTTGCCAATCTTCGAAATTTGATTCAGTCCTTCAGTGATCAAGCTAAAGCTAGCCAAAGAGGTGCTTTAATGGCTGGTAAGTTAATTACTTACAATTCTACTCGTTTTAGAAGCAAATGCTTTAAAAACCTAAATATATAAGTTACAACTGTTTTACATTTAATTTTTCTTTTTATAGAGAAAAAGACACGAGATCTGTACGAGGATTGGAGAGACACTATCCTAGAGCAGGACCAAGTTATTGTGATAAGATGATAGGACATGCAGTCGCTGCGCGTAATATTTGTAAGTGCCTGTTTAGGTAAGTACCCACTTACTTTTTTTATAGGAAAGGGGGGCAATCGAGCGTGCGGCTTACCCGATGGTAAGTGACTACCGCCGCCCATGAACAACTGCAACACCAGGGGAATTGCAGATGCATTGCTGGCCTTATAAAAAGGTGTAGACTCTTTTCTTGAGGGCCCCTAAGTCGTATCTGTCCAGAAAACTTCCTTTAAATCGCACAGTGGTGGACCGTCAGTCATCCAGATGGTATGGATGGTATCGCGAGTTTTGTCGAGATGTGCAGTGTTGAAATTGAGTGGCTGGAATTAGTTCGAACAATTCCTCAGAGACTCCCCTGTAGATGCGATAAAATACGCAAAGAGATGCAACATCTCTACGCAGTGCCAGAGAGTCAAGCCAATCGGAAAAACTCGGTCGTCGACAATTTGAACCACTCTGCGCTGGATGCGGTCAAGTTGAAGGAGCTGGCACTGCGGAGCCCCTGCCCAGAGATGGGAACAGTATATCATGTGGGGCCTAACCTGCGCCTTGTAAAGTTGCAAGCGTGTACCGGTATGAAATACTGTCCCGCTCTTCTGAGCACGCCTAGCTTTTTAGAGGCCAATTTGGCCTTCTCTTCCAAATGAACATTAAACTGCACATCACTCGACATGTCGACACCGAGAATTACTTTAATTAATTATTTTTCCACTTGTTGTTCTATGAATGTCAGTTTAATAGTATTTATTAAAATCCATGTCCATAGTAAAACCGTATCATATAAATTCGTAGTATCTGTGTTTGTCAGTTTGTTTGTAATTCTTTTATGGCTAAAGCGGTAAACCAATTGGGAAGACATTTTGAGCAGGGATACTAGGATCCGGGGAGGACATCAACTCTATTTATACTATATGCGAACGAAGTCACGATAGTAATATATAAAAATGCAGTATAATAAATAACTGTACCTTCTTATATTATCGATTAGAAACAAAAAAATAATTTTCAAATCAGTTAAAATTTAATTTGATATTTAAAATTGTTAATTGCCAATTGTTATGTTATGTTAATTATTTACATAAGTACAAAATAATATTATTTTGTAGATCCGAGCACAAATTTCCGATTACGATAGTGATGATACCATAAAGACAAGACTTATGAACCACATAAAGATATTTCGGATGACAGCTACGTCTGGGATTCGCCAGAAAAAGTATTCGTAATATCCAGGTTTTTAAAAGTGAAAAAAAAGCTTTCTTTTTCAGAAGAATCGCCACAAAGTCAAAGAAAAATGACAAATAATGAAGATAATAATCAGAAGATTTTCTAAAGTAATTAACTTTAGACAATCTTCTACGTCCAAGAAAAGAACGCATGTCTGCAACTTCAGTTTTTTGTGAAAGTTCTAAAGAACACGACCGTTTTTCTGCTACCATGACTAGGAAAATAATTCCTACTGTTTATTTTTCAATAGACAACCTTAATAAATCTTCATTATTTGATCAATGTACTCCTAAATTAGCGAATCCCAACAATATGATTATGGTTCAAGAACCGGTGAGTACATCTGCTAATAAGAATAATTACCTTGGAAACTGTAATTTAAAAGACAGGGATCCTACAAAAGGCTTTTTAACTCTACCAATTTTTGATGAAAGTATTATTTTTGATGCTACTATGAATGAAAATATAATTAACTCTAACGGAGTTATGGTTGCAGATATGAATGGGAATATAGATGTACCAGTTGACAGAGAGATAATAAATAATGAAGAAATAAAACAGATCGGTACAGCAGCCCTTTCAAAATCTAACACAAGAAAGAAAGTTAAGAATGTAACTAAATGGAAAAGAGTTGCCGCTAAAATTGCACGGCTGAAAGTTTCTCCCTATCACTCAACTGTAGCTAAAAAAGAACTGAAATAGACGGTCGTGAGTTGAAACCCCCATGTACGTGTAAATTTAAATGTTATGAGAAAGTGCCAAATGAAACAAGAGTGAAAATATTTATTGAATTTTGTAAAAACGTACTAGTTGGGATCTACGTCGCCAGTTTATAGTCTCTAACGTCACAAAAAGAAAACTAAAACGCATGATAAGAACAGATGGGAACTTACACACTGACCGAAGAAAAATTTCTTACGAACATAGACTAATTGTCGATTCTAAGAGTGAAAAAATATGCCGGAATATGTTTCTTAATATGCTTTTTATAGGAGAAAAATTTGTTAAGGTGAGCTTGGAGAAACAATTCAATGGAGATCTGGTAGCTCCAGATCAGAGGGGAAAGCATATTCCTGTTACTAAATCATCAGATGTGGTAGTCAAATCAGTGATAGATTACATTAACTTATATCCATGTTATGAGAGCCATTATTGAAGACAAAGGAGCGGATGAAAATTTTTAGGGCCGGACTTGAATATCCCTACTATGTATAAACAGTATAAAGAAATGATGGAAACTAAAGAGATCCCTCCTAATTTGGTGGCCAAAGAATGGCTGTACCCAAACATTTTTAACACCAAGTTCAATTTAAGTTTCAAACTACCGTCAGTCGATACTTGTGATGATTGCGATGCATTTGTGAGAAAGCTATTAGATGTTGTGGATGAAGAACTGAAAAGAAATATAGTAAAAGAAAAGGGAATTCACGCCGAGGCTGCTGAAGAAAGATATTACTTGAAGAGTATTAACAAAAAAAGAAGCTGAAGCAAGTTTGGGTGAAAAAAAGTACTGATGTTTAATTTGCAGATGTGTTTGGCCACGCCAAATTTAACTAATAGTAAATCTTTTATCTACGAAAGCTTTGGACACTATATTTGACAATATTTGATTCAACAGCTAATAGCGCTGCAAACATTTTATGGTCTGAAAATATAGGTGGCAGAGGAGGAAACGAAATAGCTTCTTGTCTGATTCGATGGGTAAAAGAAAATAGCGAAAAACTTACTAAACTAAGAGAATTAACTCTGTGGTCCGATAACTGTGCAAGTCAGAACCGAAATTTGATAATCGTGATGGCTTACATGTGGATATTGCACAAACACCCTCAGCTGAAAATAATAAACCATAAATTTATGCTGAAGGGTCCTACATCAGGGACACACATGGAAGTCGATCAAATACACTCACAAATCGAAAAAAAGAAAAAAAAAAAACAAGTGAAAACAATTCAGATTGCAATACCCCGAGACTGGTCTCAATTTATTCGAACTTGTGGAGGAAAGAGAACTTTTAACGTCTATGACATGCAACTTTATAATTTTAAAGATATTACATGTTTGTATAAGAAAAATGGTCCTTTTGTTTCTAGAAAGAAGAATAAAGATGGTAAGGATTTTAGAATATCAGAATGTGTTTGGCTTCAAGTTAAACAAGACCAGCCCGGAATACTATTTTACAAAAATACATTCGAAGGAGATTTTTGCGAAATATTTTTCATCCGAAATGCTTTTAAGCGGATTCAGTTACCACAAAATTTACCTAGTGTAAGTCAAAGTGAAAAATCCATATCTACTGCAAAATACAATGATTTGATGAGTCTTTTACAATGGATTCCACATGAATTCCATACATATTATAAAAATTTAAAACATTTGGAGAATGAGGCAGATTATCCTGAAATTTTTTGAATTTAATAAGTAATTTTAATAATTTTTACTGAGAAGAGTATAATTTTATGTATTATGTAGTTTTGATTATTTTTATAATTAAATTTTGTTAATTTTGACCTTATGTTCTTCATAATATATAATTTAAATGCTACATACATAGCTATCATAACAAGATTGGGCTTAATTAAAGTTCTATTTTTTGACAAACATAATGTTACATGTTGTAAAAAAGCTTATAATACACATTCAATTTACCAAAAAATTGCAGGCATAAAGTTGGATCACTACGTTGAATTAAAATGATCCGTCTTTTTATAACTCTTTACGAGCATAAAGTTGGATGTCACCAAAAACGTAGTTTTTGTTTAATAAAATATATTATTATTCTGTGACTAGTTTTATTACTAAATTAATACAAAGTTCCAAAACTTGTCCTCAGCATTTTACTACTTTTGTTAGCTTTATCGAAAATAAACAATAGAGTTGATACGATTTCATCAAAAAAATTATTTTGGCTCTCCTGTAAACTTGTTAAATTCCATATCCGACCTAATGCGTCTCAGGTCGAGATGTATCGTCCACAATTCTCTCGTGAACAACGTTGTAAAGATTTCGAGTTTGTCGACGAGGGTTGCACACCTTAGACTAAGAATCACCAAAAGGTATTTGCTTAAGATTTTTGTACTCTGCTTGTTTATTTTGACTGCTGTACTGAATAGCTAATTATCACGTTGGTAACTTTGCGCCGGTCCTCTGCAAGTTTCACTGTGATTTTCACTCAAAACCGCTAAAATTTGCACTAACGTTGCCGACATGCTGTATAAATAGTCCAAAACTCAACAAGCTATTCAAATAAACATTGAATTTACCAAAGAAGAGAAAAGTACAAGACCCTCAGCTAGGAACCAACACAATTTTATATTATGCTAGAATCATTCATCATACTCAGATTGTCAAGCACATGTGTCCCCATAGCAGGGGAGCAGGGCATAATTTTTCTTGTCGGACAGCGGTTTAGATTGCTTCACGATTGACTAAAGTATCTTGAAAAATGAGAGATTTATATATTGGTTTCTTATCAGAATGGGATATTAAAATTACCGTATACCTTATGCATTTTCTTATTCTATGCGCCAAGTATGAACAAAGATTTGTTAAGAATATTTATTGAGTTGACAAGCAAGAAAAAATCGTATGTGAGGAATCTGATGAACCAGCATGACATTTCTGTAATTGCACCTCTGTTTACAGATACCCTTGGTTCTGAGTAAATTATGACACTTGCTTTCTTTTTTATTGACTTCGATTTTGCTAGCCGTTTGGTACTCCAGTCGCCTGAAAAACAAGGACAGGTCCACCAAGCTCAAGTTGCTTACCCACGGTCTCTACTTCGAGGATTTTGATTTGTTTATGTCATTTAAAAATATTAGTGAAGGTTTTCATATATAATATACTCTACACACTATGTGTTATGTTGAATATATTTTCTATTTACAACACTATGTGGGTGAATCACTTCCGTACAAAGCCGGAGGAGTCGCTTGTGAAACGCAGAGGAAAAACTAATTTCCCAATTTATAATTAAGTTTACTTTATTTGTTAGAATTATACAAAAATAGTATTTTGCCTTATTTAGTATTTAGTCTGACTAATACTTAGAACCCATCAAGTAAATAAACCGTCTTGTGGTAGCGTTAGAACATTCACTACCCCATAATGTCCGGAATGTGTGGTAAGAAGTGACAGAGGAAAACAAGTCAGGAGTTGGCAGCAGCATCTTCCTAATAACAACTGAAAATAAAAACTGCGGTTGCCAACACGCCTGCCAACCCACCTGCCAAGCGTGGCGACTATGCAATACTTCAATGCATTTCATTGGGTAGGCTTAGGTTCAGCAGTGTACATTTAATTTATCTGTAATAGTTACGATTATTAAAAAAAATTAAGAAAAACATGTTTCTGTAAGATTTATTCATAAAAAGTTACGTAAGCCAATAATACATAACATTTTCATCTCACATACATTCCTTTCCAATACAAAACATAATAATATTATGGGCCAAGATTTCCTTAAACATTGCTATGTGGTTCTAAGGTTCTCTTTGATTATTTGAAACAGAAACAGTTGGAATACAAAGGTAAATAGTATCGCCCTGAGCCGCTCAGAACTTTCTAAGAACTTGTTTATTCAACTTTGGTGCACAAAGTTTGGTGTTTGTGTTTCTAGTTATTTATACTTTAGCTGAATACACGATTAACGTATCAAAAAAAAAAAAAACAAATGAATACATAACTAGATTTGTTCCTGGATCAAAATATTATACGATGTTAACAATCAAATATTTTTTTCTGTCTTCTAATAAAATAGGCCAGTAGCAATTTGTATTTGGGAGGAATGCGATTGTATGATGTTTTTCCATATTTTAAATTCTAATAGCGCGAGATTAGTGCCTAGCCAGTTATAAGTTAATTAAAGTTTTTAGCTCATTTTAGTAACATCTTCTGCCTCCACTGAGACTTCAAAGTTTAATGTTTTACCGAAAAATAGCATGTTTGGTCGAAGATAAAAATTGAATAAGAATGAAATAGATGTAATAAATAAAACTCAATGATATAATTAGAATACTTATAATGTAATTTAATAAAAAAATGAAAGAAAATGCTATCATATATTTTAAAAAAAAAATCGTCATTTTGCCTTAAAATCTCTCTTTGTCTCGAATTTTGGCATATTATTATGGGATGCCAATTTGAATTTTATGAGATCTAATCGTGATGAATCCTTACATTGAGAAATGTCCAATTCTGTCGTCAATTTCACAGCTCGCTCGACAGCTTGGTTATGACATGAGAGACGTAAAAACAAAAATTCACCTTCACCACCAGATTGGACTATTTGCTGAATTTCTTGGTCACTTACGTTCTTCGTAACCATTATATGGGGTGGACTGTTGCACAACGACTATTCTCATATTAGGGACTTATGATAATAAGGTTACGAGCTTGAGGTTCGTGACAATAAAAACTGCCGATTGAATTACCAAAATTAACTCTTTAATTCACTTTACACTAATTAAAACTTAGAACACTAATCTTTTCAATTAACCACACTGATTCACTTTATTTCGCTCCGAAGCTTCGCTTGTCTCGCCGAATTCACTAATTCCTCGATCGCATCTTGCAGCGCCTTTAAATACAAATTATTAACGAAACATCCAGAATATTCAACTAAATACGCACGCCAATCGACAAGGCGTCGAAAGTTCGAGTTTCGGGCTTCTAGAAGCTTAGTTCTTCGTTTCGATACTAGATGGCGCTGTCGGTTGAAAGATTAGTGATGTCATTTTCTGGAAAGCTCCCCTCGCTCTCGTCCTCGACACTAGATGGCGCTAGTGCCGGGTACATGACGTCAACTTAGGCACGCAACACTGCCCCCTCCTAAGACATGCTCGTCCCGAGCATTATCGGCCCCATAATAACGCGCCAAGCGATCCACATGGACGATCTTAGGAGTCCCTCTTGCGCCTTTCTGTATCCGGTAGGTTACATCGTTGTTCCTGGTCACAATCCGGTACGGGCCGTCCCATTTAGCTTGAAGCTTAGGAGATTTTCCTTTACTGCGGACTAGATTGTGCAACCACACTAGTGAACCTTCGTCGAACCTTTTGTTGTTCATTTTGCGGTCGTACCGGGTTTCATCTTTTCAGACATTTGCTGGTCCGATTGTCTGACGTGCTCATAAATGTCATTCATTTTATTCCGCAAGTCATTTGCATAATCAGTTATACTGCGTGGGGCATCAGGTGGTATACCGGTGATCAGGTCTGCCGGCAGTCGTAATTCTCTTCCAAAGTTTGCGAGAGCTGGTGTCACTGATGCACTTTCGTGAACAGCGCTTCGAGATGACAACAAAAACGGTTGTATGTGCTTGTCCCAATCTTTGCCGATTGTCTACAACTTTTGCTAGGTGCCTCTCCAATGTTTGATTAAATCGTTCTACCATTCCATCAGATTGCGGGCGATAAGAAGTCGTTCTTGTTTTATGAGTACCCATAACTCGGCAAGTTTCCTGGAATATTTGAGACTCAAAATTCTTTCCTTGATCGCTGTGAATCTCTAAAGGTACTCCAAAACGACAGAAGACTTCATGAACTAGTTCATCTGCAACTGTTGAAGCTTCTTGATTTGCAATGGCGAAGACTTCTGGCCACTTAGTGAAGTAATCCATCACAACCATGAAATACTTGTAACCGCTTTCACTCTCCGGAAACGGCCCCGCCACGTCAATGGCTATTCTCTCCAATGATGCACCAACATTGTACAACTTCAATGCACCTCTACTACGAGTCTGAGGTCCTTTTACAGCCGCACAACTTGTACATTTGCGACACCAGTCCTCGACATCGTTTCGACAGTGGACCCAGTAAAACCGTTCTCGGATCTTCAGTAGAGTTCGTTTAACTCCCAGATGGCCTCTTGAACAATCATTATGTTACAGCTGTAGAACATCCGGTACTCTAGCTTTAGGGACGACCATTTGCAAATGACAGCTGTCTCCCCCGAACATTTTCCCATTTACGGTACAGAACTCCGTCCTGAAGCAGCAAGCTGTCCCATTGGGCCCAATAGCTTTTTGTGGTCGAACTCATCCCTGAGACGTCGCTCCACTTGGGCTTGGGAGCACTGACCTTTATCCATTCCAGAATCGGCTTGATGTCAAGATCTTCCTGCTGTGCATGTAGTAAGCTGTCCTTCCACTCGTTGCTGAGGTGGTCTGTCCTGAGCATCCTCACGGATACCACTTCCTTACTCTCTTGCCTAGTACAATGGTTGCAATCTTCAGGACAAGGTCTTCTTAACAATGCATCTGCGTTGCCGTGAGATTTTACGCTGCGATGTTCGATCTCAAAGTCGTATTTCTGCAGTAGTTCAATCCATCTCGCAACTTATCCTTCTGGATTTTTAAACTGTAATAGCCATTTTAGTGCAGCATGGTCAGTTCGCAAGTGAAATTTCTGCCCCAGTAGATATTTGCTAAAATGCTGCAACGATTTTACCACAGCTAGCAATTCGCGTCTTGTGACACAATAGTTCCTTTCCGGTTTTGACAGGACTACTACGACTTGCTGAAGTACGCTATTACAACCTCTCGATCACCGTTCCGTTGAGACAAAACACCGCCGAGTCCGGTATCACTTGAGTCTATGTCAACTATAAATTCTTTGCTTGCATCAGGGTATCCCAAAATAGATGTTTTGCACAGACGATCCTTGAGCTCCAGGAATGCGATATTGCAACTTTCATCCCAGCAGAAATGTCCCTTCTCCTCGGTTAGCTTATGCAGAGGTTTAGCTATATCTGCAAAGTTCTTCACAAATCGCCGGTAATAGGAGCACAAACCCAAAAATGCTCTAACCTGCGTCTTGTCTTTTGGAACCGGCCAATCCTTGACAGCGGCGATTTTCTCTGGATCCGATCCGGCCTACGATGACTTACAAACCCATGATGGGAACAGTCTAATCATCAAGGGCGAGGTCAACGGAATGCCGTGTAAACTGACCATAGACACTGGAGCCTCTCGTACGGTTGTTAGTTCCTAACTTATAAGTCAATTCCTTGGGGACTCCGCATACAGCCGAGAACGCATTAATTTGCTGACAGCCACTGGTCAGCGTCAGAGTTGAAGCTAAGCAACGTGATCTACCTGCATAATATAAAAATACATAGAACCCATCAAGTAAATAAACCGTCTTGTGGTAGCGTTAGAACATTCACTACCCCATAATGTCCGGAATGTGTGGTAAGAAGTGACAGAGGAAAACAAGGCAGGAGTTGGCAGCAGCATCTTCCTAATAACAACTGAAAGTAAAAACTGCGGTTGCCAACACGCCTGCCAACCCACCTGCCAAGCGTGGCGACTATGCAATACTTCAATGCATTTCATTGGGTAGGCTTAGGTTCAGCAGTGTACATTTAATTTATCTGTAATAGTTACGATTATTAAAAAAATTAAGAAAAACATGTTTCTGTAAGATTTATTCATAAAAAGTTACGTAAGCCAATAATACATAACATTTTCATCTCATATACATTCCTTTCCAATACAAAACATAATAATATTATGGGCCAAGATTTCCTTAAACATTGCTATGTGGTTCTAAGGTTCTCTTTGATTATTTGAAACAGAAACAGTTGGAATACAAAGGTAAATAGTATCGCCCTGAGCCGCTCAGAACTTTCTAAGAACTTGTTTATTCAACTTTGGTGCACAAAGTTTGGTGTTTGTGTTTCTAGTTATTTATACTTTAGCTGAATACACGATTAACGTATCAAATAAAATTAAAAAAAAAAACAAATGAATACATAACTAGATTTGTTCCTGGATCAAAATATTATACGATGTTAACAATCAAATATTTTTTTCTGTCTTCTAATAAAATAGGCCAGTAGCAATGTGTATTTGGGAGGAATGCGATTGTATGATGTTTTTTCATATTTTAAATTCTAATAGCGCGAGATTAGTGCCTAGCCAGTTATAAGTTAATTAAAGTTCTTAGCTCATTTTAGTAACATCTTCTGCCTCCACTGAGACTTCAAAGTTTAATGTTTTACCGAAAAATAGCATGTTTGGTCGAAGATAAAAATTGAATAAGAATGAAATAGATGTAATAAATAAAACTCAATAATATAATTAGAATACTTATAATGTAATTTAATAAAAAAATTAAAGAAAATGCTATCATATATTTTAAAAAACAAATCGTCATTTTGCCTTAAAATCTCTCTTTGTCTCGAATTTTGGCATATTATTATGGGATGCCAATTTGAATTTTATGACATCTAATCGTGATGAAGCCTTACATTGAGAAATGTCCAATTCTGTCGTCAATTTCACAGCTCGCTCGACAGCTTGGTTATGACATGAGAGACATAAAAACAAAAATTCACCTTCACCACCAGATTGGACTATTTGCTGAATTTCTTGGTCACTTACGTTCTTCGTAATCATTATATGGGGGTGGACTGTTGCACAACGACTATTCTCATATTAGGGACTTATGATAATAAGGTTACGAGCTTGAGGTTCGTGACAATAAAAACTGCCGATTGAATTACCAAAATTAACTCTTTAATTCACTTTACACTAATTAAAACTTAGAACACTAATAATTAACCACACTGATTCACTTTATTTCGCTCCGAAGCTTCGCTTGTCTCGCCGAATTCACTAATTCCTCGATCGCATCTTGCAGCGCCTTTAAATACAAATTATTAACGAAACATCCAGAATATTCAACTAAATACGCACGCCAATCGACAAGGCGTCAAAAGTTCGAGTTTCGGGCTTCTAGAAGCTTAGTTCTTCGTTTCGATACTAGATGGCGCTGTCGGTTGAAAGATTAGTGATGTCATTTTCTGGAAAGCTCCCCTCGCTCTCGTCCTCGACACTAGATGGCGCTAGTGCCGGGTACATGACGTCAACTTAGGCACGCAACACTGCCCCCTCCTAAGACATGCTCGTCCCGAGCATTATCGGCCCCATAATAACGCGCCAAGCGATCCACATGGACGATCTTAGGAGTCCCTCTTGCGCCTTTCTGTATCCGGTAGGTTACATCGTTGTTCCTGGTCACAATCCGGTACGGGCCGTCCCATTTAGCTTGAAGCTTAGGAGATTTTCCTTTACTGTGGACTAGATTGTGCAACCACACTAGTGAACCTTCGTCGAACCTTTTGTTGTTCATTTTGCGGTCGTACCGGGTTTCATCTTTTCAGATATTTGCTGGTCCGATTGTCTGACGTGCTCATAAATGTCATTCATTTTATTCCGCAAGTCATTTGCATAATCAGTTATACTGCGTGGGGCATCAGGTGGTATACCGGTGATCAGGTCTGCCGGCAGCCGTAATTCTCTTCCAAAGTTTGCGAGAGCTGGTGTCACTGATGCACTTTCGTGAACAGCGCTTCGAGATGACAACAAAAACGGTTGTATGTGCTTGTCCCAATCTTTGCCGATTGTCTACAACTTTTGCTAGGTGCCTCTCCAATGTCTGATTAAATCGTTCTACCATTCCATCAGATTGCGGGCGATAAGAAGTCGTTCTTGTTTTATGAGTACCCATAACTCGGCAAGTTTCCTGGAATATTTGAGACTCAAAATTCTTTCCTTGATCGCTGTGAATCTCTAAAGGTACTCCAAAACGACAGAAGACTTCATGAACTAGTTCATCTGCAACTGTTGAAGCTTCTTGATTTGCAATGGCGAAGACTTCTGGCCACTTAGTGAAGTAATCCATCACAACCATGAAATACTTGTAACCGCTTTCACTCTCCGGAAACGGCCCCGCCACGTCAATGGCTATTCTCTCCAATGATGCACCAACATTGTACAACTTCAATGCACCTCTACTACGAGTCTGAGGTCCTTTTACAGCCGCACAACTTGTACATTTGCGACACCAGTCCTCGACATCGTTTCGACAGTGGACCCAGTAAAACCGTTCTCGGATCTTCAGTAGAGTTCGTTTAACTCCCAGATGGCCTCTTGAACAATCATTATGTTACAGCTGTAGAACATCCGGTACTCTAGCTTTAGGGACGACCATTTGCAAATGACAGCTGTCTCCCCGAAAATTTTCCCATTTACGGTACAGAACTCCGTCCTGAAGCAGCAAGCTGTCCCATTGGGCCCAATAGCTTTTTGTGGTCGAACTCATCCCTGAGACGTCGCTCCACTTGGGCTTGGGAGCACTGACCTTTATCCATTCCAGAATCGGCTTGATGTCAAGATCTTCCTGCTGTGCATGTAGTAAGCTGTCCTTCCACTCGTTGCTGAGGTGGTCTGTCCTGAGCATCCTCACGGATACCACTTCCTTACTCTCTTGCCTAGTACAATGGTTGCAATCTTCAGGACAAGGTCTTCTTAACAATGCATCTGCGTTGCCGTGAGATTTTACGCTGCGATGTTCGATCTCAAAGTCGTATTTCTGCAGTAGTTCAATCCATCTCGCAACTTATCCTTCTGGATTTTTAAACTGTAATAGCCATTTTAGTGCAGCATGGTCAGTTCGCAAGTGAAATTTCTGCCCCAGTAGATATTTGCTAAAATGCTGCAACGATTTTACCACAGCTAGCAATTCGCGTCTTGTGACACAATAGTTCCTTTCCGGTTTTGACAGGACTACTACGACTTGCTGAAGTACGCTATTACAACCTCTCGATCACCGTTCCGTTGAGACAAAACACCGCCGAGTCCGGTATCACTTGAGTCTATGTCAACTATAAATTCTTTGCTTGCATCAGGGTATCCCAAAATAGATGTTTTGCACAGACGATCCTTGAGCTCCAGGAATGCGATATTGCAACTTTCATCCCAGCAGAAATGTCCCTTCTCCTCGGTTAGCTTATGCAGAGGTTTAGCTATATCTGCAAAGTTCTTCACAAATCGCCGGTAATAGGAGCACAAACCCAAAAATGCTCTAACCTGCGTCTTGTCTTTTGGAACCGGCCAATCCTTGACAGCGGCGATTTTCTCTGGATCCGATCCGGCCTACGATGACTTACAAACCCATGATGGGAACAGTCTAATCATCAAGGGCGAGGTCAACGGAATGCCGTGTAAACTGACCATAGACACTGGAGCCTCTCGTACGGTTGTTAGTTCCTAACTTATAAGTCAATTCCTTGGGGACTCCGCATACAGCCGAGAACGCATTAATTTGCTGACAGCCACTGGTCAGCGTCAGAGTTGAAGCTAAGCAACGTGATCTACCTGCATAATATAAAAATACTTAGAACCCATCAAGTAAATAAACCGTCTTGTGGTAGCGTTAGAACATTCACTACCCCATAATGTCCGGAATGTGTGGTAAGAAGTGACAGAGGAAAACAAGTCAGGAGTTGGCAGCAGCATCTTCCTAATAACAACTGAAAATAAAAACTGCGGTTGCCAACACGCCTGCCAACCCACCTGCCAAGCGTGGCGACTATGCAATACTTCAATGCATTTCATTGGGTAGGCTTAGGTTCAGCAGTGTACATTTAATTTATCTGTAATAGTTACGATTATTAAAAAAATTAAGAAAAACATGTTTCTGTAAGATTTATTCATAAAAAGTTACGTAAGCCAATAATACATAACATTTTCATCTCATATACATTCCTTTCCAATACAAAACATAATAATATTATGGGCCAAGATTTCCTTAAACATTGCTATGTGGTTCTAAGGTTCTCTTTGATTATTTGAAACAGAAACAGTTGGAATACAAAGGTAAATAGTATCGCCCTGAGCCGCTCAGAACTTTCTAAGAACTTGTTTATTCAACTTTGGTGCACAAAGTTTGGTGTTTGTGTTTCTAGTTATTTATACTTTAGCTGAATACACGATTAACGTATCAAATAAAATTAAAAAAAAAACAAATGAATACATAACTAGATTTGTTCCTGGATCAAAATATTATACGATGTTAACAATCAAATATTTTTTTCTGTCTTCTAATAAAATAGGCCAGTAGCAATGTGTATTTGGGAGGAATGCGATTGTATGATGTTTTTTCATATTTTAAATTCTAATAGCGCGAGATTAGTGCCTAGCCAGTTATAAGTTAATTAAAGTTCTTAGCTCATTTTAGTAACATCTTCTGCCTCCACTGAGACTTCAAAGTTTAATGTTTTACCGAAAAATAGCATGTTTGGTCGAAGATAAAAATTGAATAAGAATGAAATAGATGTAATAAATAAAACTCAATAATATAATTAGAATACTTATAATGTAATTTAATAAAAAATGAAAGAAAATGCTATCATATATTTTAAAAAAAAAATCGTCATTTTGCCTTAAAATCTCTCTTTGTCTCGAATTTTGGCATATTATTATGGGATGCCAATTTGAATTTTATGACATCTAATCGTGATGAAGCCTTACATTGAGAAATGTCCAATTCTGTCGTCAATTTCACAGCTCGCTCGACAGCTTGGTTATGACATGAGAGACATAAAAACAAAAATTCACCTTCACCACCAGATTGGACTATTTGCTGAATTTCTTGGTCACTTACGTTCTTCGTAATCATTATATGGGGTGGACTGTTGCACAACGACTATTCTCATATTAGGGACTTATGATAATAAGGTTACGAGCTTGAGGTTCGTGACAATAAAAACTGCCGATTGAATTACCAAAATTAACTCTTTAATTCACTTTACACTAATTAAAACTTAGAACACTAATAATTAACCACACTGATTCACTTTATTTCGCTCCGAAGCTTCGCTTGTCTCGCCGAATTCACTAATTCCTCGATCGCATCTTGCAGCGCCTTTAAATACAAATTATTAACGAAACATCCAGAATATTCAACTAAATACGCACGCCAATCGACAAGGCGTCGAAAGTTCGAGTTTCGGGCTTCTAGAAGCTTAGTTCTTCGTTTCGATACTAGATGGCGCTGTCGGTTGAAAGATTAGTGATGTCATTTTCTGGAAAGCTCCCCTCGCTCTCGTCCTCGACACTAGATGGCGCTAGTGCCGGGTACATGACGTCAACTTAGGCACGCAACACTGCCCCCTCCTAAGACATGCTCGTCCCGAGCATTATCGGCCCCATAATAACGCGCCAAGCGATCCACATGGACGATCTTAGGAGTCCCTCTTGCGCCTTTCTGTATCCGGTAGGTTACATCGTTGTTCCTGGTCACAATCCGGTACGGGCCGTCCCATTTAGCTTGAAGCTTAGGAGATTTTCCTTTACTGCGGACTAGATTGTGCAACCACACTAGTGAACCTTCGTCGAACCTTTTGTTGTTCATTTTGCGGTCGTACCGGGTTTCATCTTTTCAGACATTTGCTGGTCCGATTGTCTGACGTGCTCATAAAATTCATTTTATTCCGCAAGTCATTTGCATAATCAGTTATACTGCGTGGGGCGTCAGGTGGTATACCGGTGATCAGGTCTGCCGGCAGCCGTAATTCTCTTCCAAAGTTTGCGAGAGCTGGTGTCACTGATGCACTTTCGTGAACAGCGCTTCGAGATGACAACAAAAACGGTTGTATGTGCTTGTCCCAATCTTTGCCGATTGTCTACAACTTTTGCTAGGTGCCTCTCCAATGTTTGATTAAATCGTTCTACCATTCCATCAGATTGCGGGCGATAAGAAGTCGTTCTTGTTTTATGAGTACCCATAACTCGGCAAGTTTCCTGGAATATTTGAGACTCAAAATTCTTTCCTTGATCGCTGTGAATCTCTAAAGGTACTCCAAAACGACAGAAGACTTCATGAACTAGTTCATCTGCAACTGTTGAAGCTTCTTGATTTGCAATGGCGAAGACTTCTGGCCACTTAGTGAAGTAATCCATCACAACCATGAAATACTTGTAACCGCTTTCACTCTCCGGAAACGGCCCCGCCACGTCAATGGCTATTCTCTCCAATGATGCACCAACATTGTACAACTTCAATGCACCTCTACTACGAGTCTGAGGTCCTTTTACAGCCGCACAACTTGTACATTTGCGACACCAGTCCTCGACATCATTTCGACAGTGGACCCAGTAAAACCGTTCTCGGATCTTCAGTAGAGTTCGTTTAACTCCCAGATGGCCTCTTGAACAATCATTATGTTACAGCTGTAGAACATCCGGTACTCTAGCTTTAGGGACGACCATTTGCAAATGACAGCTGTCTCCCCGAAAATTTTCCCATTTACGGTACAGAACTCCGTCCTGAAGCAGCAAGCTGTCCCATTGGGCCCAATAGCTTTTTGTGGTCGAACTCATCCCTGAGACGTCGCTCCACTTGGGCTTGGGAGCACTGACCTTTATCCATTCCAGAATCGGCTTGATGTCAAGATCTTCCTGCTGTGCATGTAGTAAGCTGTCCTTCCACTCGTTGCTGAGGTGGTCTGTCCTGAGCATCCTCACGGATACCACTTCCTTACTCTCTTGCCTAGTACAATGGTTGCAATCTTCAGGACAAGGTCTTCTTAACAATGCATCTGCGTTGCCGTGAGATTTTACGCTGCGATGTTCGATCTCAAAGTCGTATTTCTGCAGTAGTTCAATCCATCTCGCAACTTATCCTTCTGGATTTTTAAACTGTAATAGCCATTTTAGTGCAGCATGGTCAGTTCGCAAGTGAAATTTCTGCCCCAGTAGATATTTGCTAAATTGCTGCAACGATTTTACCACAGCTAGCAATTCGCGTCTTGTGACACAATAGTTCCTTTCCGGTTTTGACAGGACTACTACGACTTGCTGAAGTACGCTATTACAACCTCTCGATCACCGTTCCGTTGAGACAAAACACCGCCGAGTCCGGTATCACTTGAGTCTATGTCAACTATAAATTCTTTGCTTGCATCAGGGTATCCCAAAATAGATGTTTTGCACAGACGATCCTTGAGCTCCAGGAATGCGATATTGCAACTTTCATCCCAGCAGAAATGTCCCTTCTCCTCGGTTAGCTTATGCAGAGGTTTAGCTATATCTGCAAAGTTCTTCACAAATCGCCGGTAATAGGAGCACAAACCCAAAAATGCTCTAACCTGCGTCTTGTCTTTTGGAACCGGCCAATCCTTGACAGCGGCGATTTTCTCTGGATCCGTGCGGATGCCCTCTTCCGATACTACATACCCCAAAAAGTTAACTTTACGTTTGAATAGTGAACATTTCTTCGCACTCAACTTGAGGTTGGCACTCTGAATCTTCATGAGCACGCGTTCCAGGTTTTGAAGGTGGTCCTCAAACGTACGGCCTACGATGATGATCTACTTCCTTTTCACGTGCTACCGGCAATCTTCTTGGCCGCTGACGGATAGGCAATTCTTCTCCTGTGTTTATTTTGTGTTGAACTAAGCCAGTCTTTCCTATGTCAACATCGTTTGATAAGAACACATCGGCATACTTGAGTAACAACTTCTTCGCCTTGACCATTTCGGTCGGGAGAGAACGCTGCGACAATCTTCCAAAAGTGTGGTCACTCTCGTTTGTGCATCCTTGCTGGGTCTCTCACTCGATAGATATTGGCACCGACGTAACCAATTCACTTCCTCACAAGTACCAACAAGCGTGCCTTTTTTCTATAATCTGTTTTCGGTCACAAAGGTTCAGCACACGTACTCCTGAGATGTCAGTGGTTCTGACCAAGGTTCGAGCTACTTTCCATGGAAGGTCATTGTTTACCCTTTACACAAGTACACAATGGTGAGCTTGCCCAGCGTTTCGAGGAAGACTAACCGGAACAATCGTTTCCGATATCGGCAGAAGAACAATCTTCTTAATGCTGTACACATTCCCTGGTAACGCACCTTCCATAAAAAGTTCCTCCTGTTCACATTTCAAAACACCTTTCTTAACGTCTATCTCACAACAGTTATTCCTCATAAAGTCTAGGCCCAGGATGCAGTCGTCCATTATATCATCCACGATGACATTATGCAGGTAGATCACGTTGCTTAGCTTCAACTCTGACGCTGACCAGTGACTGTCAGCAAATTAATGCGTTCTCGGCTGTATGCGGAGTCCCCAAGGAATTGACTTATAAGTTAGGAACTAACAACCGTACGAGAGGCTCCAGTGTCTATGGTCAGTTTACACGGCATTCCGTTGACCTCGCCCTTGATGATTAGACTGTTCCCATCATGGGTTTGTAAGTCATCGTAGGCCGGATCGGATCCAGAGAAAATCGCCGCTGTCAAGGATTGGCCGGTTCCAAAAGACAAGACGCAGGTTAGAGCATTTTTGGGTTTGTGCTCCTATTACCGGCGATTTGTGAAGAACTTTGCAGATATAGCTAAACCTCTGCATTAGCTAACCGAGGAGAAGGGACATTTCTGCTGGGATGAAAGTTGCAATATCGCATTCCTGGAGCTCAAGGATCGTCTGTGCAAAACATCTATTTTGGGATACCCTGATGCAAGCAAAGAATTTATAGTTGACATAGACTCAAGTGATACCGGACTCGGCGGTGTTTTGTCTCAACGGAACGGTGATCGAGAGGTTGTAATAGCGTACTTCAGCAAGTCGTAGTAGTCCTGTCAAAACCGGAAAGGAACTATTGTGTCACAAGACGCGAATTGCTAGCTGTGGTAAAATCGTTGCAGCATTTTAGCAAATATCTACTGGGGCAGAAATTTCACTTGCGAACTGACCATGCTGCACTAAAATGGCTATTACAGTTTAAAAATCCAGAAGGATAAGTTGCGAGATGGATTGAACTACTGCAGAAATACGACTTTGAGATCGAACATCGCAGCGTAAAATCTCACGGCAACGCAGATGCATTGTTAAGAAGACCTTGTCCTGAAGATTGCAACCATTGTACTAGGCAAGAGAGTAAGGAAGTGGTATCCGTGAGGATGCTCAGGACAGACCACCTCAGCAACGAGTGGAAGGACAGCTTACTACATGCACAGCAGGAAGATCTTGACATCAAGCCGATTCTGGAATGGATAAAGGCCAGTGCTCCCAAGCCCAAGTGGAGCGACGTCTCAGGGATGAGTTCGACCACAAAAAGCTATTGGGCCCAATGGGACAGCTTGCTGCTTGAGGACGGAGTTCTGTACCGTAAATGGGAAAATGTTCGGGGAGACCAGCTGTCATTTGCAAATGGTCGTCCCTAAAGCTAGAGTACCGGATGTTCTACAGCTGTAACATAATGATTGTTCAAGAGGCCATCTGGGAGTTAAACGAACTCTACTGAAGATCCGAGAACGGTTTTACTGGGTCCACTGTCGAAACGATGTCGAGGACTGGTGTCGCAAATGTACAAGTTGTGCGGCTGTAAAAGGACCTCAGACTCGTAGTAGAGGTGCATTGAAGTTGTACAATGTTGGTGCATCATTGGAGAGAATAGCCATTGACGTGGCGGGGCCGTTTCCGGAGAGTGAAAGCGGTAACAAGTATTTCATGGTTGTGATGGATTACTTCACTAAGTGGCCAGAAGTCTTCGCCATTGCAAATCAAGAAGCTTCAACAGTTGCAGATGAACTAGTTCATGAAGTCTTCTGTCGTTTTGGAGTACCTTTAGAGATTCACAGCGATCAAGGAAAGAATTTTGAGTCTCAAATATTCCAGGAAACTTGCCGAGTTATGGGTACTCATAAAACAAGAACGACTTCTTATCGCCCGCAATCTGATGGAATGGTAGAACGATTTAATCAAACATTGGAGAGGCACCTAGCAAAAGTTGTAGACAATCGGCAAAGATTGGGACAAGCACATACAACCGTTTTTGTTGTCATCTCGAAGCGCTGTTCACGAAAGTGCATCAGTGACACCAGCTCTCGCAAACTTTGGAAGAGAATTACGGCTGCCGGCAGACCTGATCACCGGTATACCACCTGATGCCCCACGCAGTATAACTGATTATGCAAATGACTTGCGGAATAAAATGAATGACATTTATGAGCACGTCAGACAATCGGACCAGCAAATATCTGAAAAGATGAAACCCGGTACGACCGCAAAATGAACAACAAAAGGTTCGACGAAGGTTCACTAGTGTGGTTGCACAATCTAGTCCGCAGTAAAGGAAAATCTCCTAAGCTTCAAGCTACATGGGACGGCCCGTACCGGATTGTGACCAGGAACAACGATGTAACCTACCGGATACAGAAAGGCGCAAGAGGGACTCCTAAGATCGTCCATGTGGATCGCTTGGCGCGTTATTATGGGGCCGATAATGCTCGGGACGAGCATGTCTTAGGAGGGGGCAGTGTTGCGTGCCTAAGTTGACGTCATGTACCCGGCACTAGCGCCATCTAGTGTCGAGGACGAGAGCGAGGGGAGCTTTCCAGAAAATGACATCACTAATCTTTCAACCGACAGCGCCATCTAGTATCGAAACGAAGAACTAAGCTTCTAGAAGCCCGAAACTCGAACTTTCGACACCTTGTCGATTGGCGTGCGTATTTAGTTGAATATTCTGGATGTTTCGTTAATAATTTGTATTTAAAGGCGCTGCAAGATGCGATCGAGGAATTAGTGAATTCGGCGAGACAAGCGAAGCTTCGGAGATGCGATCGAGATCCTTGGGGCTCTTTTAACATCAGCCAGCACCCGCCCCGCAGTTCTGGCTTTTACTCGTTTCCCTGCTGCTGCTGGGCTGTGCTGTTGGCCGCACTACCCTCCTGAGATCGTTCACCTTCCCTTTCTAGGGTTCGTTTAAGGCAGCTGGATCGAAGATGGCCATTTTCTCCACAGCCATAGCACCTAGGGCTGAATCCTTAAATGTCTCGTGGTGCCCGAGCCTCGCAGCAGCTCTGACTTCCAGTTCGCGGATGGCGTCGATGAATGTCTGCACCAGGTTCCCTGCAATGAGCGCAGATACAGACCGGTATGCTTTTCGCACCAGCTTCTCCACCTCTAGAGCCCACTGCTGCAGGTTTTCGTTGATGCACTGCACGCGATCTTTAAACTGCGCAAGAAAGACGTGTTCCAGGTGATCATCACCATATCTCGCCTCCAATGCCTCAAGGAGCTGCTCATAAGTCACTTCCTCATCGAGAGCTTCCAGAACTGTTAAGGCCTGGTCGCGCAGTCATGGCCTGACTTTTATTCCATCCGTTCGCTTTCATAACGGCTTCAAACTGGATTTTGTAAGCTGACCAGAAAGAAGTACCGTCGAACCGTGGCACTTTATACCCACGTAGCGAAGGTGTTGTAGCTACTACGGGAGCTGTAATTCCATCCCTCAGTTTGAGGTCGTCCAACATTTTCTTCACGTCAGCCATCACGTTGTCAACCCGATTGTTCACTTGGTCGATTCGGGTTTCAGCTTTCTCGATTCGGGTTTCAGCTTCTGCGATTTGGGTTTCAGCTTCTGACAGGCGGTTGTCGTACTGAGCAACCCTATCCTCCTCCTTTATCTCCTTCCCGAAGGTAGCGTGAAGGTCCTTCATGAGCAGCATCTGCTCTTCCAACCGACAGGCCTGTTCTTCTTGTCCACCCCGCAGCTGCTCTTCCAAACGACGGACCTGTTCCTCCTGACGGAGGGCCTGTTCATCCTGTCCACCCCGCAGCTGCTCTTCTAACCGACGGACCTGTTCCTCCTGTCGGCGAGCCTGTTCCTCCTGCTGCTCTTTCAACAGACGGGCCTGTTTCTCTCGTACGCACTGCAGCTGCTCCTGTAGCATCGCCATCAGAG
Organism: Parnassius apollo; assembly: GCA_907164705.1. NCBI lineage: Eukaryota > Metazoa > Arthropoda > Insecta > Lepidoptera > Papilionidae > Parnassius > Parnassius apollo. The sequence continues at coordinate 4,459,493 of CAJQZP010000141.1, forward strand.
TACCTAAGTCAGGTGCTGCAGATGTGGGAGCTACTGACGGGCCCGCAGCCTCCGTGGCTGTCAGTTGGCCCTCCAACGTCTGCGGCGTTGCACCACCAAACCTCCTCTGGTCCGTGTCCTCCTGGCGTTGACTTTGGGTACGAACACCCTCCGATTCCTCCTTCGGTAAAATCGACATAATTTTATCCCACTTCTGACACCAATTGTTACGAGCTTGAGGTTCGTGACAATAAAAACTGCCGAATTACCAAAATTAACTCTTTAATTCACTTTACACTAATTAAAACTTAGAACACTAATAATTAACCACACTGATTCACTTTATTTCGCTCCGAAGCTTCGCTTGTCTCGCCGAATTCAATACTTCCTCGATCGCATCTTGCAGTGCCTTTAAATACACATTATCACCGAAACATCCAGAATATTCAAGTAAATATGCGCGCCAATCGACAAGGCGTCGAAAGTTCGAGTGTCAGGCTTCTAGAAGCTTAGTTCTTCGTTTCGATACTAGATGGCGCTGTCGGTTGAAAGATTAGTGATATCATTTTCTGGAAGGCTCCACTCGCTCTCGTCCTCGACATGACGTCAACTTAGGTGCGCAACAGTATATTATACTAAAGCATTATAATAGAAGGACTCTTTGAGGTATAAGCATTACAATACTGGAGATGTGGGTTGAAGACCTATAAGTTAAGGATTACTTATAACAGTAAGGTCTATGACACAAAGGCATTATTATAGAAAGCCTCTTTGATGGATAAGCATTATGTTTGTAGAGTTGTGGGTTAAAATCCTTTATATTTAAAACATTTCGTAAGGTCTATGAAATAAAGCAAATATTTGGAAAGTCTGGGTTGAAAATCATCCTTTTCTAAAATTTCAATTTCCTGGCGGAGACAGTTACTCGGAATCAATCTATATAACATTTAGCGTGAGATAATTTGTGTCTTAAAGACACCTTTTGCGCACTATTAGACTATCATAAGGTGAAAAAAATTTCGCTCCACACTAATGTTTATCTCAGCATTTATTAATTATAATTAACTATCCCGTGTGCTTGGGACATAAAGGAATGTTTCATTCTATTTAGTATTTGTATCGATAATATACTTTAATTTATTCTCCGATAGTATTTTCATTAGTTCATTTACTTTAGACCTTCAAAGTTGACTACGGAAATACAGAACTTGTTTTTTTGCCACAGGAGAATAAAATAAGATATGATTTAAATTTATTAATGAATAATTTGTCATGTAACAATAATGTAAAATTGACATATAATTGTAATAATTATACTAATAGCATTAATTTAATAGACATTAATAATTTAATTAAGAAATTTTGACTACAGATAGGTATTACCTATTCAAATATAATTTAAGACAGATAGCAAATATGCTATCATATTATTTATATATTAACTCAGCCAAGGACTTGGCTATCCAGACATCTGCTCCTATTGAGCAGCATAATGATGTGACGTGCAATTCGGAATCCGTTCCAAGTAATTAAAATTAGAAAATGAGACAATAGAGGTAATCTCTAGCAGTTATAATAATTTAAATAATTTAGAATGTAGCTTACAATTCCTTAATAGTTAATAAAAATTGTTTACACCTGGTGCATCAGAATATACAAGGCATGATAGGCAAAGAGCAAGAAATTGAATTGTTCTTAAATAGCAACAATATTCATATTTTATGTATTATTGAACATTGGTTAAAAACTCATAATATGTTTTTAACCAATGTTGTAATAGTAACGATTATTAAAAAATTAAGAAAAACATGTTTCTGTAAGATTTCTTAAATTCTTTTTTTATTGCTGCATAAAAAGTTACGTAAGCCTATAATATATGACATTTTCATCTCATATACATTCCTTTCCATTACAAAACATAATAATATTATGAGCCAAGATTTCCGCAAACATTGCTATGTGGTTCTAAGGTTATCTTTGATTATTTGAAACAGAAACAATTGGAATACAAAGGTAAATAGTATCGCTCTGAACCTCTCAGAACTTTCTAAGAACTTGTTTATTCAACTTTGGTGCACAAAGTTTGGTGTTTGTGTTATCGTAAATATTACATGTACCGGGAGACATAATTCCTGGCATACGGCAACAGCATGAATGTCTGCAAATCGTGGTAATTATTGGTAATCTTACCCATAGTAGGACAGGCCCTTGATCATAAGTGGACTATCATGGACAGATAAAGAACTAAAGGAACGTTCTAGTAACAAAATATTGTTAGTGATTTAGTAATTTAAAAAAAACAAGGAATACTTAAGTTACATTAATAAATTACATAAGTCGGCTTTACAAATATTTCTCACGAGTTCCAATGTCTCAAAAAGAAAAATATTTATAAATGGAGGTGGTGGAGCCACGTGTTTAAGGCTGCCGAAAATCTAGTTCCCCGGTCAAACCTCAAACCTATTACGCGAGATATTAACTAAAGTGGACTGTATATGCGATTGCTTCTACGCTTACATAAGGCGACTACTATAGCATGCGGTACAATGCACTCGCTCTTCCCTAAACTAAACTATTACTTGTCGAATCGATGAAAGGAATCCTGCTTGACTAGGAAAAAAACACAGATAGGAGCGGGTTAAACTATTAGCAAGCAGGTATAATTAAGGAATATTGACTCACCGGGGTTTCTTCTTCCTGTCGATCACTATAGCGACTTCTGGAACACTCCGGAGAGAGGCGGTGCGCGACGATATCTCACACGAGGTGAGGCGGGTTCCTGGAGCTCGACTGCTTCCAGGCCAAAGCGGTTTCCACTAGTGAGGTGTTTCCAAACGAGCGCGCGGGAAGAGGAGGTTGTAGTTCAACGACGACTGCGGCGGGAGAAGAGGCTCGCGCATCGGTCGCGCGTGTCTTATATATCCTCGGCTCGGGTGATTACGCGATGTTCTAGAATCGTCTTCTTTCCCCTCCCCCCCCACCACCCCGATGTGTCGATAGGAGGGTACGAATGATATTGTTTGGAAAGGAAATAATGATTCTACAAGTTCCTACCGTCAAAATAAAAAAAAACGCGAATGGTTTTCCGCGCAACCATCTCCCCCCGCCCTTGAAGGATTTCCTTCAAAAAAAAATAACTAAACAACTAGAGCTAAGATCGACTAACAAATAACTAACTAACGCTAAGATTACCTAAATTAAACTACAATTTCAGTCTAGAAAGCTAATTTAAATTATGGAAGAGGCAAGGGGCACAAACGGATAACAGGACGTAGGTAAGACCCAACCGTGGTCTTAACGCGAGCTATCCTAATTACTCCGTCGGAACCGGGAAAGACCTCCTCGACGATTCCTAACGGCCAGTGGAGAGGCGGCGTATTCTCCTTAGTGAGCACAACTACGGTTCCTACAGCTAAAGGCTCTGTCGCTGTGTTCCATTTTTGCCGAGACTGCAAAGTATGCAAGTATTCCATCCTCCATCGTTTCCAAAACGATTGCACTAACCGATCTAATAATTTGTGGCGTGTGGAAATGCTAAGTCTGTTCTCATCCATATCCGCGGCGGGCAGATACCTTAGAGGCGTTAAAGTCAAAAAATGTGCTGGAGTTAGAGCCAGCGGTTCCGAGGGGTCACTAGATAACGTCCGACAAAGTGGGCGGCTATTCATTACGCATTCAATTTGAGCGAGCACCGTACTTAGCTCTTCGAAGGACAAAATTTGATCTCCTATTACTCGGTATAAGTGGCTCTTTAGACTTTTAATATTAGTCTCCCAATTGCCCCCAAAATGACTCGCGGCTGGGACGTTCAGAGACCACTCAATGCGGTTCTCGGCTAGAATGTGAGAGAACTCCGAATTATAATACTTGCTAGCTAAGAGCTCGTGTAGTTCCGATAGAATACGTTTTGCACCGACGTAGTTCGTACCGTTATCCGAATATAATTTACTTACAGGGCCTCTGCGCGATAGAAATCTTTTAAATGCACCCATAAAGCCTGCTGTGCTTAGATCACCAACGAGTTCTATATGCACTGCTCGAGTAGTTAGACATACGAAAATGCAGACGTAAGCCTTTGTGGATCTTATACCACGCCCGCGAGTGAGCGTGACCTTAAACGGACCAGCAAAATCAGACCCGGTGTGCGTGAAGGGCTTTACCGATTGTATCACTCTACAAGATCTAAGTTCCGCCATTTCCGGAAATGACGGCTTGGGGCGTGCCCGAAAGCAAGCTATACATCTGTGCACCCGATTGCGTATTAAACTACGTGCAGAAAGAATCCAATAATTCTGACGCAAGATCGACATCAATAAATCGGGGCCAGCGTGCGAGTTCAATTTATGATGATAATCGACTAATAAGTTCATGATATGGTCTTTACGCGGTAAAACTATAGGGTGCCGTTGGTCGAAACTCAATTGCGAGTTGGACAAGCGTCCACCTACCCTTACAATCCCATCCTGTAAAAATGGCTTAAGGCGTTGAAAGGCGCGACTACAAGCTCTATTCGATTGTAATCTTGTAATTTCTTCAGAGAAGTGCGCACGTTGAAGTTCACGTAATACTAGCGACTCGGCATAGTTGTAATCGGATGCTAAGACATACGGACGTCGCGGTAAAAGCTTCGCGAATCGACAAACGTAAATTACGCTACGCAATAATTTCGACCAAGAGGACAAGCGGTTCGCCAGAGCAATGATTGGAGAAACCTCGCTCGAAACGTTCGCCACTAGAGCGTGTCTCTTCTCTTCCGGCGGTTGGGACACTGACGAAGGTTCGAAATCGGTTATTGGCCATTGTGAGGGATCCAAGTAAACCCAAGAAGGTCCATGGAACCAAAGCGGGTGGTCCATTATTTGCATCGGGGTGAGTCCCCGGGATAGACAATCGGCAGGGTTTTCCTTACCGGACACGTGATAAAAGTTCCGCGTTTCTAACTCGTCTTGGATCTTGGCCACTCGGTTCGCGACAAACGTATCCCAACGGTGGGGTGAAGAATGAACCCAACATAAGGCGACGGTGGAGTCGGAAAAGGCAAATATTCTTTCTATGTGAACTCTATCCCTACATGCGCCGATAACTGTGGTAATAAGCTTGGTGAGTACTAATATTGCGCAAAGCTCTAAGCGCGCCAGAGAGACAACCTTACGGGGGGAGACTCTCGACTTAGAACTAATGAGGCTAATCGAATTTCTACCATTATTCTGGACATGGAAATATACAACGCCCCCGTAAGCCTTCTCGCTGGCGTCTGCAAATCCAACAACCGTTATGCTGCTATTTCTATCGACATTTATATGACGCGGTATTTTAATTTCTCTTAGTAAAGGAAGTTCCTCTCTAAAGCGCTGCCACAATCGAACAATGCTGTCAGGCGGCGAGTCATCCCAATCGCATTCAAATAACCAAAGTTGTTTAATCAAAAGCTTAGCGTATAATACCACCGGAGCTACGAAACCCATGACGTCCCATAATCTAGCAACGCATGACAGTATTGTGCGCTTTGTGCATTTCTCTACGGGCGGATTTACCTTAAGGCTAAACACGTCGGACTCTGGTGACCAACACAGACCGAGCACCTTGTGTGTATCGGAATCGTCGAATTCCTTTATCGCCGAAAGACGGTGTGATAGTGGGATTGTATCTAAAACCGGACGCGAATTACTAGTCCACTTCACAAGATCGAATTGACCCGATTTCATGAGCCTTATAACCTCGGCGGTGGTTAGGGTGGCCTCCTCCACGCTATCGACCGAATACACAAAATCATCCATATATAATCCGCTCTCAATTGCCCTCTTAGCTTTAGGATAAGAGGGACCTTCATCGTGAGCGAGCTGTCTCACCGTGCGTAACGCATGAAATGGGCTCGACTTTAAACCAAAACAAACGCGGTTAAATTCTAACACCATTAGAGGTTCCTTTGGGTGGAAACGATATAAAATGCGCTGGAATCTACGGTCGCATTCACGGACCCCTATGCAAAGAAACATTTGGCGAATATCGGCGGATAGTGCTATACTAAACAAACGAAAATTGACTATTATATCAAATAAACTGCCCTGTAAATTTTGCCCACTATAGAGGATATCGTTAAGCGACAGGTGAGTGCTAGTTTTAGCACTAGCGTCGAGCACTACACGTAATTTAGATGTAAGTTTGTCCTCTCTAATGACTCCGTGGTGTGGTATAAAATACGACGGTGTGTCTTCGTAGTTATCTAATTTCGAAGCCACAAGTGATATGTAACCTTCTCTTATATATTCGTTAATGACGCCGTCGTAAGCTTCCTTTAACTGGGGCGAAGCGAGCATCCTACGCTCCAAGCTGTAGAAACGTTTTTCCGCCATTTGACGCGAATCGCCGAGAGATAAAACATCTCCCTTAAAGGGTAGCGCTACACTATATCTACCGTCGCGATCACGAACGGTCGTGCGGACGTAAATTTCCTCGCATATCCTGTCATCTGAACTAGCTATGGGTGGGACGTTCACCTCCTCCATCTCCCAAAATTTGCGGACTAACGACTCGAGCGGTTCGACAGCCATACCACAATAAGAGGCTGCCGAAATACTATCTAGGATGGGGGGCGGAGCCAAGGATCACATAGCCCAATACGGTTTCCAGTGCGTAAGGCGCGGTATGCGAGGAGTTGCCCCTGACCTTATTGTTTAACAAAAGATGAGGGAAAAGCGATGCCCCAATGAGCATGTCTATGTTTCCAGGAACGGCGTAAGTGTCGTCTGCTAGAGTCAAATTTTTAAATTCAATCATTGCCGAGGTGTCAACCGAAACGGTTGGCAACCGTTCAGTGACCCTATCTACTACTAGTGCATTTATATCAAAGTTAACGTTACGATCTATCCGAGAATAAAATTTTAAATTTATATATCCCTGTGTCGCTTTACTAGTACCTCCGATGCCTTTAACTACAGGACATGAAAGTGACCTATTTATTACTAAGCCTAAGCGCTGACAACATTGTCGTGTTATAAAGCTATTTTGGGCTCCGCTGTCCAGCAGTGCACGGACGCTTTGTTTGTTTCCACGCGAATCCCTAACCAAAATACGCGCCGTACCCAGTAACACGGTTGAAGGAGGTTGTGCTCCCATATTTGCCAATGAGCACAGAGCGACATCACCAGGTCGACCGCTAGAATCGTTGACCTTAGTAGGGGTGAATTCCTTATTCGCCTTACTTGACGCCGCTATGTTGCTATTTTCAAAATGTAATAGCGTGTGATGTTTCCTGGCGCACTTGCTACATACGGAACTCGAATTGCATTTTGCAACTAAATGCTTATCGCTTAAGCAGTTCAAACATAGGTTGTTTGTTTTTACTAACTTATAACGTTCGCTTGGTGAATATTTACGAAAAGTCGCACAGTTATATAAATTACCGTGTTTATCTTTACATACTATACAAGTATGCTGGAGTGATGTCGGCGTAGCGGTTACGTAAGTTAACGACCCTGCTATTTTAGATGGTTGAGTCTGTCTACGGTCGACGCACCTTTTAATCTCCTGTTTAACGTTCGGTGAGCGCTGCATCACCTTTATTTGATCTCGCACGAACGATGCTAATGAATGAAAGGAAGGCATCTCCGAGCTACGATGCTCCATTTCAAACGCACGCACGGTGTCGGAGTCTAATTTCTTTAATGCTATATGGAGAAACACCACGTCCATGAGGTCATTAAACTTCAAATTCTTAAGTGCAGCCACCGATGCCACAAATTTATCGAGAAACTGCTCTAAGCCGTTGATGTTCGCGGATGATATAGGTTTAAGATCGAATATCTGGTTCAAATATTCGGAAGCTAACATTCTCCTATCTTCATATTTAGTTTTAAGCGTTTCAAATATTAATACGTAATTGTTTGCTGTAGGTGTAAAACCCGAGCAGATCGACTGTGCTCTGCCACTAAGTTTACTAATTAAGTAATATAATTTTTCAGCGTCCGATAACGATGGGTTGTTGTGTATATTGTTTTGAAAACTACTGAAGAAGAAGGGCCACGTCTTAATATCACCATTGAATACCGGAATATCTATTGGCGGTAACCTAATTGAGTCACGAGGGCGTACCTGCATTTCAGGCTTCGCTTCACCTTGAGATTGTAGCAATTTTGCGGTTCTCTTCACGCGACACAACATATCTTCGAATGCCAGCAGCGGTTGGTAGTTCACTATGTATTTCGGGTCGGTTTGTAGTTCCGAATGATTAATTTGATCTAATATTCTTTCGTAATCTGTCCGCAAATTATCTATCGTTTCGATTTCATTTAAAAAGGCCTCCCGTACTGCCTCTATATGAATGTTCTTTATATAATCACTTATATTCTGCATACGCGAAAAGAGTATGTCCCTCTTGGCATAAAGCGTTTTAATTTTGATTTCACTTCCACTAACTGCCATTTTAAATTATTATAATAAAGTTATATTAATCACAATTAATCTCACACGCATAAACGACGTAGGATGAATACTCGGCGTGCCGTATTACGTAATCAGATCGAGCGCCCGATGCAGTCAAGGCTACGCGTCGTTTGCTAAACCTAATAATTTTATAAAAATTGTGGGGTAAGCGTATCAAACGGTTGCTATCACGCCGTTTCAATTATTTAATAAGCTTTAAATTTAACCAAATACGAGCGCTATTAAATGAATAATTCTGTTTGCGAGTAACAAATCAAAATTTTAATTTAAACGAACACTATTTAAGTCTATTCTATAAATTAGAGTGCGTTATCTAAACAATTAATTTAATAATTCGACCAGAAAATGGTTGGATAACCACTAAACACCAATCCAGATCCTGCCGAAGTGACCATAAAATGGTGGAGCCACGTGTTTAAGGCTGCCGAAAATCTAGTTCCCCGGTCAAACCTCAAACCTATTACGCGAGATATTAACTAAAGTGGACTGTATATGCGATTGCTTCTACGCTTACATAAGGCGACTACTATAGCATGCGGTACAATGCACTCGCTCTTCCCTAAACTAAACTATTACTTGTCGAATCGATGAAAGGAATCCTGCTTGACTAGGAAAAAAACACAGATAGGAGCGGGTTAAACTATTAGCAAGCAGGTATAATTAAGGAATATTGACTCACCGGGGTTTCTTCTTCCTGTCGATCACTATAGCGACTTCTGGAACACTCCGGAGAGAGGCGGTGCGCGACGATATCTCACACGAGGTGAGGCGGGTTCCTGGAGCTCGACTGCTTCCAGGCCAAAGCGGTTTCCACTAGTGAGGTGTTTCCAAACGAGCGCGCGGGAAGAGGAGGTTGTAGTTCAACGACGACTGCGGCGGGAGAAGAGGCTCGCGCATCGGTCGCGCGTGTCTTATATATCCTCGGCTCGGGTGATTACGCGATGTTCTAGAATCGTCTTCTTTCCCCTCCCACCCCACCACCCCGATGTGTCGATAGGAGGGTACGAATGATATTGTTTGGAAAGGAAATAATGATTCTACAAGTTCCTACCGTCAAAATAAAAAAACGCGAATGGTTTTCCGCGCAACCAGGAGGTTTTAAGCCGATCCTTTGAGAGCAATGCTATTAGATAATTAGTTCTCCCATAGTCTGATATTGAATCGCATAGGATAATTGCATTCGTCTTTCTTCTTCCAGGAATCAGGTTCAAAGCAAAAGAAATTGCGATTCCATTAGATCAAAAAATGTTTAAAGGGATTTGGTTATTTATTTTTTACGCGTTGGATATTCTTTTATTTATGCTTTAAAGTTTAATAAAGTCCATTGCTGAAAAAGGCATGTTTACAATTGCTTCACGGGGTGAATATTTTCCATATTTGCAATTATTGGCCAACGGTTTGGCACCGCAGTTTTTTTAAAGTTTGTAGATTGTACTCTGTTACCTCTTGCGACACCCATGCGATGATATCTGTAGAAGAGTTAACATCGCAACTACAAGAATAGATCTTAGTGCTGAGAATTGATTAATCGTAGGCCGGTGACGGACAGCAGCGTCAAAAGTGCGATCGTATGTTTGCCTCACATAAATTTCGTCAAGAAAAATCCTCTCTATAATATTAGTGACCAATGTGGACAAGAATAACAATTATTAAATAAACATTATAAACCGGCAACACTTAAAATGATATTCATTTGAAATTTTGACGTATCAATTTGAAGTGTTGACGGAATTTGATATAATGATGCAAATATTCAAAACAGTTTCACAAAATGAAAAGAAAAGAAATGCAAAAGAAAATTTTGAACATGTAATTTATTTTTCATATTAGAATTAGTCTTGGATTTTTCAAAAATAAACCGTATTCGTGATAAAGAGAGAAGGAAATGTGTAATGATTTACAAGAATTTTATTTATTTGTCAACAAAAATTTATGACTTGACTTGACTTGTTAATTTAAAAATAACTGTTATGTGTAACAATTTTAATTAATGAATATTCTAATTTTTTTTGAGAAACTATAAGAAGTTAATCAAGCTAATAACACCATTTGTTTGCTCTAAATAGACTAACACATTTAACAAAAAGACAACCCAATTTCACAGTCGCTGAACAACAACAGATACCAACTAAAAGACTTGTCTTTCGTTATTTTTAAAAGGAAACTCACAGAATGGCTGGCAACGAAATGTTTTTATAGTTTAGAGGAATATATGACTTATAAAGAAATCTACAATAATGGTAATTATGGAAAAACTGATGTTTTTGTCATTTAGTATTTATTTATTTTGGCATTTTTTAAAATATATATAAGCATTTACATAATTAATAAAAAATTTAAACTTTAAATTCAAAAATTTGGTGCGGAAATATTTTTAAAAGATTACTTCATTATTTTTCTTCAATAATTTAACCTCATTAAATTCTAACAATATTGTTTTTTGCATATTGTAAAGATATTGCACGCCATTATAATGGTAGAATGTAAGGTTTCATTAATAAATAACAACATCATAATATTATGTACTAAATTCTGGCAATGAATAAATTTTGAATTTGAATTTGAATGTATCTTTTAGCATTACAAATCTGGGTTACCTTAGGGTACCGTGCATTTTACTTTTTTACAAGACAAGTTGAAAGAAAGAAAAGTTCAAAATGAAAACAATATTATAAATAAATGTACCTTATATTAATCTGTATGCTCGTAAGGCGACTTTATTCAATTCGCTGGTTGGCTCGCGACGTAAAATGGCGGGAATTGCAAATTTTTTGCTAACTTGCATATTTTGCAATATTTTCACTTTGAGACAATATTTATGAATAAAACTTACAGGGATTCTTATTGAATGTATAGACTATCGAATAAAATTATTTTTAGTTGCTAGAAATTGTAATAAAATTCATAAATATCCCTTTATAACATAGTAGTAGTAGATACTTCACTTTTAATCTAAAATTACTACTAATTTGAATTCTACGTGTTTGTTTTTGGAGAAATCTATATGAAAATGTTTGGAAATATGTATATTTTTATGTTTTATGTGTTTCTATTCGTTACTCATACCAAAATATATTAAAAATAAAATAATTTTTATCTGTATGAGATTTCCGAATAATATTTCAAATATTTTTTGTGTGAATTTGAAATAAATACATCGTCAAGTTATTTGAAATATGTTATAAAACTATTATTTGTATTTTTAGAATCCAAATTGACAGATTATGGTACCAAATTAAAGAGTAAGTATGTCTTTTTCTATGTCTGCATTATACATTTCAGTATAAATTTGTTATAATTTTTAATGACAAACCTTTTTTTGTCGGGTTTGCTCTCATAAATTATGAGTGGTACTAATGTGTATCCTTGTCGAGCGGGCGGAGGGCGTTGTGTTAGTCACATTTGTACCACTGTCGAGCGAAAAATAAACTAAAATCTGACGAGTTCACATTTTTCAATTTTAAACTGGAAAATGGAGAAATAAGGTATAAATTCTCTTAGTGTCGGTGAAAACTTGTAGAGAAATGTGACATCGTGATTGTAAACTATAAGTTACTTCAGCGCTTCCTTTCGTAGTGTATTAAATGCCGTAATATATCGTGTTTTAAAAAGTTATCGGCGAAATTAAATTTTTATGAGATTATACTTTTTGTACTTTTAAATTTTCCTATAAATTGATCATTATACTTATGTTCATCACAATACATATATAATGTTGTTCGTCGAGGCAGTCATCACAGAGCTATTATTATTAATATATATATATATATATATATATATATATATATATATATATATATATATATATATATATATATATATATATATTTATAGACGCAGCTTCCAAAAAATTAAAAGGTAATAATTAACAATAAAGTTTGGTACTTACATTAAATTAAATCATCTAAACTAATTACCAAAATAAATTAAGTATAAATGAAATTAAATTCTCGGAATAAAGATACTGAATTGACATTTGTTGGCTGCGTTGCCATCGCGGTTTAAGGGTGTCCATGGTTCCATTTCATCCCTTGGTTGTTGTAAAATTGAAACCCCTGAATGACCTCAAGGCTTTCGATAGATGGTGACGTGATATAAATATCTCGTTTACTTCAGATGCAAAATACATACATTGGAGACGAAAATCAGCATCTAAGGTGCGTAACGCCTGGTTCTGCGATCATTGAGCCACCTTCCGTCTATAGGCACAAAGAATAAAACTAAGACTTTTTGAAGTTACTTTTAGGTGTACATGGATTGTAGCAGCCGAATATAATTGGGTGGACTGTAAGTTCGTTTGTTATTTCAGATTTACAGAAAAAAATCTATCCTCATTAGAAATGTATTCTCGGTATCATTGAGATATTTTACACATATAAATTACACATGGCCTACAAATACTTTTTTCTTCACTCTATCATTAACGTAGCTTTAGCTCCAGCAGCGCACAATTTGAATCCTTAAACATAAAGTATGAAATAACAAGCGAGAGCTCAGAGATAGTATTTTTGAATGGAAATGTCTAACGAACTTACGGTCCGCCTAACGGTACTGCTAATTCAAACCATTCAAATCAAGAAGGCTGTAGATATGTTGTCATCTGTGCCAATTATGATATAATTCCTAATATCATGACTACTCATAAATTTCAGACATAACCTCCAGACAAGAACACAGCAACATACGCGCTACTTTTTGGTGACAGAAGGGTGTAAGAGAGTGGTTCTTGTAACCAAACATTTAGTAAAATGGCTCAGCTTAGATAGCGCAATACTAATAATAATAATCTTTATTGATAAACATATAGATAGCTTGTAGCCTGTGACCTTCTTTGTCGCAGGTACCCGTGGACTTGAGAAGCAAAATACGATAAGTACGGTTAGCTGGTCTGTCCCTCTTATATAAAAAATAAGAGGTCATGTTAAGTTAAAGTAACCTTATCACACTCCGAACGTTTGACTGTAAAAACGAAATACGCTATTTTTCTCTTTGAACGTTGGAAATTGAATTTTTTGTTGTTGAAATTTTTGTTTGCATTGAAAATTAATGTTCTTAAATAACAAAGATGAAAAGAACTGTTATTCTCATTACGGCAAATAATGAAAGCAACTTAAAAATTTCGATTTTCTTAATAAAAGACGTTGTACGTCTTCAGTAAGAGAGTGTGGTCCTTGTTCTTCGTAGGCGGGACCGAACAATAAACTTTTTACTTTTCAGGTAAATAAGTACTTCGTACAGGGCCTCACGTATCGTGAGCTAAGGGCCGATATTATTCATTACCTGTTTATTTTAAAATATTTTTTTATACAAGCGGGGCGCAAACGAGCAGGTCCCCCACCTGACAGTAAGTGAATACCGCCGAACATGAAGAACGGCAACACCAGAAAAATTACAGGTGCGTTGCCGGCCTTTAAAAAAGAATAAGGTCTTGAATTGAATTTAATTGCATTTTTTTAATAGGACAGGGGGCAAACGAGCATACGGCTCACCTGATATTAAGTAATTACCGCCACTCATGAGCAACTCTAACACCAGGGGAATTGCAGAGGCGTTGCCAGTCTTATAAAAAGGAGTAAGCACTTTTCTCGAAGGTTCCTTAGTCGTATCAGTCCGGAAAAATCTCTGGTGATAGTCGTTTCCACAAGGAAGTTGTGCGAGGAAAAAACTTCTTTTAAATCGCTGAGTGGTGGACCGCCAGTCATCCAGATGGTGTGGATGATATCGTGAGTTGTTTTTCGCGATGTGCGATGACGAAATTGTGCCGCTGGAATTAGTCCGAACAATACCTCAGAGCACTCCCCGTGGTTGATGCGATAAAATACGCAAAGAGATGCAACATCTCTTCGCAGTACCAGTGAGTTAATTCGAACGGATTGGCCTTCTCTTCCAAGTGACCCACGAAACTGCACGTCACTCGATAAGTCGACGCCTAGGATTCCGATACCGGCTGAGGCAACAAGGGGAGTGCCTTGAAACTGAGGAGATACGACAAAGGGGTTCTTTTAAGCGGTTAACGTGCAAACTTGTGTCTTCTGGGGGTTAAACTGGACTAGATTTAGTCACCCCCAATCCGAGACTCTACCGACCGACTTCAGACACAAGTTTGTCCCGGTACTCTGCGACGTTTTTCCAAAAAATATTGGCACGGCCCGTGTACAGAAAATCACCAGTGCTGTCGTCTGCATTGCAATGAATGTTACCGGTTTGCAACAGTTCATTGATATGCAAAAGAAACAGCTTCAGTGATAGCACGCAGGCGTGTGGATTGCCAGCGTTAATGGGCTTGTAATTGGAGCTCCGATTGCAACCTTAATGCTCCGATTAGCAAGAAAACTGTTCATCCATTTGCACAATTTCTTGGGAAGCCCATAGAGAGGAATCTTCGTAAGAAGCGCTTTGTGCTAAACCCGATTGAAGGCCTTCGCTATGCCCAACACTTAGTCGTATCGAAAAAAAATTCTGGTGAATCGCACTGTGGTGAACCATCAATCATTTATATAGTATAGATACTGTCACGAGCTTTTATCGCGATGTAAGATGATGAAAGTTAACAGAAACAGAAAGCTTTTTATTCAATATGGATTACCAAAAATACTTAGTGAAAGTTTTTTTTTCCATTTACCACTAGTTCGCAAAAAAAAACCTCTGTCCTGGAAAGAACCAGCAATAAACCCAGTGGGACTTTTTTTTAAATGAGAGCCTACAATCACTTATGTTACAATTAACAACACAAAAAAATAGAAATATCTTAGTAGCGGTCACCCTTCCCAAGGTTTAACTGGGTGAACAGCTGGAAGTAATCCGAAAAATCTTCCAAGCACTCCACGTGATAAGTGCGATGGTATATGAAGAGAAATGCAAACATCTCCCATCTGAAAGGAATCGGTCGTCGACAATTCGATCCACTCTGTGATGGATGCGGTCAAGTGAAAGGAGCTGGCATAGTGATGCCCCTACCCAGAGATGAATACAGTATTCCATGTAAGGCTGAATTTGCGCCCTGTTAAGTAGCAACAAAGCACGCCAAGATTTTTAGAAGCTCATTTGGTTTTCCCTTCCAGGTGGCCGTAGAACTGAACGTCATTTCTACATGTCAACGCTAATCATTCCGATCCTCGCTGATATAACGAGGGGAGTGCCCAGAAAGAAAAGAGATACAACACAGAGGTTTTTTAGAGGTAAACGCGTAAACTTGTGTCTTCAAGGAATCGAACTTGACTAGATTTAATCGCTCCGAGACCATTATTTCAATATTGTTGTAATTAGTTTATAATGGATTTAAGGGATATGCAATGCGATGGATGTGATGTGATTATGTAACTCTGGAGGTGGGAATTGTTTTGCCATCGGAAATCATTCTGCAACTGTGTTATGTTATTTAATTATGACGGTATTTTGTATCCTAGAGTAAGATAGTTAGACAAAAATATCAACGACTTATAATCGATAGTAATATAATTACACAATACTACGTAAATAGGTTGCAAATTTATTTTTCTTCGTTTGTTGAACCTTTGTTGAAGCAGTAGTAGCTCAGAAATTACGAGCTTGCTGTAAATTTCACAGTACGTGAGCAACCCGGGTTTTTTCCCCACTAGCACCAATGAAATTGCAATTTTAAGTGGTTATTCACTTTGTGCTCGGCGATGACGAAAAACATCGTGAGAAAACCTCCATGTATGAGAAATAGGGAAAAAATATTTTGAAGACATATGGAGTTCGAACAAGCATTGGGGCAGTGTGACGAACATTTTATTGCCCAAAAAACCCTCTCAGAAATGAGAGGTGGCATGTGCCCAGCAGTAGGACGTATAGGTAACATTAATTTTTTTATGTTGAATCTTAAGGTAATATAATTTGGTATTTCAAATAAAAGTCTAGTTTGTAGAAATATTTGTTGCTTTTTTTATTAAAATTAAAGAATATACTTATTTGAAACATAGTATAGAAAACAATAGTTTTTGCTTTTTAACTTAGTACCTATTCGTAATGTATGCTATTCTTTGTGTGCTGGGAATTGTTATAAATAAATTTATCTATAAAATTAAAAACTCTTTTCTTATAACTAAATGAAGTAAATCATTTAATTACTTTGCTCGAGAGAAATTACATATGAATTTTCAAATTCAATCAATTGAATATTATGAAATTAAATTACAAAAATGAAATTTTCATAAATGTATTGATTTTGCACCTGAATTTTATGAGAAATGTTGTAAAAGTCGCAAGTTATTTAGGACATATCTTAATTCTTGGTTAGTAAGGCAGCAGCAGCTAGTTTGTCACCATAATGTTAAAATTGTTGAAAAGTAATTTAGAAAATGTTAAAATCAAAACATCTTTATCATCATCATCATCATTACAACCCTTCACAAGCGCTGAACGCAGGCCTCCCCCAAGGAATCCTCCATACATCGACTTCTTGCATGTCTTACCAGGTCATTACACTATCTAGTGTGTGGGTTTTCCCTACACTTCGCCTACCGATATGAGGCTGATACTCGAGTACCTTTCTTCTCCATCGGTTGTGAGCTTTACGAGCCACATGGCCGCCCTATTGCCACTATAGCTATACTGCGTCACTCACTCTGGTTCTACTGCGGATATCCTCATTTCAAACTTTATCACGCAGAGAAACCCCGACCATAGTCCTCTCCATAGCTCGCTGAATGACCTAGAACATCCTAATATGGCCATCTGATATCAGCAAAACAACTCATTTGCAACTATTTAGTAAATCATATTATTAAAACTGTTAAAAAACATAATAATCATCATCATTATTTCATCCCATCATAAGTCCATAGTTGGACAAAGGCCTCTCCAAAGGAACGCTACAAGGAACGGTCTTGAGTGTTCTGCATCTTTCAACTATCCGCATCCAATTTCAGGTCCTCCACCTAGTAGGAACCGTTTAAGGCTATTTAGTTCTCTCCACATTAAAAACTATTTTATCAAAAATCGCTTTAGATTTAAAAATCATTGTAAAATACCGCCATCAAATTCTTGATTAATGCTCTAGAGGATATTTTTAATGTTCATGGATCCTTATAAGATACTTCATCTAGCCGTAAGGATTAATAGAACGAAATTATAAGGTATTCAAGCAGTTTATAAAAATTATTTTGTTAATTAACAAAAACTATTTTTCTTTTTCTATTTTTGGTGTTTAAGATATATTGTCTTCTTTAATTCGAAATAATGCTTTCATATCTTCTTTACATTGTGAATTGAAAATAAAACGAAGACAAGCTTAATAGAAACAGAACCATCGTGTGACTGTTTCTGGGTATGCAATATGCAAGCAATTTTTCCTTAGACTCATATATTGCTGTTCAAGAACCGTGAAAATGTTTTATATGCATATACATGTTAAACTGAAACACCTGGTTTTAACAGGAAATGTTGTCATCTTGTGATACTATTACTAGTCGACGCAACCAACTCGTCTTGGAAGCGCAAGGAAAAAATTTACGTCTAGTTTCCTTAAAAATCTTAAAACAAATATGTTGTGGTGCACCGACCGAGACATGAACTCGTGTTTTTCTGCATCGTAGCATTATTGTAAAAATATGCACAGTAGACCCAGAGTAAGAAATCAGTGAGCTGAAATGCCATGTTCACAAGTTATTTAAGTGGGAAGAAAGTTTTTTGTGTGGAGAGATTGTATCGGTAAGCGAAATAAGTAAGTGGAGGCCCTCCACAATGACATAACTCAGAATCGTTTGAGTAATATTAAAAATATGTGCCAGCTTTTCTTTTTTGCTGGATATATTGTGGTATTTACTGATTTATAATTTAAAAAACACCGCCTTAATGGGATTTTAATTTCTAGAACAGACCATACTGTAATTGCTTATTGCAATTCCCCTGGTGTTGCGGTTGATCATGGGCGGTGGTAGTCACTTAACACCAGGTGAGCCGGATGCTCGTTTGCACCCTCTTCTATATAAAAAAGTGCTGATTGACATGGTGTTCGACGAAGTACTCGAGCAAAGTGCAACGCAAGTCCGTAGGAACCCTTATAGTTTCCATTTGTCCGTCCGTCCATCCGTCCGTCCCTCCGCGGCTTTCCATAGTACTCAGAGACCCTAAGTGCTACAAATCTGTAACTTGGCGTCGTTATAGATATTAATGCAAACGTCAACATAGCTGTGAAATAAAATCTTAAGAAACATTTTTATTTTGGGTATCTCCCATACTGGTAAATTGAGGATGATTTTTTTTTAACCGTCTATACCATCATGTGGGGTGTCTTTGAATAGATCTTTCAAACACGCTGGAGGGTATAGAATGACATCTTTTCAATTTAGAGGTCCCTTTTCTTATATTCATTATAGTCATGTGTTTTTCCCCTCTCTAGCAACTAAACTACTTGTTAGAGAGGAAAAATATATTGGAAGTGTGAAAGTATACACAATAGTAGTATATATAATGAATTTAGAATGAAATTTATCACAGCTAATTAGAATTAACTAGTTAACGAGTAATATTCGACCAACTTGTAAAATGCACATGTATTAGTAAAAATTTCGTTACAACTCCATAAAAATAATCTAAAACTAGCTGAATTATAACTTTGTCTTGTTATTGTAAACTAAGAAATAAAAATTTATGATGAAAACGACTTATATCCATCACTACTATAGTTTTATTATTTTATTTGCGGGATAGGCAGGGTAGTAGACACTCATTCAAAGTATTCGTACAGTCGTATTGTCTCATACAGATTCATTTGTCATATTCTCGGATTACGTGGGCGACCCTTAGGATAAATTAAGGCAGTGGTGGTTTACGGTGAGGTTCATTACGATCATACATATCTTAGGGTTGCACTGCCAGGAATAAATAGATAGATATTCAACTATGACCATCTTTGTATGGACTTGGCATGTAAATTATATTAATTTCAAAATGGAAAAGTTTTTTTTTAAATAATTTTTGAATACCTAATATACAATATAAGTCTGATTTGAAAATAAGTCCTTGAGTTACTATTTTCCCTTATATCATTTTTAATCAATGTAGAGGTCAAACCGCGAATTCACATATATGCTCATTGTCAAAAAAGCCCACGTATTGTGCAGGACAACTACGGAGCCCTACCTCTACAATGGGCGTCGCCTGACACGCACTTGGGTAGTTTTTTTTTTACTGTTAATAAGCAAATAAATAATAGAATAGGCACGTATAAAAATGTTCTTCGTGAACAAGATGTTTAATTAGTATTGAAATACGTAGGAAAATAAGAGAAACAAAAGAAAACAATGAAAGTGCTTGTCGAGTTTTACGATTTCAAGAGGTATATTTAAAAATCTTACTGAATATTAAAAAAGATACATAATTTATTTTCGTAATAATTTTGATATCAATTTAATACGGTACAAGGGTTATGGTCGCGGTGTAAGAATATTCGTAGCTCAATTCATCCTGCGGTATTCGTAAGAGGCGATTGTAGGAAATGCCATAAAGACCTTTTGGTTTCAAATAGGTTGTGATTCAACCATGTTACTTATTACAGATATAAAATATTTAGATCGGGACGAGAAGCTACGAGAAAAGTGAGATACATTAGCTGGTACGCTTGTCAATCGGAAAAGACCCGTGCTCTTTTATGGGTAGGTGAAGACTATACCCTATTGGCAAATAAGACATACGGGATATATCGTTTGTGCAGGGTAATGTTAAAAGAGTCATTCAGAAATAATTTACTTACTCTAGGCTGGGCCCATAATTAGACTTTTTTAAACTTTTTTTATTTTTTAACCTTTTACTAGGTGGGTCGACTCCTTTTCTGCGCTAGAGTCCGTCTAGGTAAGTACCATCCACTTCACTATTACATGTAGCTCCATGCTCCATCAAACATATTTTATCCTTTATTGAACTGGAAGCTAATAATATGAGAATAATGTATTAGAATAAAATTAACAATAGGAATGGGGCAACCAACATTACTAATGGTGTTGACCTTTTGGATGAGAAAAGGAAAAAAAAGTCTATTTTTAAAAGGCCGGCAATGTGTGGCAATGTTCATGCGCTCACTTACCATCAGGTGAGCCGTATGCTCGTTTGCCCCATTTCCTTTAAAAAATTAGTGCAGCGACGGCATTAACATACTAGCCTCAGACGATCTATTTCCTCTTCTTCTTCTTTACCGTTACAGCCTCTAAATAGGGGGCATATTTTTCAAAACTGCCACGATTGGCAAGGGGTTGGCAACCGCCGTTTCTTTTATTTTTATCGTTATAAGGAAGACGCAGCTGCCCATTTCTTGATTTGTTTCGCTCTGTCGCCTCCTACGACGCCAACGAGATGATATTATGTGAGAGTGAATGTTCTTAAAATCGTAAAATTTCACTGCTAGAACTTTCCTATTGCAGAAATGATTTCCTTTTATCTTCAGAATATAAGTGCTTGACCAGTTTTTCACTTAGAACGCTGGTGTCTACCCGATCTGGTTCGTCTGAGGTAACGTAAGACCAGATCTAGTTTGTGATGTATACGAGATAGTTATAACGCCATCTTTTGGAAACCATAACATTTATCTATATCTCATAGTCGCCTCTAACGATACTCGTACCCACGAGACGAAATGGGATAATGGATTCTCGTATACCGCCACCACTCTAGA
The DNA here is from genome assembly GCA_907164705.1 of Parnassius apollo. Classification (NCBI taxonomy): domain Eukaryota; kingdom Metazoa; phylum Arthropoda; class Insecta; order Lepidoptera; family Papilionidae; genus Parnassius; species Parnassius apollo. Next base: position 4,480,545 of record CAJQZP010000141.1, read on the forward strand.
ATCTTCAAATAGCCCAATAATTTATACAAAATCGAAATATCACGCGTTTAAACAGTGGTAGAGTCACGCGACAGCTTTGATGTTGCACGTATGGGCCGGCTCAAACCGGGGTGGTACCACGACCTCACAGAATACCGGCGCGAAGTGGTAGTTCTGCTTCCGCGTTTCTTCTGGTGAGTGCAGGTGGCCGGAGGCCCGATTCCCCCCCCCCCCCCCCATCTACATGGTAGAGGAATTGAATTTTAAACTACCCCAGGAGGGCACCAGCACCCCTGGAGAATCCCTCGCTGAGCATCCACGACCAAGTTACTCCGCTCCTGCGGGTGGGTGCTCAGGCTGCCCCGCGTATTCTGGGGGGGGGGGGGGGCAAAATTCTGCTCAAGACACTACAAATGGTCGAGGCAAACGGAGCAACAAGACCAAGGTGACCCCCTGCAACGTTATCCGTGAATTTCTGCAATATCAGGGGACTTCACTCTGATCTTAACGCCGTCCACTACCATCTCGAGACGGCGAAGTCAGCTCTGCTCTTTCTGACCGAGACGGAGGTGTCCTCTCCGACTGATGTCTCGTATCTCCCCTACCCGGGGTACAAACTGGAACACTCCTTTGTACCTCGGGCTGGAGTTTGCGTTTACGTCAGAGAGGACACCTGTTCTCGACGCCTCGGCAGTCTTGAAGGTTCGGGCCTGTCCTTGCTTTGGCTACACGTAGACAGCATCCACGCGTCTATAGGACCCCTAGCGGTAATGCCGAAACAGACAGACAAACAAACTCTTCGACCACGTCCAAATGGCTACAGATTCGTTGCTACAGTAGATCCCCTCCGGAGAGATCGTGATCCTCGGCGACTATAACGCACATCACACCGAATGGCTTGGTTCATGTTAAACCGATCATGCGGGGAGATCTGTTTATGATTTTGCCTTGGAATATGGTCTGACACAACTGGTTATTTCGCCTACGCAGATTCCAGATGTGGAGGATCATGCACCTTCCCTGTTGGACCTTCTGCTGACCTCTCACCCGGATGGATATCATATTTCCGTTGACGCTTTACGCTTTTCGGACCATTGTCTTGTCCGGAGTGTGGTACTCACGATGAAATCGCAGTTGCATTCAGCAGGCTGCCGCCGTATTTGGCACTATAAGTCAGCGTATTGGGATAGGATGCGGTCTTTTTTTGCATTCTACCCTTGGGGGCAAGTTTGCTTTTCGCCGGATGATCCCAACTTTGTTGCGGATTCTGTCGTTGATTTGGTCCTTCAGGGTATGGAATTTTTTATTCCTTCCCCTGTGGTGCCCATCGGAGGCAAATCTCAGCCATGGTTTGGTCGCTCCTGTAATATAGCATCATGCTATAAGCAAGACTGCTATCAAGCCTGGGCTGACGAATCAATGTCCCGGGATGTAAACACCAGCGCTCTAAGAACAAAGTATAATTCTGCCTCCAGGTCCTTCAAAAGAGTCATTGCCAAGGCAAAGTCAGACACATAGGTAGAATTGGCGAAAAAGTAGTTCGCCTTCCTTCTGGAACTCGTGCATTCTGGTCTCTCGCCAAGGCTGTCCAAGGGAATTTTTGTCAGCCATCTCTTTCATCTCTGCACAGGGAGGACGACTCACTGGCCCATACTGCAAAGGAGAAAGCCGGTCTGCTAGGCTCTTTCTTTGCATCCAACTCGACTCTTGATGACGGGAGAAGTACACCGCCGACCATCCCTCGAAGTGAGTGCTCCATGCCGGAAGTGCAGTTCACGCAGCGCTCGGTTCGCAAAGCACTCCTCTGCCTGAACATCCACAAGTCGAGTGGGCCTGACGGAATCCCCCCAATTATGCTGAGGACGTGTGCTTCAGAGTTGGCACCGGTTTTAACGCGTCTTTTCTGGTGCTCCTACTCCCCATGCGTAGTCCCAAAATCATGGAAGACGGCTTTCGTCCACCCGATCCCTAAAAAGGCAACCGCTCAGATCCGTCTAACTACCGGCCTATTGCCATCACCTCCATGTTCTCCAAAACAATGGAGTCCATTGTAAACTACCAGCTCATGAGGTACCTTGAGGATCACCAACTGATTAGTGACCGCCAATACGGTTTTCGTCATGGTCGGTCAGCTAGTAATCTTCTGGTCTACCTAACTCAGAGATGAGCGCAGGCAGTAGAGTCCAATGGGGAGGCATTGGCCGTTAGTTTGGACATTGCGAAGGCCTTCGATCGGGTTTGGCACAAAGCGCTTCTTTCGAAGCTCCCTTCCTATTGGCTTCCCGAGAAATTATGCAATCGGATCACCAGCTTTCTTGCAGATCGGAGCATCAAGGTCCTTGTAGATGGTGCATGCTCCGATTACAAGCCTATTAATGCTGGTGTTCCATGAGGCTGCGTGCTATCGCCAACGCTGTTTCTTCTGCATGTCAATGATATGTTGCAAACTCGTAATATTTTGCTATATAGATGACAACACTGGTGATGCTCAGTACACCGGCCATGCCAATATTCCTCGGGAAAACGTCTCCGAGTACCGGGAGAAAGTTGTGTCTGAAGTCGAGTCTTTGCTAAACAGAGTTTTGGATTGGGTACGACTAAATCTAGTCCAGTTTAACCCTCAGAAGACACAAGTTTGCGCTTTAACCGCTAAAAAGAACCCCTTTGTCGTATCTCCTTAAATTCAAGGCACTACCCCTGTTGCCTCAGCCAGTATCGGAATCCTTGGCGTCGACATATTGAGTGACGTGCCATTTCGTGGTCACTTGGAAGAGAAGGCCAAATTAGCTTCTAAAAAGCTTGGCGTGCTCAGCAGAGCAGGACAGTATTTCGTGCCTGCACATCACCTGCAACTTTACAAGGCGCAGGTTCGGCCGCACATGGAATACTGTTCCCATCTCTGGGCAGGAGCTCCCAAACACCAGCTCCTTCTACTTGACCGCATCCATCGCAAAGTGGCTCGAATTGTCGACGACCGAGTACTTTCCGATCGGCTCGACTCACTGGCGCTGCGAAAAGATGTTGCATCTCTTTGCGTATTTTATCGCATCTATCACGGGGAGTGCTCTGAGGAATTGTTCGGATTAATACCAGCCGCCAAATTTCGTGACCGTACTACGTGGCAAACGTCCCAATACCATCAACATCATCTGGATGCTTTGCGGTCTACCACTGTACGTTTCGAAAGGAGTTTTCTTTCGCGTACGACCTCTCTGTGGAATAGTTCACCAACGGCGATTTTTCCGGACCGATACGACCTGGGGACGTTCAAGAAAAAGCTTACTCTCTTCAAAAGGGCCGGCAACACACCTGCAATTCCTCTGGTATTGCGGTTGATCATAGGCGGCGGTAGTCACTTGCTCATCATCATCAGGTGAGACGCATGCTCATTTGCCCCCTCTTCTACAATGTGTCCGGTTTCCGATGTCCGATACTTTAAGGGGTTAAAATACAATTAATTTTATCGACAAATCAGGGATCAATGATTTTTTTTTCGCCATCAATAAAAAAATGGCAGCACTTTAAAAAAAATTGTTGTCGAAGCATAGATGCTTGTATTAATTTAACAATATCTACCCAAGTAGAAGACTTTCAAAAACAAAATTGGTCTCAAATGTTAGTTAATAGTGTAGACAATAAATCTAGATTCAAAATATTATTTTTTAATTTTTCGGTATTAGTAAAAAACATTTTTGAAAAAATAAATTAGACAACAAATTGATGTTGTTTTTCAGATTCTTAGCTTTAAAAATAACCATCGTGTTAACCAATTTTTTTTACTTGTTTTTATTATAATACAGGATATTTGCTATAAATGCACATTTAAATCTTAACTCTGAGTTAGATAGTTTAGGAGCTATGATAATTTGAATGTAACTGTTCAAAGTGCCTCTACCCCGACATTAGATAACTAAACACCCATTCCAGTGAGTAAGATAAAATTCTTCAATAATTCAAGGAATCGTAAGCAAGCACAATAGCATCCTTTGTGTGAGCAGGTAAAAAACGCTGTGCACAACAGTGCGAGCGAGACAGAATAACGGCTGTCTCCAGGTAAAAAGGGTGCAGTGTGCGCTTGTGCCGTCGAGCAGTCGTCCCTCGCTCTGCGTTGTGATAACATTCCTGGTTTTAAGTAAATCTACTTACTGTACATAATTATTGTTTGTTGTTAGACTTTGTTACGTTTTTGTTTTGTTGTTGAACTGTTACTTTTTGTTTATTACAATGAACGAGTACTCAAGCCAGCATATCGCTGTAACAGTTCAACAACGAAACAAAATCGTAACAAAGTCTAACAACAAACAATAATTATGTACAGTATGTAGATTTACTTAAAACCAGGAATGTTATCACAACGCAGAGCGAGGGACGACTGCTCGACGGCACAAGCGCACACTGCACCCTTTTTTACCTGGAGACAGCCGTTATTCTGTCTCGCTCGCACTATTGTGCACAGCGTTTTTTACCTGCTCACCCAAAGGATGCTATTGTGCTTGCTTGCGATTCCTTGAATTATTGAAGAATTTTATCTTACTCACTGGAATGGGTGTTTAGTTATCTAATATCGGGGTAGAGGCACTTTGAACAGTTACATTCAAATTATCATAGCTCCTAAACTATCTAACTCAGAGTTAAGATTTAAATGTTTATTTATAGCAAATATCCTATATTATAATAAAAATAAGTAAAAAAATTGGTTAACACGATGGTTTTTTTTAAAGCTAAAAATCTGAAAAACAAATCAATTTGTTGTCTAATTTATTTTTTCAAAAATGTTTTTTACTAATACTGAAAAATTAAAAAATAATATTTTGTATCTAGATTTATTGTCTACACTATTAACTAACATTTGAGACCAATTTTGTTTTTGAAAGTCTTCTACTTGGGTAGATATTGTTAAATTAATACAAGCATCTATGCTTCGACAACAATTTTTTTTAAAGTGCTGCCATTTTTTTATTGATGGCGAAAAAAAATCATTGATCCCTGAATTGTCGATAAAATTAATTTTTACTCCTTAAAGTATCGGACATCGGAAACCGGACACCCTGTATAAAAAAATCACGCACTGGTAATTGGCTTCTGAACTATCATTGCAAAGTCCAATTCTATGCTTATCAACCAACTTTAGTCAATAAATTATGGCAAATCTGCTATAAATGTGCAAATTGACGCCTGGTTGAACTTATCCCAGATGTTAGTCTTGGTAATTTGTATTTATAATATTTTGTATGTGGTATCGCTTAAAAGGCAAAATTATGTTAGCGCTATCTACCAGAGATTATAAATTTTTTCTGTCCTTTCCATATTGATCGTAGATTCTCTTAAAATGCCACCATATGGCACGATTTGTACAAATGAATAATTTGTATCACGTAGCGTGCAAAACGACCAACATGCGCTTAAAAGTTTCCGCTGGTTTCCGTTGTTATTACTTATGACTTCATAAATTATATTTGTAATTTATGTCGCGTAATCACGTTTGCTTCAGTAGCCCAAACTGCCACATTAACTTAAGGTCAGTCAATTTATATTTCGAATACCCCTTACACGCAATACTTATATTAAGGTAGCCGAGTTATAGGATAATTTAATGAATTCCTGCTCTTTTTTAAGTCCTTAAAAGACATTACAGCCCGCGCATTTAGTAATTTAGCCACGCTTTAGCTATATTATAAATAGGTCACCTCTCCCGGAAAAAGCGTTATATAGCAGAATAATGTTGATAATGTTGATTTCGTATGATCATGCCATCTAAGTCATCAGTTGTTATGAACGTCATTAATACAACGGTTCACAAAAATAAGACCACAGAGAGAAAACGTCAAGAAATTCAAATCAAACTTATGTTAACATCTTTTCAAATGTATTATATTTTAAAAATGTATCAATATCCAGGGTACATGTAAGTAAGTAGTTTATCCTCTCGTAAAACTCAGTAACTAAAGTTTTTTTTTTTTCAAAGTAAACAATATTATAACGGTATTAATTTAGTGAATATCACGGCAATACCTTAGTTGAAGCTTTAGTTTTTAGAAGAGGGCGCAAACGAGCATGTAGCTCAGCTGACGGTATTTGAATACCGCCGCCCATGAACAATTGCAACACCAGGGGAATCGCAGGTACGTTGCCGGCCTTTTTAAAAGGAGTAAGCTCTTTTCTTGAAGGTCCCTTAGATGTATCGATCCGTAAAAATCGCTGGTGTTAAACAATTCAACAGAAAAGTTGTACGAGGAAAAAAAACTTCTAGTAAAACGCACAGTGGTGGACCGCAAAGCATCTAGATGGTGAGGATGGTATCTTGAACTTTGAAGCAATGTGCGTTGATGAAATTTAGAGGCTAGGAATAATCCAAACAATTCCTCAGAGCACTTCCCGTGGTAGATGCGACAGAAAATGCAAAGGGGTGCAACATCTATAAGCAGCGTCAGTAAATCGAGCCAATTAGAAATAACTCAGTCGTTGACGATTCGAAACGCTCTGCGTTAAATGTGGTCAAGTGAAACTGGAGTGCCTTGGCACATAGATGAGAACGATATTCCATGTGAGAAATACTGTTCTCATCTCTGTGCCGTGTGCAAGGGGAATGCCTTGAAACCGAGGAATAACGACGAAGGGGCTATTTTTATCAGTAAACGCGCACACTTGTGTCTTCTGGAGATTGAACTGGACTAGATTTAGTCGCCTCAGATCCGAGACTTTGTTCAGCAAAGATTCGATTTCAGACACAAGTTTGTCTCGGTACTCGATGAAGTTTTCTTGAGAAATATTTGGTGTGTAAGGCATCTACAGTGCTGTCCTCTGCATAGCAATTAATGTTACCAGTTTGCAGTATATAATTAATATGCCGAAGAAACAGTGTTTGTGATAGCATGCAGCCTTTTTTTATAAGATAGGGTGACAAATGAGCACATAGTCTACCTGATGTTAAGCAGTTGCTGTGGCTCACAGATATCTACGCAGCAGATGCGTTGTCACCCGTGAGAATTAAGACATAATGCGTCGTTTCCAGTAAAAAGGGTTTCCGTTTATCTATACTCACTATACGAAACAAAGCAGCATTAAGCTACTATTTTACGCTAGTATTCTGTGAGTGCGTGGTCCCTCCCTAGTAAAGCCGACTCATTCGTGCTACAACTATACTACTAATACAACTATAGCACGGCTCTACCACGTATAGAACCTTGTGAAACACCAGCGTTTATACGCTTGTAATCAGAGCATGCACCGTCTACTACGACCTTGATGCTCGGATCCGCAAGGAAACTGGTGATCCAATTGCACAATTTCTCGAGAAGCCACTAGAAAGGGAGGTTTAAAAAAAGCGCTTTGTGCCAGACCCGATCGAAGGTCTTCGCTTTGTTTGAACTAACGGCCAATGCCTTACCCTTGAACTCTACTGCCTCCGCCAATCATGTGTAATGTATACCAGAAGATCACTACCTGATCGAGCCTAATAAAAACCGTATTGGCGGTCACTATTCAGTTGGTGATTCTCACGGTATCTCATGAGCTGGCAGTTTATAATGGACTCCATTATTTTGGAGAAATGGTAGTGATGGTAATAGGTCTGTAGTTGGACGGGTCTGAGCGGACGCGTTTTTTAGGGATCGTGTGGACCAAAGCTGTCTTCCATGAATTCGGGACTACGCCTTGAGAACAGGAATTTCGAAAACGACGCGTTAAAACCGGTGCCAACTCTGGGCATTTCATCAGGCCCACTCAATGGGCTGACGTCCAGGGAGAGGATTGCTTTGCAAACCGAGCGCTGTATAAACCGCACATCACTTATTTTTGACTCCATTATTTTAGGGAACAATAAGGTAATGGCGATTGGCCGATAGATGAACGGAATAGAGCGATTACCTTTTTTAGGGATCGGGAACACGAAAGCTGTCTTCGATGATATCAGGACTACGCCTATGGAGTAGGAGTACCGGAAAAGATGCTTAAAAACCGATGCCAACTTCGGAGCACACGTCTTTAGCACTATAGGAGGGATGCCATCAGGCCCACTGGACTTGTTGATGTCCGGGAAGTGGAGTGCTCTGCGCACCGAGAGTTGGGTAAACAGCACAACCTACGTGGAGCACGCACACCGCGGAATAATCGGCGGTGTGTTCTCCCTGTCATCGAGAGTCGGGTCGGACGCAAAGAGAGAGCTCAGCAGATCTGCTTTTTCCTTTGCAGCATGGGCCAGTGAGTCGTCCTCCCTGTGTGGAGATGGGAGAGATGGCTGACAGAAGTTTCCTTGGACATCCTCGACAAGAAACTAGAATGTATGTGTTTCCTCCTTTGAGACGAACTAGTTTCTCGCCAATTCCGTCGATGTGCTCTCACTTTGTCTTGATAATGACACTTTTGAAGGACCTGTAGGCGGAATTATACTTCTTTATAGAGCACTGGTGTTAACATCCCGGGACGTTGATTCGTCGCGATGCAATTTTTTGGTAGTGACCAAACCATGGTTGGGTCTGCCTCCGATAAGTACCACAGATGATAAAATAAAAAGTTCCATTCCCTGTAGCACCACATCAGCAATATAATTAGCAACAACGCCGGGATCATTCGTCGTGAAGCAAACTAGCCCTGTGGGATGCAAAAAGATTGCATCGCGTCCCAATTGGCTAACCAAACACGGAGGCATTATAGCCAAACACGGAGGCAACCTGCAGAACGCAACCGTTGTGGGAGCGTGAGTAGCGCCGTACTCCGGATCAGACAATGGTCCGACGAATCAAGAGGGGAATCGACGGAGACGTGATAACCATCCAGATGAGAGGTCAGCAGAAGGTACAACATGGAAAGTACAGATCTTCCACATGTGGGATTCGCGTAAACAAGGTAACCAGTTGTATCATAGAGACGCGGGTGTATAGTGTGCACGCGGTGTCTGCGTCCCATCCGATGCACTTAGTGTTTTTGTTGCACGAGTTGAGTGTGTAGTGTTTGTGTTACAAGCCAGTGCCATTTGGGTCGACAAAATCTAGCGGAAAAGGGGGTTCTATTAAAACGTTACGGAGCCTCCGGAGACTTTCCGCGACGTTGGAAGTCAAAGTGTATATGACTGCGTTTACCACTAACGGGTTGGTATTTGACTTCAGATTCTTTTTAACTGACTTTAAAATGGAGAAGATACTCAATTCGACTGTATTTTATGTGTGTTACCTCATTTTTATGTAAAATGATTTTGATGATTGGTTTTATATTTGAAAGCTGATGCTTTCCATGTAGTCTCATAAAAGTGTTATCAAGATCTGACCAGTAGTTTTTTAGTCATCCTTACTGGTTGAGCGACGGGCCTAGGGGTTCCCGAGTTTTATTCCCAGGTCAGGCCTTGCGCGTACGCATTACGCGAGATGTTATTAGGTGGACTGTGTACGCAGGCTTCTTATGCCTCAACAAGATGTCGGACGTGGCACGCGATAGCCTTAGACAATTCACTCGCTCTTCCAAATCTATTGGTTTGCCAAGATCGAGAGGAAGTTCTACTTGAGCCAGTAGGAGAAAAATGGGATGTGTCAGCTAACAAAATAAAAAGGCTCAAGTATGAAAAACTAAATAAAAAGTAAACTCATGTACCGGGGTGGAGTCCTGATGCCGCGGACGACGCTTCTGTTCTATTGGTGCGTTGAAATAGAGGTGTGCGACGATTACTCACACTACGTGAGGCGGTTTCTTCTGGGGCGCGACTACCCCAGGGATGCGATCCAAACTAGCGTTGCGAAGGAAGAGAGCGCTCGAAGGCTGCGCGCGAGCCTTTACTGGGTCGGTCATCCCACCACCTCATCTCGGTGGGGCGTGTGTTTTTTATTTGTCAAAAGAATCGCATCACCTTTTAGACCCCCCTCCCCCCTCAGTGCGTACGGAAGGAATATCAGGATGCAGGAAGGACGGACCCTTGGCGAGCAATATCCCCACGAACAAAATCTTAAAAATAAACGATTCATTTCCGCGTAACCACTTACTAATGCGTATTTAATTGACTTCGACTACTTTGATGTTTTCATATTTTTTATATTGAAGCCGGTTGTACAAATATTTTAATATTAAAAAATTTCTATATATTTTCTGCTAATAGGTTGTTATTACATATATACATACATACGTTTATGTATAACTTATTTTAGCCAAGATTTTATAGCCCGAGCTATAATTTTTGTATTCTCCATACCGAACCATAACGGCGGTCATTCTCAATGGAAATTTGCTGTCTGCGCAGGTGACACATAGTAAAAGAATTATAATACGAAGAACAAAAAAAATCCTTGTTACTTGTTTTATTAAGTGTTTTTATTTTGTATAAATCTTCTCCTTTCATTCTTATTTATGTGAATTTCGTGCTTTATTCGCTACTGGTTTTCTTAACAGAAACTCCTCCTTTGACTTTGAAATTTTTTTACAATAAACGTGAATATTAAGGAAACTTTTCACTTCCTATTGTTCAATTGTATCTCGTGTCTCGGTACAACGTGACGTAAATCGCCTCTGGGATTGTGAGACCTACAATGGATGACATAGTTTCCATTATATAAATTTATATAAAATTTTAAAGAGAGTATACATGCGTTTTTACTATTTCTGAGTAAGCGATTTATTTGTCTTTGCATCAGGTTCGACAGATCTGTCTTCCAATAATTTTTCACTATATCTAAATGTCATAGGTGACGTAAATATCGGATATTTGGCTGTATCTGTATTACGGGCGTCTATGACGTTGTAGGCCACTAGTCCAAATTAGCACCATAGTTACATAATCGCACAGCTGACATTTATTGAGTTTGCTGATAGGAAGTAAGAAAAAGAGAGTGTTTATTGTTGCTTTTGGCACTATTGTATACACTACGCAGTGCATTCATTGTAATTGAGAGAGTGAGAGAAGTGGAGATCGTGCGAAGAGTAGTTAAAATTTCCAATTTTTAAATGTGATGCTTTAAAAAGTGACAAAGAAGATGATATTTGCGGAGTTCCTTTTGCGATTTCATATCTTCTGTGCCTTATTTTGAAATGGTAGTTAATTAAGTTAAAGTTTCACAAAGGGCATTTTAATTTTCCTGTGTCGTAAAATAAAAAAGTTTTCAACTCATTTCATTTCAAAATATGATTTTATTCAAGTATTAGCTTATAATTTGTAAAATAAAACTACTATTCGAAAGTATTTTTCCTAGTCTAAATCATTCAAAAGATTGTTCGAACAAATTCGAACGGAATATTGCATTCTAATCAGTTTAGCTTTGTTCCATTCTGTACCTGTATTACCAGCCCAGTTCCAAATATTTATAGGTGCATCAACTAATGTCGAGGGCTCTTCCGTCGAAACCGCCCCTAGAAACATTTTATTCTCGTAGACTGACTGTGAAAAGTGAATAACGTCAAGTGGTTGACATATTTAAGAAGAATAGAAGTAATTTTTGAGAAATATTTCTTTTGTACTTACGTTAATTGTCGTTGGTATTTCATTTTAGTTTTAAGGGATCAGTAAGTTTTTTTAGAAGAAAACAAACGCCACGCAAAGCCCATCTAATGATAAATGTCAACCGCCATTCATGAACAACAGCAACACCAGTGGAATAAAAGGTGTGTTGTCGACCTTTTATAAAGGAGAAAGTTCGTTTCTTGTAGGTCCTTAAGTCGTATCGGTCTGCAAAAACCACCAATGGTAAAAGATTCCACCAGTAGTTGTGCGAGGAAGAAAACTCTTAGTAAATCACACAGTTGTTCAAATAAGTGAAATTACAACACACAATACAAGCAAAGCAAAAAGTATCAGCATATGAAAAAATTAGTTGAGAACAGGAACTGGATCATTTTTCACCTTGTTTGTATAAAAATATGTACGAATTTCTATAGTAATATGTAAAGTTTAGTTGGAAACTTCGGAATTTGTCGCTCTTAAAACTTAACAGGACCATACGAATAAGAAACCATACGAATTTAATTAACTACAAAATTGTATCTTTTAAAAATTAAACCTATAAATAAGAATTAATAAACGGAACAAAAGAAACTAAACATAATAACGCATATTAAAATAAAATTAATATCTTATAATATGCTAATTTTTAATGCTAGTTCGCACGTCAAGAGATCAAGATATTTTTTTTCTTTATCTAAAGAGCTTAAAAAAAACGTGATTATGTCACTCTGATATTACTCATAAAAAACCGAATAACTATAAATATAGCAAATCACAAAAAAAGCAATCTTGGCGGATTAATTTTAGGAGAAATTTATGCCACGATGAAATTTATAAGATTTTTTTTTGAAGACCCTTTTTACGGGAAACGAAACATTATATCTTAGTTCTCACTCGTGACAACGAATTTGGGTTTTGATTCTTACTGTGTTCTCGTATGTCACCCTTATTTAAAAAAGACGTGTGGCACTCGGGGACTGCCGCAGTAAAGCTATTGCATAGTATTTTTTTATCAACTTATGCAATTATAATTAATTATTTATTTTATTTATGCAGTTAAGTCTTTGATATTAAATCAAGTTACACTTTTTGAGCGTGGTGACCGATAAGAAAACAAATCTGAACCAGAATCATAAAAACTGTATTATTCGGGCTAAACGAATCTAATAAAGATCTGTTATTTTTGTCTCCTGCGAAAAAAATAGACTATAGGAATCTATCGAATACCTACATAAACAAAATATCACCTATAAATAAAATATTACGAAGCGGAATAACTAATAAGAGTGGCAACGTCGCACTATACAAAGGAATTGCGTTAAGACGACACCTCGAAATGGCTATCGCCGGACTGATCCGAGTGAATGCATAATTTCTGTAAAAACTTGAAAAAAACGCCCTCATAGGGTCTAAAATAGCGTAGCGCCCGCGACGATTAAAAGCGCTTAGAAATTCTCAGAAACTTTAAAATATTTTTGTAAAAATTATTGATTTGAGTAATCAAAATAATGAGCAAGTAAATTATGAATATTAACGTTATGAATATATTTGAGTGATTTTGAAGCATATAGATTAAGTAATTTCAACGAAATTTCAACTATAGTGGTTTTTTAGAGGTGTTTTCGCAAATAATTATGATTGAGTCAAAATTATACTATCGTGTTTTTGAGCAATCAAATTCAAGATAAAGACATGAATTTACCTATATCAAAATTTCACTTCCCTTAGTGGTGTCATAGTCCTATCAATTATTTTATTATTATAATATTACATGATATTCCCCTTTAAAATGACACCAATATGAATAATATCTTATATCTATATCTACAAATAAATAAAATTGAAGTGTCTGTTTGTAATGTTAAAATAACAGCTTTTTATTAAATGCATATGAAAGTACTAGTAACAAAAAAACAATTTTTAAATTTTTTTGTCTGTCTGTCGGTCTGTCTGTCTGTCTGTCTGTTTGTTCCAGCTAATCTCCGAAACAGCTGGATCTATTTTGACGGGACTTTCACTGGCAGATAGCTGATGATATAAGGAATAACTTGTACTACTTTTGTTTTAGAAAAAGAATTAGGGTTCCGCGCAAAAAAAATTAAAACCCATGAAATACATATTCCACGCGGGCGAGATCGCGGGAATAACTAGTACTCAATATAGATAAATGTATACTTATTTTTATTTATTTATTATTTTAATAAATAAATAAAAATAAGTATTAATAATTTCTAGACACATCTAAACAGATATTTCGTTAATAAATTGCTATCAATACTGAAGCATTCTTTTATATTTAGCATCTATTTAACACAAAAAAAACTGATAAAAATACTTTTTAAACAACATATAATCAATAAACGATAATCGCGTATAGTGAATTTCGAGGTAAATTATTATATGTAAACGTTTTTGAATCGTCGTAATGATACATATTTCCTAAAGAAAATATCTCCACAATTAATTTGATGTAAAATAACATTAGAAATAACGTACAAAATAGGAGAAATTATCAAATTTTTGATCGAGTTCCTAACCAGTACACAAACAAAAATGGCGAAATGTCATTTTCACATTTTTTTCTATATTGTTATTTGTTACAGAGTACACAGATAAAATTCACTCTCATAGATGACAAATTTCGAACACCACAATCACTGATTTTTTACTCTGCTATTGTTACGGCCTCTAATTACCCGGGCAAAGGTCGTAGAACCCGGGCCCACCAGGGGTTCAACTCGACGAGTAACAGGAGGTCGACCTAAATGGCTTGTGGAATATGAGACAATAGCGGTTAAAAAGGAACCAAACAAGACTTACCTATTTCGTCGACGTAGGGTCAAACCTAGGAAGATTCAGGTGTAAGTGTATGTGTGTGATAGTGTTATGCTCAGTACGTATTATATTATGTAACCTTACTTCCCGCTGGTTGCCGAACAGCAGATCCCAAGGCTTCACCTCTATTCCAGTATGGGATCCATCGAAGGGGCAAGCCGTCACAGAAACTTCAGAGTCTAGGAAATTACGCTCGTTTATCACTCATTAATTATAGTTAAGTCATTAGGTTAATCCAATCAAATTCAACCAGATTTAACCGAACCCGCGTTATAACGAACTCACTATTTGTGAAAAATACTGTATCACCGGACCGCGTCGCAAAAAACTCAGGTTCGCGCAGTACATACGTCAGGGCGGCCGTACGGCAATTATATTAACAAGACGCGCAACTACTCAGTTCCACGCTCCACGGAAAGATTTGTCACTTATTATTTATTGTCCAATTAATTGTCTTTAAATTCAAATGGCACGCTCGATTAACATAAGTCTAAGACAAAACAAGGAGACTTTCAATATATGAACAACCCGGCTTCGCGCAAAAAACTCTCGCGACCCCTATAATGCGACCGGAGAACGTCATCGGCGCCGGCGCCGCGTGCCTAGCTAGGAGCGCGCCCTAGCGGCGTGTGCAGCCCGGCCCCGCCGTCTGCTCCCCTAGCTCGGCTCGATGCCAACAGGGGTGACTGACCGTGCGCACAAATGCAGCTAGCCTCCCCCTCCCGCACCTCACTAATCGTCGCTTCACACCGCTTGAGATAAGACGATCTACTATCAGGCGCTAACAAACCCCCGTCCCGGACATAAGGACCTATGTCCGCGAGTAAATTGGCAATTAGAAGACGCTTTGTATTGTTGGTTTTTACAAAAACGATCAACTGGGCAAATGATATCTGGCCCTTTGCATTACAGCATTACAGTTAAATAAAAAATTAGGTGACAGCGGCTCGTTTGTCGCAATTAACGGATGGTTATATAGATTTATATCTCTTCATGGAATTTAATCAATGTTTATTAAAAAACAATAATTTCTTAATAAACATTGATTTTCGTTGAAATTGTTGTTTTTAATAAACACATTATGTATGTACATATGTACTACAAATGCACAAAACCCGCTTTTCTTCATACATTCGATCATCCGGATTTTCGATTATCTGAATCCCTAACGGCAACAATTAGTCCTTTTAATCGAGATATATATATATATATATATATATATATATATATATATATATATATATATATATATATATACTTAATCTAAATTGAGAATTTAAACTATAGCACATTTAAAATATAGTCCACCTAGCAACACGATGCGCCCCGCACTGAATTCGTGGACGAATGCGGGGGTGATATAGACGCAGTATTTAATCGGGACGCATTTTTAATTTATTATTATAAAAATAATACATATTTCTAAAAAGTAACCAAACCAAATTATTTTATTTTGTATTGCAAAGCAGAAGATATTTTTTTTATATTCCTTTGATAAACAATGAAGGAGTAAAGTGGTTTCATCTCAACGATTTGGAGGTGATTTGGGTATTTTTTTATTTATTATGTGACACCGATAGAAAAATTATGGCTAAAGCAAATTACGTATCAGATCATGTAGATTACTAGCTATTTTTTTCATATGTAACTTCTCTGTAAGTATCGACGAAAAGTTGGTTCATCTGCACGCTTTTTTCAAGCTTTTTGCGAGAGAGCAGCCTTAATAATAAATGCACTTTGTTCATTCATATTCGAAATTTCAAAACACTTTATACATAAACACCGTGTCGAAGACTGAGGAAAAGAAACGACGTTAGACCATCGTTAGACAATGCACGGCCTTCAAGCCACACCTCCGTGCCCGTCGCAGAGCGTGGGGAGGTTTTTTTTCGTTACGAAATTTCTCGATTTTCCCGCCCTCAAGGCCCGCGATAGAAGCTATGCAATAGCTTAAAAAAGACACTTGCAGAACAAATAAAGAAAGCTAAAGTTATGTTGTCTCATCTGAGGACTAAGGTGGAGTGCCTCAAACTGTAATTGTGAATGTAAGCAATGCTGTTTGGAGGCAGATATAGGTAATAGATTAGTACCTACCTATGTGGATCTCTTAACGGAAAGGGAGTCCTATCGCCTAGGAGAAAACCTTTAAAACTTATTTGCTAATAAAAAGCGAGTTTTTAATTTTTGTTTCTATTAATAAGTGCTAGGGTTCATTAGAAAATATCCAACAGTGCATGACGAACACACGCTTTACTAGAAGAAAGAGAGAAAAAAAATCCAATGCATTTATTTTCCAATAATAAATAAAAAATATACTAAATTACACGTAACTATCCAGGGACTATTATAAGCATATCATAACAGCTGAACATCGACCTCCTTCATAGAATGGATATATATAATATATATATATATATATATATATATATATATATATATATATATATATATATATATATTTATATGATACTTTAGGAGTGGAATATATATATATAGAGAGAGCATCTGCCATAGTTTCTACGCTTCTCGGCGTTTTTACGCTTCATTTGCTATTATGAATACGCTGCTGGCCATCTGCTTATTTGTTTTCCTCAGTCGCCTCTTATGACACACGCGAAACAATATTAGGTAGTGGTTATTCATACATCACTTCATGGTTCATTAAACTAAATTAACTAAACTACCTATATTAGGAAAAGCAATTATAATATAGAAATAATGTATTTATTTATAACCGTCCTACGAAAATTAAAAGCAAACACGAGTTTCAAATAAATAATAAAATCAAATGTATCAAAACTGTTTCACAAACAATAGCAACTAACGAGGCTAAAAACTCAGCAAATTTCTGTGCCGGAAATTCACTTCCGACATAGACGTAATATTTATTGTCAACCTACGAACCACGATATTTGTAGACATTGTAGTTTGGTAGGGCTAAATGATACGCACGGTATCAATGAAATATATATATATATATATATATATATATATATATATATATATATATATATATATATATATATATATATAAAAAAAAGGGGAACAAAGAACTATGATAAAAGGTTTGCAAACGCTAACGTGTAATGACGGGCGTAGTAGTTGACTCACTGTAACTATATTAAACTTTGTGCTTACTGGCTCACTGCCACCTATGACGGGTCTAAGTGACCGATCGACATGCCGGAGTGCCCCCGCTTCTCGAGCTTCGTGCCTCTGATGATCTGTTGAGTTAGAGCCATTGAGCCATTTCGACCCATAACTAGACTCCTGAGGCAGAAAAAAACAATTTATCTTAGATAAACTTGGTTTGGTTGAGACTTTGATGGATAAATTTACTTCAATTTATTGCAGTCTAACGTAGAAGAGAATTGCTACGTCGCGCGTCATCCTCTCGTTTTAAATCTTAACTTGTTATTACAGTGCTCTAAGTTGACAAACTAGACTTCACTCTATTTTTTCACTAATTTGTCAACAATATTATGCTAGACATTAACATTGACCATATACCATAATATAAAACTTAAATATAAACCTACTTATTCTTTAAAAAATTAAATGATTATATTTCAATATCATTAAACCATATTTTTCAATCGATTCATATATATATATATATATATATATATATATATATATATATATATATATATATATATATATAGATAAGTTTTACATACGAGCACACACTTCACCTGTAGATAAGTGAATACTGTGGTCTAAAGACATCTCTACCTCTATTCTTTATTAAGAATCAAATGCAGACTAAACCCTTAACTACCTGACACCGGTCTCAGAGACTCTAGCTATTAAGTTTTTCAAATTATTCCGTTACTATGCACGCGATACTATTGTGTGTCCATGTGCTTTTTCCCTTCCCCCGCCGGTACGCCCCGTGCGCTAGGCAATTCCAGAGGTGCCCGTATTAAACATTATAAGTAATTTATATTTCGCGTGCGGTCCGTGAGACCGACGTCAGGTAGTTAGGTTAGTTTAGTTATACTGTATATTTTTTATAAGTTTATAATGTCTAAATCAAACATACTACGATGGCTAGTGGAAGCTGATTCAGATTCGGAAAACCTGAGTGTATCAGAACTTCCGAATGAAGATTGCAGTGACGTAGAAGATGTTGCAGTGGATCACATCATTGAAGGCGAGTGTTAGTCCGAATCAGAAGTAGAAAGTGACGGGTCTGAGCTTCAACCTACTAAAAGTGAAAACAACGCCATGCCATCGATGCAAGATTCATCTTCTGACGACGATGTTCCACTGGAAAGGTACAGAAACTAATTTGGTAAGAACCGATTTCGATGGTCAGCCCATACTCCAGTTTCAAGGTCAAGAACTATGCGGCATAACATCATTCAGCAACTATCCGGTCTCAAGCCAAACTTTCAAGATATTCTACATGCAAATACGAAACCCCTGGGTTTGTGGAACTTGTTTTTTTTTACTGAAGGTATGTTAGAACAAATAGTAGAGCATACAAATGAAAAAATTGAGAACATTCGTCCGAATTATCAGAAGAAAACATTTGTTCATGATCTAGATGTGATTGAATTCAAAGCTTTCACTGCTTCATGCTGTATTACACTATCATTTTCAAAGAAAACCACACGCACTACACATACTGGTATAGCACAGATGGTACAGGCAGACAAATTTATCGCTGCATAATGAGCAAAAACAGGTTTGAAGTGCTGCTCAATTTTCTTCGGTTTGATGATGCAATCACCCGAATTGAACGCCGTGCAAGTGATTTGGCGCCACCGATGTCTTAACTGTTTGGAATGTTAATTTAAAACTGCAGAGAAATTTGTTCAATTGGAAGCTATGTTTGCATAGATGAGATGTTAGTAGCTTTTCGTTGCTGGTGCATTTTCAAGTTGTACATGTCCAACAAACCACACAAATATGGCCAATGCCAAGACTGAATTTCACAAAGAAATTGGCAGAAGACCTTATAATACGTCATCTGCAACGCGGCATGCACAGTTGTGGTTTGCAAAGGGAACTTCAGTGCAACATTCGTCGAATCCTCAAAATAGATCAAATTTCCAGCACTTCAAATACTGAAAATTCTGAAAAATTTGATAGAATCAGGCGTTACTTTGCGGAATTCCATTATAATAAATAATTTATTACTTTGCAACCTTCCGCTAACCAATTACAATGAGAAGATGCAGGTACATCCATTGCTCTTCAATCCAGGTAAGACACATCATTGTAATTGGTTAGCGGAAGGGTGCAAAGTAATAAATTATTTATTTTTTTTAAAAAATTTGACAAACGCAAGACATATTTAAGCTGCGACCGTAACAAAAACGCAAAACTGCTTACATGTGTTTTGCATGTAAGAATTCGATTTACATTGAATGCAGCCAAAAAGTGTGCTTTAATTGTCGCCGCAACTTGTGAAAGTTTGTTGGTTGTGATTTTGTTTTAATTGTGCGTTAATCGTGCCAAAAATTATTTTAAGCTAGAGATTATATATCGAATTTATCGTAAATAAGTAAAAACTATAGCATCATAGCGAATTTTTCTACTCAGATCTCAGATTTTCAAAGTTACTAGATTTTTTGCTAAAATTTATATAATTATGTTGTGTTGATTTTTTATAAGTAAATGCATACTTTTGCATAGTTTAAAAACTTGTAATGAATAAAAATAAAATGAAAACACAGATGTGACTTTTATTTAATTTAATATTTTGAATAATGGTTATGAAAACATGGTAAATACGCATGCGGTCTCCAGGACCGACGTCAGGTAGTAGTGTAACTGAAAAACACATCATGTGACTAAGGGTATACAATATTATAAGCTCAAGGTAACTACTTGAATATCTTCAAAATGATAAAGTAAAAATTCATGTGCTATTTTATAATTATTTAATTTAAAAAAATCTGTTCATCCATGTTCGAGCAATCGGTGAACATACAAACAATACGTGTCGAATATAGATTTTTTTTATTAAATATTTTTGAAGTCTGTAAAAATTCTCAATAATTACGTTATTTATCACCTTAACATATGAAATATTCACATGTTGAGATATGGGGTTCTCTTGCGCAGCCATTTCACGTCTTAATATTTTTGTGTACTTTGGCAACAAAAGTCTTTTAATTTGATAGCAGTCGATTAGGACGTGACAACGTATTGTACAGCTATAGAGCTTCGAGAGAGATTAATTGGAGAGCTCTCACAGAAATTGAACAAGGTACTTTTATACACGTTGTTAGTGGAATAATAGATTTGAGCATACTGTGTAGTTTATTACGTACAATTGCAGTCTTTTGGCTTCCGATGATACAGGACCAGGGCCTATAAATGTACATTGTGGATTAATTTATGAATTGAAACTCTCCCCTCATAGCAATAAAAATACATAGAAATGGTTTTATAAATGCATATCAATAAATTACAAACATAAATAAAAGAGTCTGAGGTCAAGTTGGAGAGCTAGGTTACCTAGTATTTACAATGTTATAAAAGGTCCGGCCAATACTTCTTTAAATAATAAAAAAATATTTTTTCATTATTTGTTATATTTACGTTTTGTTGGTGTACAATAAAGAGTAATGTATTGTATTGTAATAAATGGTCTTAAATTACACGAAATACTCAAATAAGTTCTTAATCTAATGGTTATTGAAAATACTTAATATTATTCAAAATAAAAAAAAAATTAAAATTCTATAGTCGGTAAAAATTTTTGAAGTTCGAGTTTTGGTTTTTTAGGCGATACCTATAAAATCTCTAACACCTAAAATGATATATGTAACGCTACCTGTAATATGTTTCCTAATATGAATGCCATTTTATTATATTAAATTTATAATCAGCTATATTTTTATTTAGATTTATTATTATTAAGATTGCATTCTGATAATATATTATTATATACAAAGCCGTTTAAAATATTAAATTTTATTTCGTACTGGACAAAAATGCATGCAGCAGAGAGAAAAAGAAGCTTTTCAACATTGGAAATCCTCGCCTTATTGTATTAGGTTTTATTTGATGTAACATCTTGTCACGTTTTGGAAAAGAAGAATGAGAATACCCCCTTACAAGATCTTGAAAGTCTATAACTGCCACTGACCTCTTTTATACAAGTACGCTGGACTGGCTATACACCGTGACACAATCGGGCTATTTTTATTATCGCCATTTTGGCAACGATAGCCGAAATGAGCGTCCGTGGAACTGGAAATAATAGTCATAGAGAGATAAATAGATTTGCTTAAAAACATTGTATATATATAAGATGGTCAATTATGTGGAACCGACATGATTTGCCATAATTTGCATGCAAAAATTATACGAAATACAGCTAATTACACAAAACTAATCTTGCATTTTAAAATTATTTCATGGCTTAAAAATTATATATAAACATTATTTTTGAATTCAAATATTATGAACGATTAAATACTTACACAGATCCATTCTATTTGAATTACGATACAATAAATTGTTCATAAATTATTAATTGAATTATTAAATGAAATATTAAATAAGATAAGTTAAGCTATTATTATTTTAATAATTACACTATAGTATAAATTAATTCTTAATTATAATTAGAACAAAATTATAATTTATAAATTTCAGACTATTTTGCAAATATTGCCTAACTTAAATATTTTTTACCAAAACGTTCGTGGCCTCCGTACGAAATGCTTAGATTTGTATAATAATATTTTATCGTGTGATTATAATTTAATACTTTTGTCTGAAACTTGGCTGCAGAGTGATATTCTTGATAGCGAAGTTTGTGATGGTAGGTTCGATATTTTTCGCTGTGACCGTGACTTAGCAACAACGGAAAAAAGGACGGGTGGAGGGGTAATGATCTGTACTCGAAGAGAACTATGCGCTACGCGTCGTAATGATTGGGATTGTAAAGGATTTGAATCATTATGTATGAGTCTATCGGCACGTTTTCTCAATTCAAATTGTAACTTGAATATTATTTTAGTTTATATACCACCAAATGATAACATATTAACCGATTGTATTTATGAATTCCGAAATAACTTTGAACGCTTTTACCTACTGGCACCTTCTGACCATTATCTTATAGTTGGCGATTTTAACGTACCTTGTTTAAAATGGAGCTCCTCAGGATGGTCGACAATACACTCTGGCCGAGCTGATATTCAAAAAGCTGCCAGTGTTTTGGCCGAGGATTTATGTTTTTTTGGCATGAATCAATATAATTTGCTCCCCAACCGTTGTAACAATATACTGGATCTATGTTTCTCAAACTTATGCTTGGAAATCAACCATTCTGACCCTTTGTCTAAAGTCGTCACCTTACACCCACCTTTTACCATTGATATACAAGACATTTTTGTAAAACCTTTTAAAGAACATTTTCACTCAAAACACAATTTCCGTAAATGTAATTATGTTAACATAAATAACTTTTTAAAAAGAGTAGACTGGGATCAATTAATATTAAACACAAATACAGTCGACCAAGCCGTTGAGTTTTTTTATGAAAAACTCCACGAATGTTTTACTTTATTTGTACCACTATCTTCCCAAATTAGTAATCGTTACCCGTGTTGGTACAGCCGCGCACTTATTAAAATAATTCGTGAAAAATTTAAGGCACACAAAAAAATGGAAAAAATTTAACAACCCTCGTGATTATGAGGAGTTTAAACTTCTCAGGGATAGACTACATAGAACAAAAAAAAATGTTTTGATGACTTTATTCGTAATACTGAGAAAAATTTAAAGAATTCGCCTCAGTATTTCTGGAAATTTGTTAAGTCTAAAAAGGGAAGATCTAATTATCCTCGTAATTTTACCCTAAATAACGTTATTTACACGGAGGGACAGGATATTTGCTCTGCCTTTAATGCCTTCTTTCAAAGTGTATTTGCTGTTTCTCCTTTGACTGATTCTAGTTCACACTTTTGTAATACTGTCTCTTCGTCATGGAGTGATGATATCTCTCAAATTGACGTTTCTCAGGATTTTATACTAACATATCTGAAAAACTTAGACACCTATAAGGGAGCGGGTTACGATGGAGTACCTCCAGTTTTTCTGTCAGCCTGCGCCGAGAGTCTTAGTTATCCAATTACGTTGCTCTTTAAGCTTTCCCTCAGAGAATGTGTGTTTCCCACACTTTGGAAAAAGGCATATATAATACCGGTTCATAAAAAAGGTTCTAAAACAAAAATTGATAATTACCGTCCAATTTCTATTCTCAGTACAATTGCTAAAATATTTGAGAGACCTATATTTAATAAAATTTATGCTACAATAGTTAGACACATCCCGAGTACGCAACATGGTTTTCTGAAAAAGCGTTCTACTATTTCCAATCTTGCAAATTTCACTAATTACGTTCTTCATGAAATGGAAGGTGGCGGTCAAGTTGACGTGATCTACACCGACTTTGAAAAAGCCTTCGACCGTGTGGATCACGTCATACTTCTTCAGAAGCTGCAGTCCCTCGGCATTCATGGGGACTTACTGAGATGGATTAGATCTTATTTGACTAACCGCTCTCAAGCTGTGGTTCTAGGCGGTTATAGGTCAGATTTCGTAACGGTTCCCCTTGGTCCTCTCTTTTACAACGCTTATATTTATGATATATGTCAATATATAAAAAATTCTCAACATTTATGCTGATGATAAAAAAATATATCTGCGTGTACGCACTATCAAGGACTGTGAACTAATTCAAAATGACTTAAATATATTATACCATTACTATGTCGCTAATAAAATCACGGTAAATGTTGGTAAGTGTCAGTGTATTTCATTTACGCGGAAAAATAATCCCATAGTTTTTTCATACAATTTCAATGCTGTTGTAATCGAGAGGACTACGGTGGTGCGCGATCTTGGCGTATATTTTGACTCCCGTATGTCAATGAATGAGCATATTGATGCTATTTGCAGTAAAGCGTTTCGTAATTTGGGATTTGTAGCAAGAACTTGTCTTCCTTTCTCTAATCCTCAAAGTCTAAAAGTAGTATATTTCGCATATGTAAGATCTATATTAGAGTACTCCTTTCAGATATGGTCGCCATTTTATGCCAAATATGTTCATAAAATTGAAAGGATTCAAAATAAGTTCATTTCCCATCTAAATTTTAAAATTAGACGTTCTGGCTCTTCATATAGAGACGATTGCAGATTTTACGGTCTGTTAATGCTTGAAGAAAGACGTATTCTGCTGGTTGTGGGGCTTTTATTCGATATATTACACGGAGGAATTGACTGCCCTGACTTATTGGCTTTCATTAAATTTAATGTCCCATTGAAACGTACCAGACATACCAGAAACTCTTTGTTTTACATCCCCTTTCACCCGACCAATTATGGGAAAAACAATGTTCTAACGCGTTTAGTAGCAACTTACGACAAAAAATTTAGCGCAATTGATCCTTTTAATAATACTAAAAGTGGATTTAAAAATAAAATTAACAAGTTTTTATTCTATGCAGCTGAAGGTAATCAGTAAATTGTAATTAAAATAGTACCCAAATTAATATTTGTGCCCTCGTTTAACACTGTTATTATGTATGTATATGTATATGTATGTATGTATGTATGTATAGTTATGTGTATGTATATGTATATATATATATATATATATATATATATATATATATATATATATATATATATATATATATATATATGTATGTATGTGTATCTGTGTATGTATATATTAGTGTCTCTTTAATTTTTTACCTATTTTATATAATAACAATAACACCAAAGTATATTTGCATTTATAGATTCATATGTGTGTGTTTGTAAGTGTAATTATGTATGTCTTTTGTACGTATATACATCTGTACTTGTATATATATGTACGTCATGATGGTAATATTATTACTTCAATTAATTTGTTACTGTTTAGTAATAGTTCTTACCGATTTTATTTTGTAGTGTATTAGATTTTTAGTGTTATGTTTGGTTATCTACTTTGGGGATAACTATAATTGGCTTTTTCATGTTTAATTATTTAAGTAATATTGTTTAAGTGTTAATAAGCTGTTGTTATCCTGAATAAATAAATAAATAAAATAAAAATTGCCATTTTACTTAATATATTATTTTACATTTTAATGAATAAATAAATAATCAATATGAGTTTCCTAATTGTTTTTAGAAATAAAATGTCTATATTCATTAATTTCCTTAAATTAACCTATATTTATATAATAAATTTGAATAATTTTAGCGTTCTTATAAAGAGAGGGGAAGATAATCTGATATCAAAGGAAATTTTGTTATAAATTTTAATAGTCATGGATTGAGTGGATTGACTATTTCGAATTTCTGAAACAATTGTGGATGATTTATAAAAAAAGTCCTACTTCTAA
Source organism: Parnassius apollo (assembly GCA_907164705.1). Classification (NCBI taxonomy): domain Eukaryota; kingdom Metazoa; phylum Arthropoda; class Insecta; order Lepidoptera; family Papilionidae; genus Parnassius; species Parnassius apollo. The sequence continues at coordinate 4,506,144 of CAJQZP010000141.1, forward strand.
GATGTAGAGGCCTGATAACGTCAATAATTAAAATTCTCTAAATAATGGTCGGTAATTATCACTTGATCCTGCTCCTTAAAAAAGCTCTTTCACATTTTTTTATGATAAACCTTTACTTATATTTTGAGGATTTCCCCATAATAGAAAGCCGTATCTCAGCACTGATGTAACACAGCCGTAATACGCGGTTAACACCGTTTCTTCTCCAGCTGTATATCGGACATATACAAATCTGCTCAATTTTGTGCAAATGCTTTGTATGACTTCCAATTGCAATACTGGTCACGAATAATACCCAAAAATTCGGTATCCTCTGTTTCTTAAATTTCTTGTTCTTGGCAAACTATTTTGAGATTCAGTCGAATTGAATTAGTGTAAAAACTGCTTTTGTTGTAGCTTACGGCTTAGCTTTGTCACGGTTTGGAATTATTACCGATAATATAATATAACAATCCATCTGCATATAAAACAGACGGATTGTTAATTAATTTTGGTAAATAATTTATATAAATTAAGAACAACAATGAGGCCATGACTCTCAGTTGTGGGACACCGTATTTATTATGTAGAAGAGTTGATCTATAAGACACTATTTCATGATTTTTTTTTATCTTGTTGATTGTTGATATTCTTTATCTTGTTGAACATTTTAGAAGATTACTAAAGTAACTGCTGATCCAGTATTCAGTATTCAATCCATATTACAGTAGTCTCTAAATATAAGTTTCAATGGTTTTAAGTGCTGTGGGTGGGTGCGGTCCCATGCGACCGCTCGGGATTTACCGGGCGCATGCGACTGCATGAGATTTTTATGGCGCTTGAGGGGTTAAACAAAGTTTTAAGCAATTTTTATCTACAAAATGGCAATAAGAATAAGCTTCTACATACATTATTATCGTAACGTTGCAATGGGACTACGATATTATTTTGTTTATTATTAAAATTTGAAAATAGTAGTGTAACGAAATATCATAAGATAGTGTAACAAAATATCGATGAAAATTCTATACCCAGGCCTACCATAGAATGGTATTATTTATCGTTTTAATATAATGTGATACAATATATTCACTCCAGCATGCTAGTATGATGGATGAGATTTTTTACCGTCCGGAAAAAAATAGGATGTTACAGATGAACGAAATAGAAGCCTATGGCACCGATATTTTATATTTTTTTTTCTTTTACAATATTGTGTGAAATTGATCTCTTAATAAATATTACTAATTTGCAATAAATTTCCGGTACCAAAAAGTAAAAACAAAAATGTTGAACTAAATAAATAAATCTATTAAAATCTATCGAAATTAAAATAATACGTTTCCAATTAGTAGTATTTATTAATAGATCAGTTTCATAATATTTTAATGTAAAAGAAAAAAATGTAAAACATCAGTTCCATAGGCTTCTATGTCGTTCACCTGTTACACTCTATTTTTTCCAGATAATAAAAAGATCATATCCTAATATCCTGATATGTATATGGTGGTCAGTGATAACCGTACTTCTAAGTTTTCCACTGTTATAATATCATGCCTTTATAACCACGTTTGTAAGGCGAAGTCGCCAATTACCAGAACTCTCGCAAGCGTAATCGAGATTGCCTTATTTGAGATCTTCGATAATAACCAAATGTCTATCAACGGATATAAATTACTGTGCTTTTTTTAAATAACTCGATGTACCACTTACCATCGCAGCATATCAAAAGTCCACTGCTGAAGATAAGCTCCCTATATAGACTGACTCATAAGGGGAATATTTTTCATGACTGCCGCGCTTGGGATGCGGATGTGCAACTGCAGTTTTTTATTTTAAGTAAATATCAGTCTAGTTAGGCTGCTGCCTATTTCCTGTTTCAGATTTCCACCCGGACGAAGATATGGGTTAATGAATAATCTTACATCGTTACTACTCGTACCTACATGTATAATAATATAATATCGGGTATATATTTTATTACGTGATGTTATATGTATATAAGCACACTAAAACGAGTTAAACAATTTAAAGGATGTAAAATGTCCGTATAACTTCTATATCCGAGAAACGATCGCTTTGATTACTGTAAATTTACAAATACATTGTTAACCGAGCTAAAGTTGCATTAAACTGCCACAACGCTGTTCCTACCTTCGACCGCACTCAATTATGTTCACGAATGTACACATTTGTCTCGTGTTGCAAATTAAACTCGCGTCATGTTGCGGTTTCCATGTGATATTCATTACGGTGATCTTTTAAGCCTGAGCTGGTAAAATTTGTGCACAAATTTGTGTCGTATAGCACGTTCTTCTGAACTTTTTTCAGAGTCTACCTTCTGGTAAATATTCTGTCAATCATAAACACCTTTTATAAAACTGAAGTTACAAACAAACTTAAGTCTGCCGATAAGTGACTACTTCAGGTTCTTGCAACCGACAAAAAACAAGAAGGCTACCTACAGATCACGTTTGAGGACTAAGATATAATACAACTTCGTACCGTACCGTAATACAAAAAGTACCGTAAATACAAAAATTTACTGGACGAACTTGCAAAAGATGCCCTGTATTAATAATACCTGTCATAAGGTGGCAACTGTTACTAAAACTATATCGCTAATCCGGAAGAAGCACTTTCCAATAACCCAAAGTTATTCTGGACGTCTATAAAAATAGAAGGGTAAGCATTTCTATTAAAATTGCTTTTGCAATGCTTACTCTTCATTATTGACCTTCGAGGATGACAAAACATATAGTGATGACGGTATATACAACCTCTTTGCCTCATTTATCACATCGGTGTATAACACAAGTCCCGCACTGACTGCGACCACTGTTCAGCAGATTTGTATCTCAAATTATCTTGCTAATCTGAACTTTTCACAAAATCAAATAGTCAAAACTCTTACTGGTCTAGATCCGATCAAGGGAGCTGGATCTGATGACATAACCCCTCTGTTCATTATCAATTGCCAGAACAATGGTTTAGAGCTATTTCTACCTACGTCTGGAATTTCCCAGGGTTTCCATATCGACCCGATCCTCTTCAATATTTTCACAAATTTTGTCTATTTTTAAACACCTTGCCGTCATTGCGTCTATTTTTAATCACGCGACATGCTTTATGTATTCAGATAACATGAAATTGTCCTTGAAAATCAAAGACCACAGTAGCTCACTCCTATTACAAGAGTATTTGGACCGGATGTCTTTGTGGTGCATTAAGAATAGACTATTTTTATTGAATCTCGATAAATTAAAAATTATAAGATTCTCAAGATCTGTAAATGTCCCGACACCGATTTAAAATATTGATGGTCATCCTTTGGCAGAAATGGAATGGAATGGAATTTGGCATGAACTCATGGACGGAATTGTTTGAAGGGGTTTTCAAATGTTGGGATTCGTGTTGCGTAATTGTAATTAATTTATGAGGACCTCTACAAAAATTTTCTTTTACATGTCTTTAGTTCATTCCAACCTCGTAAACTGTAGCCAGATCTGTTCTCCATTTTAAAACGTTTACGTGAAACGTTTAGAGTATATCCAAAACCCTCTTTCGTACCAAATCTACAAAATAAAGGATCTACCCTCATACGAAGACCAACTCCCGTATTTTCAATTAAGTAAACAGCGGATGCATTTGCTAGATTCCATGTTGCTACACAAAATCGTCAATGGAACCGTAGACTGTCCATTATAATATAAGTTCAAATTTCAAATTAGTGCATGTCAGCCGATACGTCCTCTTTTCAGTTGAAGGCAGTAAACCTAATTTTGGTAACCACGCCACCATAAACAAGTTACAGAGGCAATTTAACAAGCTCTACAGGGCATGTGACATCAATATCTTTACCAGTAGGTCTCTAAAATTCAAGTGAAAAATTTTGCAGTCTTTTGCTGTTGGCTAACATTTGTATCTAATTTAAAAATATTTATTAATAATAACTGAAATTGGTAGAATAGTATCAAGAAACATATTTTTAGTCCACATTGCATGCCGTGGCAACCTTTAATTAAGACGTAAATAATTTTCCTGTTATATCTAGTATTTATATTATGTTTATGAATGTCTTGTTGCCTGTAATAATAAAAAAGATAGAATGCCTATAATTATACTGGCCCTCTATACTCTTCAGACCGGAAAACATCAGCGTAAATACTTTTTCCAACTTATAATTGATATGCGGAAGAAACAGCGTTGGTGATGGTATGCAGCTTTATGGAACGCCAGCATCAATAGGCTTGTAATCGGAGCATGCACCGTCTACAACGACCTTGATTCTCCAATCTGCAAGAAAACTGGTGATTCAGTTGCACAATTTCTCGCGAATCCCATAGGATGGAAGCTTCGAAAGAAGCGCTTTGTGCCAAACACGATAGAAGGCCTTTGCAATGTTCTCCTGTTACATACATAAACAGAGTTCACTTAAATAATGAAAACCGAGATCTGTGATGATACTAGTGAGAATAAAATTTCAGATTATTCAGATATCTTGAAGTTAATAAGAAAGTAAGTGAAATTTTTATAAAATAAGGTTGCCAAATGAATACTCATACCGCCTGATGGTAAATAGATCTGCAAGAAAACTGGTGGTCAAATTGCACTTGAGCTTCGAATGAAACGCTTTGTGCCAAACCCGATCTAGGCCTATGAAATGTCCAAAGTAACGATCAATGCGTCTTCCTTGGACTCTTCTGCCGCCACCCGTCTATGAGTCAGTTAGACCAAAAGATCATCAGCTGATCGACCACGACGAAAACCGTATTGGTGATTACTAATCAACTGGTGATTCTCAAGGTAACTCATGGGCTGGCAGTTTACAATGGATTTCATTTTTTGGAGAATAAAGAGGTGATGGTGATGGGCCTGATGTTGGACGGGTCTGAGCGGTCGCCTTTTTTTAGGAATAGGGTGGACGAAAGCCATCTTCCATGATTTTAAGGACTACGCCTAGAGAGTAGGAGTACCGGAAGAGACGTGTTAAGTCCGGTACCAACTCTGGAGTATACGTCCTCAGCACAATTGGGGGGGGATACCGTCAGGCCCACTCGACTTGTGGATGTCCAGGGAGAGGAGTGTTTTGCAAACCGAGCGCTGTGTAAACCGCACCTCCAGCATGGAGCACTGACACAGTAGGATAGTCGACGGCATACTCCCCCCCATCATCAAGAGTCGAGTTCGATGCAAAGAGAGAGCCTACCAGATCGGCTTTCTCCTTTGCGGCATGGGCCAGTGAGTCGTCCTCCCTATACAGAGATGGAAGAGATGAGAAACCAGAAATTCCCCTGGACAGCTTAGGCAAAAGATCAGAATGCACGGGTTCCAGAAGGAAGGTGAACTAGTTTCTCGCCAACTCCACCTATATGCTATGACTTTACCGTGGCAATGACTCTTTTGAAGGACCTGGAACCTGAATTATACATCTATTTTAGAGAACTGGTGTTTACATCTCGTGATGTTGATAAGTCAGTCAAGGCTTGGTAGCACTCCTGCTTATAGTATGACGTTATTTTACAGGAGTGACCAAACCATGGCTGAGATTAGCCTCCGATGGGCACCACAGAGGAAGGAATAAAAAGTTTCATACCCTGAAGTACCACATCAGCGACAGAATCCGCAACAACGTTGGGATCATCCGGTGAAAAGCAAACCAGCCCCCAAGGTTAGGATGCAAAGAAAGACCGCATTCTATCCCTATCGGCCGACCTATAGTGCCAAACACGGCGGCAGCCTGCGGAATGCAACTGCGATTTTAACGTGAGAAGCACCACACTCCGGACGAGACAATGGTTCGAGGAGCCTAAAGGAACGTTGACGGAAATCTGACATCCGTCAGGATGAGAGGTCAGCAGAGGGTTCAACAGGGACGGTGTATCATTCCCCACGTCTGGAATCCGCGTAAGCGAAGTAACCAGTTGTATCAGACCATATGCCAAGGCAAAATCATTAACAGATCTCCCCGCAGGATTGGTTAAAAGTGACCCAAGCCATTCGGCGTGGTTGGCGTTAAAATCGCCAAGGATTACGATCTCTGCGGAGGGGATCTGCTGTAGCAACGAATCTGTAGTAATTTAAACGTGGTTGAAGAGTCCGTCTGTTTTGGCATTACCGCTACCTATGGACCTATATAGGCACCCGTAGCCGTGCGGATAGCCGTCGCTGTTTACGCGTAGCCAAAGGATGGACAGGTTCATATTAGTGGATGTAAGAATGGTGCATATTTATTACTTTGATTTAAAATTATAGGAGAAAACCAAAAGATTTTTTACGTTTTCTATACTAATAGACTTAAAGAAGAAATTGGATTGATCAATTATTTGAAACTACCGTTACATAGCTCCTGAAATACAAACTTACAGTCCACCTAATGGTAAGTGGCTACTGCAGCCAATGGACAACTACAATAAACTCCAAACTAGGAAAGTTACGGCTGCGTCGACACCTCTGAAGAATATGGATTGCGTCAGCCTGTAATTATACTAGCTCTCTATTTTTTATAGGACTCACCTGATGGTAAGTGATTACCGCCGCCCATGAACAATTGCAACACCAGAGGAGTTGCAGATGTGTTGCCGGCTAAAGGAGTAGGCTATTTTCTTAGAGGTAGCTAAGTCGTTTTGGTCCGGAAAAATCTCTGGTGGTAGTCGATATCACAAGGAAAATGTGCGATAAAGAAAACTTCTTTTAAATCGCACGGTGGTGGACCACCAGTCATACAGATGGTACGAATGGTATCGCGGGTTTTGTCGCGATATGAGATGTTGAAATTGTGCGGCAATTCGAATCCGAACAATTCCTCATAGCACTCCTACTATTACGATGAAATACGCAGAGATGCAACAACTCATCGTAGCGCCAGAGAATCAAGCCGATTGTGAAGAGCTCGGTCGCCAACGATTCGAACAGCTCTGCGCTGGATTCGACGAAATAAAAGGAGCTGGCACTGGGAAGCCCCGGCCTAGAGATGGGAACAATATTCCATGTGCGGCCTAACTTGCGCCTTGTAAAATTCATTTGAGCTGGCATAAAATACTGTCCCGCTTTGATGAGCACGCCAAGCTTTTTAGAGACCAATTTGGCCTTCTCTTCCAAGTGACTAAGAAAATACATGTCACTCGATATATCGACGCCGAGGATTCCGGTACTGGCTGACACACACGGGGAGTGCCTTGAAACTAAGGAGATACGACGAAAGGGGTTTTTGAGCAGTAAACGCGCAAACATGTGTCTCCTGGGGATTAGACTAGATTTAGTCACCCCCAAACAAAAAGTTTCGACTTCAGAAAAAAGTTTGCACCGGTACTCGGAGATGTTTTACCGAGAAGTATTGGCACGGCAGGTATATAAAGCATCACCAATGCTGTCGTCTACATAGCAATGAATGTTACCGGTTTGAAACATGTCAATGATATTGTGACGGCCCATCATTATTATTAATAATTAAATTCAATAAAAGGGGGCATCAAAAATAATCTTAAAAGATATATATTAAATAATAAAATTACACTAATAAGCATAAAGTTAAAATAAATACATTTCAGATATTAGACTTATAGTTAATGAAAGGCAAAATATTGTCTTTCAACATAAATAAATTGATTAAAAAACTTGGAAAAATATTTGAAATGTGATAAATAACAGTAATACAAGTCGAAATCTTTATAAAAATTAAGATATATAACATTTATAAGACAATTGACAAATTGGTTTAAAGTGCTGGAGGGACTTCGTGTATAAAAGAAAATTTTCCTAAATTATGGAGGATGTTCATGTATAGATGGCTTGTATGGAGGAGCTGCCGGAGACGCATACCCAAGGTCGTACATGTATATGGGGTGGTCGGGTGCCCGACTGCTCTTAGTACTGTAGCAAAATGACTAGTCCTATATTAGTAACTTACGATAGTAAGGTCTACTATACTAAAGCATTATTATAGAAGGTCTCCTTGATGCATCATCTTTATGATAGTAGAATTATGAACTGAATTCCTATATATTAAAGATATATAACAGTAAGGTCTATGAAATTAAGCAAATATGTGAGAGGTCTTAAATAAGTAAAATCATTATATTAATAGAAATGGGACTTGAAAATTATTATTATAGTGGCGTGTATGCTGTTTCACGAGCAATTGGTCCGACGTAAACTTGGACTCGCTAACCGATGTGTCCTAGACATATCATCTTAGCGCCGGTGGTAAGCGGGTTTCTTGCAGCAATACTGCTTTCCTGAGGATATCGCACACCCATAATTTTTGTGGCCGCGTAGCGCATAGCGCAGCTAAGTGTGTTTGGTAGCACATTTAAGTTTAACAAGCATACTCAACTTCATGTCTTAGTGCTACAATACGTGGACTCATGACACGCTCTGCGGCTAGTAGCTGTGCTGATCATGCAATTGGTGGTGACGCCATACACTTACATCACATCTGCAGGAGCGGCGGTCTGGCAGGTGGTGGCGCTTACAGAGGGTTTACGGCCAGTGTGCCTATTTGCCTAAACTCTATGACGTACATTCACTGTGGCTGGCAGTTTAACAAGCATACTCAACTTCATGTCTTAGTGCCACAATACGTGGACTCATGACACGCTCTGCGGCTAGTAGCCGTGCTGATCATGCAATTGGTGGTGATGCCATACACTTGCATCACATCTGCAGGAGCGGCGGTCTGGCAGGTGGTGGCGCTTACAGAGGGTTTACGGCCAGTGTGCATATTTGCCTAAACTCTATGACGTACATTCACTGTGGCTAGATTCTTTCGTATTCTATATGGCGTTTACACTCGTTGACATGCGCGACTTCGGTCGATGTTTGTGCCAACCAAGGGGCCAAGCCTCTTTTACTGGTTCGCCAGTTATTTTGCTGTGGACTACGGTCCAGTTCCCTATTTAGCGTTCCCTACGCATCTAAATGGTTGGCGCTCACCGCGCACAGCATGTGTGGAGCCGTGTTTTTTTTAAATGATTGTGGGAGAGCGAAACGCTTGTATCGGATATTTTTGTATATATACATATTGTGAGCCTTTTCCAAGCCGGAAGGGCTAGTTAGTAATAAATTAATAATGCAAACCTGATACAAGTGTAATAGGAAAGTTTTATGTTCTTAACTTGTCTCGAGCCCTGTCTTCATGAACGGGGTTTACTTAGCTTATAAGGCACTACCAACAGCTTTCAATTGCTCAAGTGAATATTCACTCCTTCAAAAGATACCTAAGAAGCTAAGTTACTGAACAAACACAACGTAAATAAGGGTTCTAACTAAGGCGATCACGCCAAAAATATTAAAAACGGTCCATTTTTAACCATTAGAAACATCATTTAGAAATATCAAAACACATTTTATTTGTCCTGGTCACATATATATAATATTATTTAAGGAGGAGAAATTAATTATAATTAAGTATAAATATATAATTATAAATAACTATAAATAATATAATATATCAAGCCAATCCATTTATGAACTAAGGTTTCCTACAGTAAGTTCATATAGTTTTGTCGCAAAAATTGCCGAGTAGAGTGCCTGACAATGGAAAAGAACCTTTCGTGTTAAAACTGTTACATACAAAAATATATTAAGTTTCGCATGAAAAGAAAGTCATTGACACATCGCAGTTGAACTGGCATAAAGACTCACTTATTCTTATAACGCAAAAATAGAGTATCAAAAACAAAAACACGAAGAAAGTACTTTTTTTCATACATTATTTATTTTTCATCACCTGAGGATGCCACGTGTAAAGGCGAAACACGTGTAGTATTATCGTCGATGGTGTGTCTTTCCTTGAGTAGTGGTGTTGAGTGTAGAGCTGCTGAGATTACTGATGACGAGAATAGTGCGTGCAATAGAGAGAGAAGAAAGTTAAGAATCCGCGAGTTATGCTCAATGATTGGGAAAGCTACTGAACGGATACTTTATCTAAACCTGATCAACTAATTAAAAGTTTTAAGGAAGCTTCATTAGGACTTCTGTACACTTCATGCTAAAGCAAATATTTTTATTGCATATGTTTGTTTCCTGAGATGATTTCAATACAATTATGTATGTTAGCATGCGTGTGTCATCGGTGCAAATTAGAGTTTGGAAGGTTAATTTAATATTTTAATGTTATACCAATTCAAAATCTTGTCACACCTTAAAGAGATTTATAAAAAATCATATTCAAGCATTTTGGTACTTCTGAAGTACTTTAATGGTTCAACGGCGTGATAATATTTGTTATGTAATAATTTCGAGGACATGTCGGTATTTTCACAATATGCAGAGTTAGGTGATGTTCTAAACAAGCTCTTGAAACGATTGCGTGTTTTTTTATAGGCTACATAATTATTTCGAATGCAATATTTTTTTCTTAAACTTATATTTTATACTCTTTTAATTAAATTTGAGAGGTATTAGTCGAAAGCATGAGCTGCATCAAAACCGCTGTAAACAGTGATCATAAGAGGAAAACATAATCATGTTTCACGTCACCGTGAAAAAATGAGAAAATTGTGATTCACTGCCGAAAGCGCGGTTTTCAAATTAATTGTGTGAAAGCTTTTTACAAAGCAGCAACGTTTCGCCTTAACGTGCCTCGAATGAAGTGCTGTGTAGCAATTTGTTGCATTCTACAAAAGTCAACATCTTGCAATTTTCACAGTTTGCGTCAGTTTAATTTATATCAAAAAAAAATCTATTGTGAAAAGTCAGAATGTGTCAAAAAAGGCACGTATGGAAATTCACAGTGCTGTATTAGTCCCTACTTTAACGTATGGTAGTGAAAGTTGGGTGTGGCAGAAGAAGCACGAGAGTAGAATAAATGCAGTAGAAATGCGGTCGCTAAGAAGTATGTTTGGACTGAATCTGAGTGACAGGGTGAGAAACTGTGTGATACAAGAAGAATGTGGTTTGCAAGATGATGCGGTGACCAGGAGTAAGAAAGGAATGGGTCGGTGGGTTGGTCATGTAGAAAGAATGAATGCGGAAAGACTGACAAAGCAAATATATGTTGCAGAAGTGAATGGAAGAGTCGGAAAGGGACGTCATAGGTGGAAGTTTGTCGACCAAATTGGCGATATACTAAAAATGGGCCAAATTAAGAGTACCCTTAACCGACGAGCATGTATGCGTAGGTATATGGATGTGGAAGAGGCGAGAAAGGTATTTCAGGATCGTGCTAAATGGAAGTCTGTAGTCTCTGCCTACCCCTCTGGGTGACAGGCGTGAGTGAGTGTTTATGTTATGCAAAAAAAATCATTGACGCAATAAAACAATGCTTGAAATCCATAACATTCCAAAGTTTAGTTTACGGTGAAGCTATAACATACGACATTGCTGCAAGCTACATAATGTGCATGCGTCTTCTTGTGGTTTGCTACAAACGGAAGCATAACCTGCCTATTCATAATCAGCCTCGTCATTTTTTTATATAGAATAAGATTGACAAACGAGCACAAAATCCACCTAGTGGTAAGTAGATGATGTGGCCTATAGATATCTATATTTATCCTCGATTAAGAATTAAAACGCAGATGCGTAATTACCTCTGAGGACTTCGATAGAATACCTTGTTTCCAGAAGAGAGAGAGGAACAAATAAAAAAAATATTAAACCTGACTTTACGCATCAAGATATTGCATTAATTCCATCTTGGTTCGGAAACAAGACATAGTCTACAACATGACGCAAGGTGCTACCATGCCTTATGATTCATGTTAACATATTACGCGACATTTTTACACAATATAGCAATGTGGCTTATTGTTGCTCCCGCGTGAACCGAACTTTATATAATCACTTTATATAATCACAGCATCTGAAGTAGTTTGTTACGTAACGTACAGTGTATAACGTGCGTCTTTAAAGCATGTAGCACTAATATGCCGCAATATTACACGATTGCTTCAATGTAATTCCGGCCTTATGGCTCTTAATTAACATATAGCTAATAAATAACTTGTTGTAGTAATGTATATATGGTAGTGTGAAGGAATCCCAACCCGATACATGTTAGGCGGTTGGTTGGTTTCTGTGCAAGCGTTCACGTAGGCGAACTTTTGTGTTACATCTCAAATAGGTATGTGCGACAACCCGCTCGAAGCACTCATGGATTACGAGCGTAGGCCAAAGTTGCGCCAAGTAGTAATTTAGTTGGGAACATAAATTAATCTTGAGTTTTAATTAATCCTAGCATTATCTTAAACATGCTACGATTTATTTGCGGGTTTAATACAATTTTCAACTTGTTCAGTCTAGATTTCTACAGCTTACAAGAAAAGTTGAAATGTTTTATAAGCGATTTTTCAAATGAAAATTTGTTTTTTACTGTTACAAAAAAATCCTTGTATGTTAAATTTTATGAATTATTTTCCTACGTTGTATGTAAATTTTATAACAGTCCAACGAAAAGATCAAGGTCAAATTAATGGAGAAACTATTGAGACATTATAGTTATTACGGTGGGGGCCGGTGTTTGGGCATTGTAGGTAAACAATTAGAATAGAATTAAAATAATTAGATGTCACAGAATAATCATTTTATTTCTAGTATTAATTACAATTAGATAGTTACTTGGGTCTACGACTTACTCTTGCTGATGAATGCTGCCGTTTCTCATGCGAGTGGGGAAAACTGGATGTTTTCTTACTGGTAAGGTTTATTTTAGTTCTCATGAGTATCAATGCATTTTTTGGTTCTTGGTCGAAGATAAAATTGAAAGTATATATCGGCTATGTCATCCACTTATTATTAGATGGACTTTACATACGGCACTATAAAAGTTTGTCACCCGTGCTTGTGACAAAACGTTCATAGTGTCGTATATTGCTTGTAAAAAGAATTGTAAAATACCCAGACGGGTAAAAAGGAGCTGGATTAAGATACGAGCTATATTGAACTGCGATCTCAAATCCACTCAACATACATTACATTGATGGCAAATAAAAGAGGGGAGAGTAAACGACTGCTGCACGTTAAATAGAAGATTGTTTTGTTTTGCTGATGAGGTGAAGGAAGAGCCCACTATGTGATTAAGGATTGCGTTTATAACATATCAAATTTATTTAATGAATTACATTACGATCTGGTGTGTTTGCTGATTTTATGATACGTAATAAAGTTACACCTTTATTCAAATCTGATAGTACATTAGACCCCACCAATTTAAGACCAATCTAAGAAAACTCAATTTAAGAAAAATCCTGTATCACAAACTTTAAGCAAACTTTTTGAAAAAAAAATATTTTACATCAGATACTGTTTTATAATATAATTAATTGCTTTGTACAAGTCAATTTGGATTTATGAGGGGTCGCACGGCAACCGATGATGAGGTGAGCTTGTAAAACATATTTTTTGTGCACTGGAAAATTCAGAGAATGCCTTTTGTATATTTTGCGACCTTTTATTAGAATCAGAAAGCTACAGTACTGTGGTGGCATAGCACATAAACTAGTTCTTTCATATTTAAGTAATATAATGCAGAAAGTTAATGTTAATTGTAGGTAAAAGTTCTTCCGAGTGGCCAGTACAGACGAATGTCCCTCAGTACTTAATTCTTGGCCTATTCCTATTTTAATTTTATATTAATAACATATCTTCCCTTGTAGGGGATACTCATAATATAGTATTATTTGCTGAAGATACTTCCTTGATTTTCAAACTTAAACGTCAATCATTTAAATGTGACTAAGTGAATAATTTTATACTAAAATTAGTGCATTGGTTTAACGTTAATAATCTACATTTAAACGGCAATAAAACTAAATGTATTATATTTACAACAACGAATGTTGCAAATCAAAATACTAATGTGATTTTAAATGTGTAAGAACTAATTTCTGTTGAATCCTCTGTCTTTTTTGGCATCACTCTCGACGCTAAGCTTTAGTGGGGCCCCCATATATCTAAAATAGCAAGCAGAGTAAATTCTGCAGCAAATAAATAAGATTAGAGTAAATTTCAGTAAATAAGATTCAGAGACCTCACTAGTGTTGAGACAGACATATTAGTTTATTTCAGTTTAAAGATCACAACCGACTAATATAGCACACCATAACTAAACTAATTGAAGTAATAAAATTGTGATTTTTAAGTTTTGGGAGTATATAAAAATTGGAGGCGTTGAAAACTAATTGATTTTCAAAGGGGGGCGGTAAAAAAATAACTTTGATAATCTCCGCTATAAACTCACTAAAATCGTTGCAATTGACTTTGAAAGACATATAATGAGATATTAAAAAATAGTTTCAGTTTTTTTTTTTTTTCAACAAACAGTCGTATACAATAGGAAATAAAATACAAGCAATTTATCTGTTAGAAATTAACCTACGGTGCCGAAAAGCTAAACACATTTAAAAAAAAGTTATATGGTAACACTATATACTGTAATCACACATTTACATGATAAAAAAAACTTAGTACAGAAACATAATTAAAATTAGAATATCAATTTAAAAAATGCAACTCACTTGCAAACCTTACTATTATTTTTTATTGTCTTCTTTAACACGTTGAGAGACGAATTAAAAAGTTCGATATCAGTAAATTGCTTATTATATAATATTATGTCAGTGGAACGGTATGAGAATGAATTACGAGTACATCTTTTATGTAACCGCGGAGGAACAAAAAAGTGGCATTTTACGTGAAAATCGCACCGGAAGACGAGCACGAGCAATAAATGATACCCTTGAGAGAAATTGAGAGGAGTCAATTATTAAAAATTATTCAAAATTTTATATAAAAAGAAAGAAGAAATTCAAAATTTTATCAATTATATCAAACAATTTGCGTCTACCGCAAAGGGATCACAATTTATACTTACGCAAAGATCCATCATATGATTCGTTAGTAATATTATTACGATATAGTGACCTAAGAAATGTCTTTTGTACTCTTTCGATTCTATTCTTATGTATATATGAATATGTATAACATGGACTCCATACAGTACTACAAAAATCTAAGATTGACCGAACAAAGGAAAAGTATTGAGTTTTTAGCGTTATTGTTTTTTAAAGGGTTTGTTAATCCTAAGAATAAATCCCAAGCTACGAAATGCATTGCTTAACATGTAATCAATATGTAGATTAAATGACAATTTTAAACCCATTATTATACCCAGATCTCTAATACTATCTACTCTTATAATAGAAGTATTATTCAAGCTGTAATCAAATATTATATTGTATTATATTTGAAACGCATTTTTTTATCATTTATTTTCGATTACTGAACTTATTTTTAAGTAATTAATTATTTTATGCTTTGTAATACGTAAGTTACAAGCAATGTGTTATCGCGTTTCTCTTTTTGAACATCCCGCTAAGGAAATTGAAAGTTTTCAAAAATTTGGAACTTATTGTTTTTACTTCGTTTTTCGAAAATTGAATTTTAATCATTCACTGGCATATAGCTAATGTTATAAGGAGTAATTTAGTTTACTCTTCTTTTATGAAATAATGAGAAGATTTAATTACAATCGTAATATATAAACGCGGATGAAGTCGCGGGGAACTGCTAGTCTTCTCAAAAAACATATCAAGATGGATCTAACACCGACGTTCGACGGAATATTAAACAAAAAATTAATGACAAAGGGCCGTGATAATTAAGGATCTAAGCGCTCACTGTAAATTTCTCTACGCGAGAAACCGGGGTTTGATTCCCACTAACATTAATAAAATTGTTGCCACATGCTTGACGGTAAAGAAATATATCGTGAGAATTATATAAAAATTTCGAAAGTTACGTGAACGAGTAAGTAGTTCATTCAGAGTACTCAGAAACTAGAGTTGTTGATAAATATTTGTATTTTTTTTTGAAATAGAATAAGGGTGATTATCGAGCACACAGCTAACCTGATGACAAGTGGATGCTGTCGCCCATAGAAATTTGCATTTACTCTCGAAAAAAAAATACCGATGCTTTATCGCCTCTGAACACTAAGATAGAATGCCTCGTATCCAGTAAAAAGGGTATCCGCGGTTTTCTAAACTCACCATACCAAACACAACAGCGTTGAGCTACTATTTTACGCTGGTATTCTGTGCAAGCGTGGTATTTCCCTGCTCGAGCCGACCCAGTCATGCTATACTATAATATAGTTGTAGCATGACACTAACACGTACAAAATATGTATCTAAGACAAAATGTCCGATTTGGATAAAGTAAGTTCAACTTCGACTAATAGGTTGACCGGCGAATCCAATTTGGCTGGGCTGTGTTGGGGTGTAAATTGAGACAAATATTCCTTAGAGCCTTAAGACGAAATTGAACATCTAGTGCGTATTCTCAGTGATGACTTACGGAAGGTTCTTGAGTAGAAGCCCCCCACTAGATGAAGTGTTGACATAATTGAACACATAGTGGGTAGTTTTATTAAAATAATATTGCCAATCTTCTTATTTTTCCTCTGTCGCCTCGTAGGACATCCATGGGATAATACGACGTAGTGAACTCTCTTACGCTGCCACTATTTGGCACAAAAATCAATAAAGTAAGAAAGAAGAAACATAAATACTATAATATAGTGTTAACATTAGGTCTTAATTACTTAGCCTTATAATTGAGAATGTAGGTATATATCCTCTGGCTTTACTTTGTCTGTTATTGTTTGAATTATTAAGTTAACTACAGAAAAAGAAATTCGTGTCCATTTTCTCTATGAACTCTCCAATTAGAACTAGTGGGGCATTGTGGCTAAAGAGGTAGAGGTAATTACTCGTTTAATTTCAAATATGTTATAGTAAATTATTTTGATAATAGTTAATTTGCTATACCGAAACATGAAATATAAATGACTCGTCATTATTGGATAGTTCCCTCGTTTTAAAATTACACAGTCCTTTTATATCATAAGTCTTTCTTAAGAAACTTAATTTGCATATCAATTGTATGGTACTGCAAATATATTGCTTTAGGTGAAGCATAGTTTTATTTGAAATAAATATAAAGATATGAATCAAATCAAATTAAAAGAATAACATCAAAAGTTTCAACTAAAATAAAAACAAACACATAATTATCTCAGAAATAACCTTAATGTTCGAACATGTGGGGATTTAGAATTCAACCCTTACATATTTCATCACTTTTAATTTCCTACCCTCATGTATAACTACAGTATTTGGCCTAGTTATTATAGGAAATAAAATTCTCTACACAGTAAAAAATAAAGTCGCTTCTCGCCGTCTGTACGCTTAGATCTTTTAAACTCCACAAAAGATTTGGGTGGGGTTTTCATCAGTAAACAGAATGATGCAAGAAGAAGAAGGTTATATAATACATGAATATGTTTTCAAGATCCGATTAGCATCCATGCAAAACTGGGGCGTATCGCTAATTTTTGTAAAATAATAATAGCCATTTCGTTTAAACGGAGCTACCAAGTGATTAAAAGCAGCTTTACTAGTGAGAAATCGCCTTTGCGTTTACTAATCATCTTTTAAATAATACTTTCTAGCTAATGAATACTTAGATATGTAACCCCTTTATTGATTAGTAAAGTAGTAAATCATTCATTATAGCCTATGAAGGGCCAACGCTACTCACTGCCATCATTGTAAGTTGCCATAGTTGCCACGCTTGGTAGTAAATTTACAGCCTATATACGTCCCACTGCTGGGCACAGGCCTCCCCTCATTTCTGATAGGGTTTTTGGGGCAAAGAAGTGTCTGCCGCGCTGCCCCAATGCGCGTTGGCGAAATTCACATGTCTTCGAAATATTTTTTTCTCTTATTCTTCAGACATGCAGGTTTCCTCACGATGTTTTCCTTCACCGCCGAGCACATGGTAAATCAGTACTTAAAATTGCAATTTACAATTTCATTGGTGCCAGCGGGGTTATTTTTTATTTATTTTATAGCTATTATTAGGAAGGCGTTCCTGCTTATCTCCCAGTTTGTTTCCATTTGTTTCCTGTAATGAGAGCCATAGGATGATAACATATACGATATTCTTATAGCGCCACAACACAGTGATGTAGATTTTTAAGGTCGCAATACTTATTTACTATATATATATATATATATATATATATATATATATATATATATATATATATATATATATATGTATATTATCTGTATTTCAGGGGCTAGTTTCCTTCCCTATTCTTAGTTCCATTACTATAATTTGTTTATCTATGTATTATATTTATAATGTTTATTTATTATATAATATTAAAAAGTATTATTTAAAACGTAAAATTTATGACATTAAAAAAGTGGTATCAAAAAACAAATTAATGTTGGCACTATTGCAATACACACACACACATGTGTGTGTGTATTGCATTTGCATTTAGTGCGTGCGCGTGTGCGTGTTTTGTTTAGATGTACAAAGAAAGAAGGCTCTGCGTAACTTAAAATCAAAAATTTTCACTAGATTAAAAATAATAAGTTATTTGATTATTTTCCAGCAATATGTTCTTTCATCAATAAATTTAAGAGTGCAAACATAGAACAATTGAAAATTCGCGTTATTTTCGAATGTGAATTCCGTCGAGGCACCAATGCTACATAGGCGGTCGGCAATATACATCGCGAATAAACAAACGGTGTGTATTTGATTGCTTTCCTTTTGCAAATTTTAATCTCAATAACGAGGCCATTGAACAGAAGTCGAATTAAAAACCGGTGTAAAAGTGAATTTATGATGAAACTACTATACGTATTGTAACGCTTACCTCATAATAATAAATATGAATGATATTAAATATATAATATGTATATATATGTGTTTCTAAATGATCTTTCCAAAGGTTTAATAATAGGCCGTTTGTAATATTTTTGGCGTGATCGTCTTAGTTAGGAACCTTATTTACGTTGTGTTTGTTTAGTAACTTACTTCTTTTAGGTGTCTTTTGGAAGAATGAATATTTACTAGAGTAATTAAAAGCTGTGGGTAGTGCCTTATAAGCTAAGTGAACCCCGTTCACGAGGACAGGGCTCGAGAAAGGTTAAGAACATAAAATGTTCTATTCCACTTGTATCAGGTTTACATTATTAATTTATTATTAATTATCCCTTCCCGCTTGGAAAAGGTTCACAAAATATTTATACAAAATATCCGATACAAGGGCTTCGCTCTCCTACATTTATTTTAAAAAATGTAGGGGAGGTACACACGGCTCCACACACGTCGTGCGCGGTGAGCGCCAACCATTTTGATGCACTCCCCCCAAGGGAACGTTAATTCGGGAACTGGACTGTAGTCCTCAGCAAAATAACTGGCGAACCAGTAAAAGAGGCTTGGCCCCTTATTAGTGCGTAAGCACAAACATCGACCGAAGTCGCTCATGTCAATGCGTGTAAAAGCCATACAGAATACGAACGAATCCAGCCACAGTGAATGTACCTCACACGGTTTATGCACACTGACCGTAAACCCTCCGTGAGCGCCACCACCTGCCAGACCGCCGCTCCTGCAGACGTGACGTACTACCACCAATTGTATGATTAGCACGGCTACAAGCCGCAGAGCGTGCCATGAGTCTACCGCTCACCTCAAGGGAATGGGGTCCCACGTTGTGCGGCTTTCGGCCGCAGCCTTGGGAGTCTCCTCAGATCCTACCGCCAGCTACCACCCGCATGAGGTCGACACATATGCTCCACCAACCAATACAACGGCAATAATAGCCAAAAGGCAATAATAGCTAAAAGGCAGCAATAAGATAAGAGTAATAATTCGCCATCAGAAAGGGTTTGTGTCACTGACGTTGAGTAAATGCATTTTTGATCATGTTTGCCTCACCCACCAACAAGTTGCCTTCAATCATTCAAAGGTGGGAAAGTTACAGAGATATATTATTATGTTGTTATATAAAACATCGTGGAGGGCAGACAGTCTGCAGCCCCGTAATGAAGGGACCCGACTTGGGCAAAGCTACTTAGAGTGTGTGAGTCAAACCAAGACGCAGAGAGCGCCACTGAAAACAGCGTCCCACCAAACAACCATCGCAGAGATGCAATGCTGCAGAACGCAACAAGCATCAATACGACTATCGTCGGGCTTACACCATCCCAAAGTCCCCCGTACATCTCAGCAGACATCACCACCCGCATACTTCCATAGACCAGAACCACAAGAGAGCGTCTAATCAGGCGCAGCACACCCGCAGATCCATCACAAGACGCAATACCGCAAGTAGCAGTAAGCATCAATGCAACTATCATACGGATGGCGCCCCCTCACAACACACCCACATGATCCCTATCGACTTTGGTAACAAAGTTTGTATTGTTGTTAACTAAAAAAATATCACCAACATATCATAGTAACATGCTACTAAGAGGCTAGTGAATAAAACTCCACGTATCATAGCGCTAATGAACTAAGACATGAAGTTGAGTATTCCTTTTACACTTAAAAGTGCTTCCAAACACACTCAACCCAATCCGAAAGATAGACGACGCATCGCTATGCGCTATGACGTCGCCCACAAATGGTATGGGTGTGCGATGTCCACGGGAAAGCCGTATTGCTACAACAAACCCGCTTAACACCGGCACTAAAATGATATGTCTAGGACATATCGGTTAGCGAGCCCAAGTTTACCTCGGATCAATTGCTCGTGAAGCAGCATACACGCCACCATAATAATCCTTTTTCAAGTCCCTAATAAGGACTAGTCATTTTGCTACAGTACTAAGAGCAGTCGGTCACCCAACCACCCCACATAATGCTTATTATTAAATAAAGTTATACACTCTATCTCTAGAATGTGTGGTTTGCAAGATGATGCGGTGACCAGGCTTAAGAAAGGAATGCTTCAGTGGTTTGGTTATTCAGAAAGAATGAATGAGGAAAGACTGACAAAGAAAATATATGTTGCAGAAGTGAATGGAAGAGTTGGAAAGGGACGTCCTAGGCGAAAGTTTGTCGACCAAATTGGCGATATACTAAAAATGGGCCAAATTAAGAGTATCCTTAACCGACGAGCTTTTATATGGATGTGGAAGAGGCGAGTTTCTTCCTACCCTTCTGGGTGACAGGCGTGAGTGTTTATGTATGTTGTACACTCTAAAATAGCGTTTACAAAGCCGAAAAGGAAAGGAATAACACAAAAACGTAATAATAGATGACAAAATAACATTTGCGTAAGACAACCACGAACTAACAACGGAAGAAATATATATTATATATATATATATATATATATATTTATAATTACACCTATATGAACAATGTGTCTACTTATCTTATTACCCACAATAAGTAAAAAGATTTTGCATATCCTACTAATATTATAAACGCGACAGTTTGTAAGTATAGATGGATGGATGGATGGATATTTGTTACTCTTTCACGTAAAAAATACTGAACGGATGCATGTAAGATAACAGAACGAAACCCGACATCTGTATTTTGACGTCCAGGTATACTTGACGTCCAAGTATTTCATTTGGTATATTGATATGAGTATTAGACGTTTTCTTGTTATTTGCATATACTCATAGTACAGCTTCCCCTAACTGTAAGATAAAATTCCTTCTGCTGATTTTTTCCATTTAGGTCACTATAAAATATCCAAGAACTTATTGCTGCTAAGTCTAGCAAATTATAAAAAAGTATGAACTGGTCAACGCATAGATGGGGCTTTGACAGAGTACTTGCGAGCTATCTGATGCACAACATCTACCCCATGCTTTGAACTATTGATAATTGATAAATGATACTACATCCGGTTTCTTTTTTGTACAAGTTTCTATTTGAATACCTGGGTGCATAGTGCTAAGGAGAACATTTTTATTGTGCTTTCCTTGATATACTGTCAAAGTGATTTTTCAGTACCACTGTACTGAACAATTTTTTTTTGCTTGTTTGACGCAAGCAGGTATTTCCCAACGAGCTTTATCTATCGTACCAACAATACATGTTCCGTTTGATTTAAGATTTTCAGCAAGGGATAGAGACGTGAAAAAGTTATCTAGAGTAATTTTTTCCTTTCTTTAGGTATGGCTGCATTTTTTTTATTGCGTAGTCCCCAAGACGTTCATTATTTGATCTGACGTTATCCTTGCCTCGGTACGAAAATGCATTTACTATATATTTTGAGTCCTTTTCTACAGCCATCCAGAACTTTCGTCCGTATTTGTCAGGTTTTGAACCCATAAACAGAGTAAACCTGCATCGACATTTAGAAGGGAAGAGTTGTTCATCAATTATTACACGTATAACAACTTTGACCATTGAAAATAACATTGTACCACACTTCAGATATTAATCTAAACTTGTTAGTTGTCAGTTTATTTTTCTTGTAGATCTTACGTCGAATCTCAAAAATGTCATAATCTCCTGAAATCTGACAAAGCAGCGTGCATCCAGATACATTTTGCGCCTATTGCCGCAGGTACGTAAATAATAGACAGAAAAGCTTTGAGCCCTTCGAATGTTATGACCCAGTCTAGACAGTGAGTACGTCGGGCTTCTGCTATGGTGTAAGATAAAACCTGTTTCAAATTTTTTTCGTAAATCGCAAGTCATCAATCACTACTGCAGATCTCATCCACATTGTGTTATGCATTCAAAGTAGCTTCAACATGATCTTTGAACAGATTTTTTGACCTCGCCTACCTGGAAGTGCACAGTTTGTTGTTTCAACTTTCCAATTCATTCCATCAGGTGCTGAAATTTCTGTTTACAAGAGAATTTCTTTCAAAGAATTTCGGGTAAGATTTTATTAAGTAGAATAATAAATTTAATTAACACTTTAATTCACTATGTTTATCAAATAATTATACTTTCTTTTACTAAAGGGTTGCCAGTTGGAATTAGAAAAAGCTATAAAAAAAAAACTAATGAAAATCTGATCAAGGTTATTAATTTATAAGAAGGGATGAACTTTTCCATTTAAAATTGACGACTACATTTACGGCTAGCCTTACAACACTCCATTGGATAAGTTAAATTTTTCATTACATTTTCAATTATTTGGGCCTCAATTTGTCAGTGGCAACTTTGATTTTATGTTGCCTATGTATCAAAAAATACTTTCTTTTAATAAGGGGGCCATTTAAGATTAAGAATTTGAATCGACTATAAAACAACTAATGAATATTTTATTAAAGTTATGAGTTTATTAGAAATTACCTTTCAATTTTCGTCCTTATCGAATTCCCTCAAAACAGTCCAACATAGTAAAACTACAATTTTGACTGTGTGGCACGTTGTGCCGTCCTGTTGAAACCAAATATCCTGTCATCTTCTTCAATTTTGGAGAACAGTGAAATCGCTTATTGTGGCGCGGTAGTGATCGCCATTCACTGTAACGGCGTTTTCTTGATCATTTCCAAAAAAAAAGTTAAAATAATGCCGTCAGACCAAAATCTGTATCAGACAGTAACTAGTTGCAGATGCATCGGTTTCTTTACGATCACGTGTGGATTTTCCGAGCCCCAGATGCGACAATTTTGCATATTGACGTATCCTCCGCGGAGAAAATGAGCGGTCTTCGCACCATTGAGCAAACTTAAAACACGGATGGTCATGCGGTTTCAGCTGTTGTGCCAATTGAACTATGTACGAGATTTTTATCCACAATTATACTTAAAGAAGTGCGTGAAATGTTCAATTCTTAAGAAC
Source organism: Parnassius apollo (assembly GCA_907164705.1). Classification (NCBI taxonomy): domain Eukaryota; kingdom Metazoa; phylum Arthropoda; class Insecta; order Lepidoptera; family Papilionidae; genus Parnassius; species Parnassius apollo. The sequence goes on from CAJQZP010000141.1 coordinate 4,529,700, forward strand.
GATGATGACTTGATGTTGATGGTTGTTCACCCACACTCTGAGCTATATCTGAGCGTTATTTTCGGTTGAGCGCACTGGACAAGTACGTACTAAGGTTTTCACGAATTCGCTTCACAAATTGATCCACAAATTACGTTTTTGGCACACCCTTTTTGTCAAATATTTTTCGTAAATTTCTTACAGGTTGATTAGAAGACACGCCACTTTGGAAATAAGTTTTTAATATTTTCCAACTTTGCTCAAGCAAAAAGTGATTTATTTCACAAACGTCAAACATAGAACTAAGTTTCTATCTTATCGGAAATGTTATCAAACCTCCCAACATCAAAATAAAAATAACCTATAATTCCGATTTCAAATGTTAGATGGCTCAACCTATATATGGTACAGACACATTTAATAAGGACCTTAAAAATATAAAAATAAGACAATTACCCCCATTTATTTTCCTAGGGGTCCTTCATATAGCTGACACTGGGCATTGTTTAAACAATTCATAAAGTAAAAGTTTTTCGCTTTCCTTCAATAGTAATAAAACGTCTGTTTTGATAATGAAATTTTTATTGAAATATAAGAAAATAGCGCTTTATTACCATGGAACATATACTATAACTTTAGATGTAACCCATATTGCACTTAGCGTACACTTTTCGCCTACATTGATGACAATATCTACATTTTCACTGTGAACAGACAACTTCTGCATGATCATCGTCGATACTTGCAAACCCCACCTCAACAGGCACTTTTATCTGGCCTGAAACTCCATAGGTTTGAAGGCTTATCTTATTTATAAGCCCGCAAAAAGTTTTACGGTCGCAATTCTTTTGGTATTGGTGAGATCGTGAGTGGAGCTTCAAAATAACCGTAGCCCCTAGGCCTATATCTGACTACACTTTCAGGGCTGTTATCTCCTTCTGTAAGTGTATAAGAACTTCTTCGTTACGGTCTTGTTTACCACAAGTAGTAAAAGGAGCGTTGGTGTGCCAACTTTTTATATCATTTCCTTTTTTACTTATTTATATATTTTTTCTTTGGTGTAGATATCTTGACTTCATTTTCTTCTATTTCCTGGTCATTTAAAAACTTTTTTTGTCAGAGATCTACTTCGTAAATTTACATTAAACCAAAGCATATATCTAATATTTCTATTACCCTCGTTTTCATTCCCACTGTCGTCGTACCATATTACCTGGGTCCTCACCCTGCCTATCAACTCCTTGGCAATTTCATCTAACGTCAACTCGTAAAACATATACATGCTCTAAAATATCATCCACCTCTACAAAGCACTCCAAAAGAAACCAATAGTTGTCATAATACATAATGCTTACTCTCACTCACAAGTGACCTTTCATATTTTGAGTGTTGTAATGAGTTTTTGTTGTTTTAGTTTTAAATTGTATCAATATTATAGATTATGTATTTATTTATCACGTGCAATAAAAATTAGCAATACTTATGACGTGGACATTTTCATCTCAGCTTATATACCAAAAAATCACACTTACTTATAAAACTCCAAATACGCACGAAAGAACTGAATCAATTTGACAAACGAAAAAATATCTTATGGTAGATAATTTTTTTTTATCTGTTACCTAAAGATGACACTAAGAATTTAAGAGTCAAGTATAGCAAAGTTCGTGTAATTGAATGTAAGGAATAATAGGGCTAGACTACCTTGTATTATTTTTGTACCATAATCCCTAAATATAAAAGAGATCTTCACATTATATACAACGATCTTAAGCAATTCATCAAAATAATACTAGTTTTTACGGAATTTATCGCGTATATTTAACTTTTTTAAAGTCCCACCCGTGACCATGAGTGCTGTAAAGCGTTCGAAACGTCGGGCATTTAAAAAAGTTAAATATACGCGATAAATTCCGTAAAAACTAGTATTATTTTAATGTGTAGTGTTCGCGTAAATATAAGAAATCATTATGCAACTCATCAAATTCATTTTTCTCATTGTTTATTCTTACAGTCTAGTAATCACAATCATACACAGTTTAACTTTGTTCACACATACTAACAAGCGTTAAGTTGTATAGTCAAGATGATTTCAACTCCATCGTCAATGAACATGTAATTATTTCTCCTGAGATCGCTATCCTAAGTGTTAAGTTGTATAGTCAAGATGATTTCAACTCCATCGTCAATGAACATGTAATTATTTCTCCTGAGATCGCTATCCTACTCGAGGCCTTATGCTGGTTGAATTGACAAATTTTAACCTGATAATAAAAATATGACAAAAACGACTTTTGTGTTTTAAATATAATAAAATACTACTTAAATATTAAAACATTTACTTTATTAGAGTAGTGATTATATTTTCAAAAAAAGGTGAAAGATGAGAAATGTCAGATTGAGCTTTAAAGGGGAATGTGCAGCCTTTTCTGAAAACACAGACCCCAGCTGCAAGTGGTGCATGATGCTAATCGACGAATGTGACTCTCATACCCATTTTAAACGCAAATTTCACAAACCGATGTTGGAAACAGTATTCACAGTGCAAGATTATTGCACTTATAAAACCACCTGCTTTGCGAATTTACCAAAAATATTTGAAAGGACTCACTCTCTTGGAAAGTCCTTTCTTGCCAGATATTTTCCACTTTGATTGTACTGAATTGCAGATCTGAATTTTTTTTAAGTGTAGCAATTGTTGAGACATGTATTCTGCAATTATTCTAATACTTGTAAAACTGAATGAAAAGTTTTTCTTGTGATAGAGCAGGAAAACACTAAAACATATGTACTTTGCATTCGTCACTGCATTCCACTGGCGGACTGATGGACGTTTAAGGTTACATTACACGCTCATGCAGGCTGTCAGTTTTACAAAAATTACGGTTGTGGTTGACGAATAATCTACCATGTAATGCAGTGATTGACGCCTGCGTAAGCGCTTAATAGTGAAAAAACGGATGGTGACTGACGGGAGTACCGTCAGTCACCATCCGTTTTTTACTAATCATGATTGATGGAATTTATTGCCGCCTGCATGAGCGTGTAACGTATCTACACCTATTTTAACTAAACAAGGTAATGACACAGTTGCATACATCGGCTCAAAGAGTCGCTTGCCTCGTCAGTTCACACCACCTGCAGTCCGCCACCGTCAGTTATTTCCACCTAATGAGTAAACCTAAAACTTATTAAATTTTTTTGTTTAATTTAAAACATATTTCATCAAATTTAAAAACTGAATAATTCAATGCATTCACTGGTTTTTAAAGACTTCAGAATTAACATAAAACTGTTATTGCTTAATGATATTAAGAGACAATTTAGTGCAATTATCTATTTACAAACCAATGCAATGTTAACAAAATCAATATCGTTTTCAAATTTTTGTCTTAGTTTCACCATTCATATATTTAAATCAGAATTAAAAAATAACATTGTGGTATCAACATTCGTTTTCAGAATAAGTATTTTCATTTAAAACTTAATATTAATATATTGTCGCGTTTTGGTACAACATGCCGACGTTTCGAGATATCTAAATAATATATAACAATTAACGAGCAATTAGAACGGACGTGATGGCTAGGTAACGACGAAAGTCACGCCTCAATGTCGCTAGACAGAAACACTTGAAGCTGGCGCTAGCTCATGTGAGAAATTGTTCACTTGCAGAATATTATGCAATCAATTTAAAACGAAAACGGACTAAAAATGCAACTGTTATCGAAGACTAAATTGAGGGTTGAAGGTAACTGTAGTGTTTAAATAAAATGTGTTTTACAAAATATTCCTATTAAATAAGGAGAAAGTATAATACTTTACGTTCATTGAAGTAATTATTATGTTATTTTAAAGCACTAGATATCATAGATGTATCCGTAAATTTGCAATAGAACAGAACGGCCGAGCTTCCTATTCTCCACAATCCTCCCAAAATTACCAAGAGAGATCTGTTTCCAACTGCAAAACGTACAATTGTATAGACCAAAAAGAAAGATGTTATACTATTTCTTAAGAATGCATTGCTAATAATGGCAGCGTCAGACATGCGTCTAGCCTTAAGCTACGTGTTACATAAGGCTTTTCATTACTTAAGGCTAGACGTATTTCTTTGAGGAGTAAATTTACAGTTACTTCAGTTATAATTTAGTAATTTACCCTACCATTGAATATGACACTAATAACGAAAATTAACAAACTCCTTCAAACCGCGATTTGTATGCGGTGTGTAAATCCAGTTATTAATTTATGCCTGATTGATGTGGAAATATTAGTGCAAAACGTATATTGAATACATGTACATTAAACGTACGCTATTATTAAGTTAAGAATTTGTATATGGGCATTAATAATCTTAAAATATATTCATAAATATAGCACGCAGCCAGTTTCGGTAAGCTTCGGCAAACTCAGACTTTGTAAAGTATCATCAGTAGTGTGTCATTGATAGCTCTGTGACGTTTTTTCACTGACTTATCTGTTATTGTAAATATTATTCAACATAGTTTTAAATTTTTTCTAATTTACAAAGCACGTGACTGTTTTACAACTCTCAACAGATATTGGGCGAGACTTCTGAGAGACCTTAGATTTGCAATTTTTACTAACCATTTATTGACACCGTCAGTGTCAAAATTTAAAAGAATAATTTTATTTTAAAAAGAACATAGAATACTATTGGGATAAGAGATAAAAAAATATTATTGATGTCTTTATACGTAACATGTAAATTACTCTATCGGCTTAAAAAAAGGACAGTTATTTCGATATTAGACTTATGTTTATTACATATTTATAAATTACCATTACGTTTTACTCTGACCGATTATTATTTTGGTCAACTTTATAAAACTAACCATTGAATTCAACATTTAACTTTTTGCAAAAGTAAAAACCTACTCCAAAAAAAAGGATTAAAATAATTTCTACATAACCACTTCTGAAGTAGTTGCTTTAACATATTGTATAATAGAAAAATACTTCAGAAGCTACTGTATGGAAATTTTATTATTTTTAATTATATTTTGAGTGGACAAAGGAACACCATAAACTCTTTACAGTTACATTAAAAACACCATCCCCCATTTTCATTCCTTCAGGGGAAGCACTTTTTCTACAAATATATAAGGGACAGCCGAGAAAGTATAACCTATTTATTAAGAAAAGGACAACATTCAAACCGGTTCGCTATTGTATAAGATAACGACCATTTGTATAGAAACCATACAGTTGGATTGAGAACTTCCTTTTTCCTTTGATGTCAAAAAGACATTTTTTACCAAGAAAATAATTCAAAAGGAAGAAAATTATATTCGCTGTGATTTTATTTATTTCGCCATCTGATAAGCTTTTCTTGGTATTTTATTTTAACGAAAGAAAAAGGCTGATGCATATAAAAAAACCAAACAATGTTAACTTAATTTTATAACAGCAAAATACATATTAAGTGCAACCCATGAATGCAAAGACATTAAGGCGTCCATAGTCACTTTTGTCCGAAGCCTGTATAGTAATATAGTAGATTGGTAAGTGATGTTGGAGACAGACACTACATTTCGCATGATAATATTCATAAAATCAGAAAATTGGTAGTTACGTAGAAATTATAAATTCAAACCTAAAGTCCGTCTCGGTAAACAGGTGCTCTCACCACTGACCTCTTACGTCTTCGTAAAATCCTAAAAACATAATAATACTACTAGTTCGCTTATTCTACTTAGAATCTAGAACTTTTAAGGTTTCAAAACCGGACGCTAATAATTAATCCCGCCTAATGATGTAATAAACCCAGTGACAGAACAGTCTTTGTCCTTAATGCCGTCTCTCTTTACAGTTTACGTGTGCATTAGCGTAATGGTCTTTTGGCCCCGTGCCACCGTTTTACTTACGGAACGCGTCCGAAAAGTTTTACTTTGGCAAATGATTCAATAACATACGACATCCAGGCTAATTTCTGCCACATCTTTTCATCTCCAGTTGAATTTAATTGGATACCTTCTACGTTTCGAATGAAGTGCGGCACATATAATACCGGGTTATAAAATGCGATATCGTACGAATTGGGGGCGTCTAACTACTATAGAGAAAGTATATGTTTACTGGAATTTATGTTAAAGATTTTTCAGATAGCCACCACCGTTATACTCCTACCCCAGATTTCGCATTCTAGCCCTCTGCTGGGTGGATTTTTCGGACCTCTCCCATATTTATCTCATGCGACACCCACGGGATGAAATGGAATATTCGATTCTCACAACAGTGGTGCTATCACACAATATTTATAGCATGATTAGCGAAGCAGCCTTAGATAACGAAAAAGAATTATATCCTTTGAAAATCATTATAACATGAAGGCTAACATCGGTGTAGACAATTTAATGTCCATGTTTGTGCCTTCTGATTTTTAAATTTGTCACCGTGGTCATCAACACAAAATAAAGTTCAAAAATCAAAACTATATTTGAGACATTGGCTACGTTGTATAAAAATTTGCGTATCAGAAAAATAACACAACCTGAACAAAAGCAGGCATTATCGAGTTCCTCAATTACTAGTCTTAGTAGACCAAAGTAAATATTTCGAGAACTTTGCCTAACCAAAACTTAACCCGCTAGCTCAGAAGGAACAGCAAACAGGTTAATAATAGTTGAAGGCTTTCACACAGTATGTCAAGCAAATATTAATGTAATTAAAATATACGACAATCCGGCTTTGTTGTTCCCTTTTCAAGTCTTCGGAAAGTCTCAAGGGTAACTATAAGTTCAAACGGAGCTTAACACTCCATTAGTCGCGCGTTCTACTATTGTAGAACAGGCTTGCATTTCGTGGGATTTTAACATTAATTGTGGGTGTCTAACGCACACACTCATAGTATTCCTCTATTACTAGCTGGTGATCACAATTAGTACCCTTTCGGAAAACTGCGCGATCGCACTTCTTAGAAATTTCGCACCAAAACTAAAATTCTACAATAGTAGAGCGCGCGACCACTCGCGTGTTATTTTTGTCGGAAGTTTACTTAACGTTTTTATTTAATGTAAGTGTTTATATTATGTATAAATATTGTTATTATGAATTTTTTTGTTTGATAATATTATTTTTTAACCGCAGTAATTACATTTCGCCAATAATGGCATATGTTTTGAAATGGTTGGATGAAGTTATTACTGATGAAGCAACCAGGAAAGTATAGGATAAACATATTTTTAGCAACGGATACAAAGGTACCTTATGCCTACCATATGGAAATATACGCAGGTGCTCAGCCAGATGGTCCTTATGCACAACCAAATAAAGTTGTGGACATTGTGCAACGAATGCTTACCCCATTGGATGGTTTAGGTTGTAACGTTGCACAATGCACAATTGATTCACGAATATACCTCAATGCTTAGAAATCTTAGATAGCAAAATTACTGTCGTAGGCACTGTGGAGAAAAAATAAGCCACAAATTCCCAAAGACATCAAAATCACAAGAAACGGAAGCGAAACGAGGTCAATTTTTTGGCTTTCAAAAAACAAGGTACTTTAGTATTTTACATGCCAAAATCAATGAAAGTGGTGCTTATATACTCAACTATGCACTATGATGATTATATCGATATTTGGTGGTGCAACAGCCGAGAAACGTAAGCCGGAAATAATAACTTTTTACAACAATACCAAATATGTCGTGGACATTGTAGACAAAATTTGTAGTATTTATGACATCTCTAAAAACTCTAGGCGATGGCCACTTACCATTTTTTTTAATTTAATGAATATAAGTGCTATAAACGGTTATATTGTACAAACAAGGCCTACAGAAATGAGGCCAGGAAGAATTTTTTATATGAACTTGGTTTTCACCTAGTTGCGCCATGGATACAACGCAGAATAAATATTGAAAGTATTCCAAAATCATTGAAAATGAAAGGGAAAATGCTTTTGGACATGAAAGAGCCATCGAAATTACAACCATGCCCAGCACAACTCCTCAATACTGGTCAAGTCGGGAAATGTTCCTTTTGTGGCAGAACGCGCAATAAGTCCACTAGAAAACAATGTGACACCTGTAAAAAGTGGATTCGTCCTAAACATCAAGTTCTTCAATGCCTTGACTGTTGTAATAATGATAAAGACTGTGTGGAAGATATGAGCGAGTAAAAAAAAGGAGACTGAGAAGGTTTGATGCCAAAAAATCAATGATTTTTCTCAAAATTCACAAGAAGTCTGATATTAAGTGTCTAATAAATGGTAACAGTTATGTTTCGTCTATTTTAGTTTCTTATTAAAGTTTGTTTTCATATGATATTGAAGTATTTTTATATTTGTTTATTGTTCCTGTAAAATCTTTACACGAAATCGTTCTACATATGTAGAGCGCGCGAGCACTCGCGTCCCAAATAGGGGCGCGACTAATGGAGTGTTAAATAATGTAAAAGTAGGGCGGTGTTTAAAATAAATTATACTATTTAATTCCACGCGAATCCCTAATGATAATATTTATAAATTATTTATTTATTTTGGATTATTAGTAATCAAATTTACACAACTAGAACAGTTTCTTCATTATTAATAATATAAAAAGAAAAATTAGAGCCTACATACGTCCCACTTCTGGGCACACGCCTCTAATTTAATTTCTGAGGTTTTAAGCGCAAGAAAGTGTCCAGCGTGCCCTAATGCATGTAAGCGGACTTCACATCTTCTAAATATTTTCTTATATTAATAATATACTTAAATTTTTCATTCATTGCAAATTTCATCTGGTGTGTCATAATAGTTATCATATAATAGCCTTTTTCACTTATTGTTTACTTACGTACTTTATTTTAGCTACGATAATAATTGATGTTTTATTGCTTGAACTTAAATGTCAAGTCGTTTTCTAGATATTTGGGTTAAATATTACCATTTTGCAGCAAAGACTAACGGACGTCAACGATAGAAAATTCTTATTGGAATTTTTTTTATAATAATATGTATCACCAAATAGATTAAAAGCATCAGGTTAATACATTAGTGTTCACTCTTAATAATAATGTGCTCTTTAACAGGTATTGGTGTGGTATATAAATAGTAAAATTATTTAATAAAAGCATATTGTACGACCTTGACAGGTCAACTGTAAAAATAATACTCTTCATTTCGCGATAAAAATGATGGGTGCTGCGAAGCATTCGAGTGCTTCTTACTTCGAAAATATAAAATGAGTCAAACAAACGAGTAAAAAATTAGCTGTGAAATTATTTCCTATATAGCGTGTATGTATAGGTAATAATTATTTAAAAATAATTACCTAAGAATTAAAACCTAGATAATAAGCGTAATTCAGAAATAAGACATACTAAGCAAGTATTACACAAGCCCAAACAACAAAAACCAAAAATTACACTATAAAACAACCAAATGGTATACTGGTGTAATACAAAAATATCCAATGAAATTGATATCAGTAAATAGTTTAGAGAGGAAGTACGTAGTGATACAACATGCCAGACTCATTCGGTAAACACGAACATCCATGGAGGGCGACGCATCGCATCTCCCGCTACAATATTGGTTACAATCACAGAAATCGTAATAATATTGTATTGTTATTACTATTTCTGCGGTTACAATGCTCGGGTGCGTCGCCTGCACCGCAGCACTGATGATAACGGGATGCAACAACTTTTGTCACCTAATTTGAGAAGGGAAGTGAGAAAAAGTATACACGAACATAATGCACGAATATTATGTATACCAATATTTTTATGTAAAATGGTATAACAGTTACTTTATAACAATTCATAGAATCGGACGTTCATTCGCGTAGGCCTCTTCCATAAACAGCTTCATGGCTAATGTTGTGGCATAATTGCCAAAATTTTTATACATGGCAGAAGCACATTGCAGCTATCTTATGGTTGTAGCTTGATTGGTTCGGCTTGACCTGGGAGGGACCATGATCTCACAGAATACCAGCAGAAAAACAGCTTAATGCTGCTGTGTTTCGTATGGTGAGTGTGGAGAACCGGAGACCCGTTTTACTGGAATCGAGGCATTCCATCTTAATTCTCAAGGTTGACAACGCATCTGCATTTTGATTCATAATCGAGGTTAAATGTCATTAAATGTCTATGGGCCACAGCATTCACTTACCATCATGTGGACTGTGTGATCATTTGTCACCCTTATCCTATAAAAAAAACTTAGCAGGCGGGTTGGCAACCACGCCTTTTATTGTTTTGATTTTTGACGCCCATAACAGTGGGATAGTGAATTCTTTTAAGAATCATGTGAATCAAAATTTATTAGCTATTCGGTGGTAAAAGTAAAAGTAAAGTAAAGTTACAGCCTATATACGTCCCACTGCTGGGCTCAGGCCTCCCCCTCATTTCTGAGAGGGTTTAGGGCAAGGAAGTGTCCACCGCGCTGCCCAAATGCGTGTTGACGAACTTCACATATCTTCGAAATATTTTTTTCTTATTCCTCAGACATGCAGGTTTCCTCACGATGTTTTCCTTCACCGCCGCGCACGTGGTAAATCAGCACTTAAAATTGCAATTAACAATTTCATTGGTGCCGGCGGGGATCGAACTCGGGTTACTCGCGTTCTGTTATATTTACAGCGAACGTTAACCACTGCGCTACCACGGATCTTATTCGGTGGTACTCAAAGATAATGTCGAGAATGAAAATAATTTAATATAAAAAACGAAACATTCCATAAATTTGTTTGATTGTATGTGGACACTATCTAATTAATTTTTTATAATAATAATAATAATAATAAATAATAAGCCATCTTTAACCGTCACAGAGCAAAACCTGGCAGACCGAGTTCGGTATATCTTGCGCTCAAATATATTTGATGTCGCCGAACTCGAACGGCTACGACGTGAGGCTGTTCCCTCGTCGGATGAGAATGCTACGGCTGAGGATGCGGCGCCACAAATGGTAGAGCAACCCGCAAACGTGGATGCCGCCGTAAATACCCCAGTTGTGGTTGATTCAAACGATGATGGAACAGTCGCCCAGGAACTGGAATTAGAGCATATGAGGAGTACATTGGAAGAGGCGATTGTGGAAACGCGCAGTACGCCTCTCGAAAATCGACCGCGACTTCCCCGCATAGCCCTAAGCAAGCGGAATCGGGCTGTCGTGAGGGCTCTGAACCCAATGCTGGTGACCTGTCTGGAAGCAAGCCGGGACCTTTGCGAGACGGACTCAATTCTTTTTGGCGCCGCGCTGGCAGTCTGCCGTATCATAAGCGCCAAAGTTTCCACGGCTGGACGCGCTACTGGCCATAGTAGCGCTATCCCAGCATGGAGAAGAAGAATTGAGGAACGTATCGCAAAGGCTAGAGCTCTCATCGGCAGACTGATATGCTTCAGATCAGGCAACAACAGGCCAAGAATTGTGCGCACCGTCAGGATGGCGTTTGCTGGGACAAATGTTAGTTTGTCCCAGCCGGATATAACGCAAAAACTGACGGAGAGCATAGATGATCTGAAGCAGAGAAACGCTGCTTGGGGAAAACGGATTCGGCGATATACCGAGAGGTCGACACGGTTCAACCAGAATCTTCTCTTCCAGAGTGATCAGAAGAGGCTCTATGAATCATTGGAGCGACCAATGGTAAGTGGAACGGGTCCAGCACCGAATCAGGCCTACCCTGTAGCATTCTGGCGCGGCCTGTGGTCAGAGCACGTAAACCACAGCGAGGGCCCTTGGACGGAAGTTGTGGCAAGTCAGTGTGCGGGTATTACGCCCATGGACCCCGTCATCATAACGCCGGATGACGTAGCTGAGGCGGTCCGTAGGGCCCCGAACTGGAAAAGTCCGGGGCTTGACGGGCTGCATCACTACTGGCTGAAGGGGTTCATGGTGTGTCACTCTGTGCTTGCCCGACAGTTTCAAGAGGCTCTCAACCAGAAGTCCCTCCCAAGCCTCTTCACTACTGGGATCACTCATTTGGTTCCGAAAGACCAGGGTACCACAGACCCGATCAAATACCGCCCCATCACGTGTTTACCGACCATATACAAGACACTAACATCCATTTTGAGCGCGAGAATCACTTGTCACCTGGACTCAAATCAGGTGATGTCCGCGCTCAAAATGGATGTCGGGGCGGTGGTCGTGGAACCAAGGAACCACTCCTCATTGACGCGGTCATTGGCAAAGTGGTGAAACGCAACCGTCGGAACTTCTCCGCCGCCTGGATAGACTACAGAAAGGCATTCGACTCGGTGCCCCATACATGGCTAAAGAGAGTCCTCGACCTGTACAAGATAGACTGAACAGTTAAAGACTTCTTTGAGCAGTGTATGGGGCAGTGGAGTACGATCCTTTGTCATCTGGGCGAGCGGATGATGGCTGCGGAGAACCACATAAGGATAAGAAGGAGTATCTTCCAGGGCGATTGTCTGAGTCCAATCTGGTTCTGCCTCTCTCTGAACCCTCTCAGTACCTTACTGGAGGGCTCCGGGAGGGGGATTTCAGCTACGGAGAGGAGGGACAAAAGTGACCCACCTTTTTTTATATGGATGACCTCAAGTTATTCGCCTGCAGTCGCTCCCATCTTATGGAATTGCTAAACATCACTTGTGAATTTAGCAATTCCATTGGAATGGAGCTTGGGACGGATAAGTGTGCGGTCCTCCATGTTGAAAGGGGAAGGGTTGCTAACTCTGAGGGGGCATAGACTTATCTATGCCCGTCAACTTCAGAACCCTTTCCGAGGCTGAAACATACCGATACCTGGGTATGTCACAGAACATCGGTATCGATGAGGCTGGTATGAAACAGTCAGTTTGCGACGTGTTTTATGCACGCTTGACCAAAGTGCTTTACAGCCTTTTGTCCGGTGTGAATAAGGCACACGCATATAACGGCTGGGTCATGCCTGTCCTCATGTATACCTTTGGCATACTCAGGTGGACTCAGACTGAACTTAACGCCCTGGATAGAAAAGTCCGCACTACCATGACGTCCCATAGGATGCATCATCCGAGATCGTCGGTAATGAGGTTGTACTTGTCGCGGAAGCATGGTGGTCGTAGCTTCTTGAGCGCACTCACCATGCATAATCGCGAAGTGTGCAGCCTCCGTGATTACTTCCTGGCGAGATCGGATGATCCATTCTATATGGACGTCATTTCTTGTGATAAAGGACTTACCCCTCTATCCTTAGCCAACGAGCAATGGCAAGACCCGGCAGTGCAGAGCATTTCCGACCCAGAGACCGTATGGAAGGAGAAGGAGCTCCACGGGAGGTTCTAAAAGGCTCTACATGAGCCTTTCGTAGACACAGTGGCCTCCCTCCACTGGCTACGCTTTGGTGATCTCTTCGGGGGAAACCGAGGGTTTTGTCTGTGCAATACAGGATCAGGTTATTAAGACCAACAACTATCGGAGATACATCCTAAAGGATGGCACCGTCGACGTCCGTCGAGCTTGTAGCCATCCCGGAGAGTCGCTTAGGCATGTTATCTCCGGTTGTTCGGCGCTTTCTAACTCTGAGTAGTTGCACAGGCACAACCTAGTAGCCAGAATTCTACACCAGGAGCTCGCTCTGAAATACGGTCTCGTGGATCGGAAATTGCCGTACTACAAGTACTTGCCGGAAGCCGTGCTCGAAAATGATTGCGCCAGGCTCTATTGGGACCGGGCCATCATCACAGACTGGACTATTCTTGCGAATAAGGCTGATATTGTGCTGATGGACCGGGCACAGTCAAGGATATTTTTGGTTGACATTACCATTCCGTATGACGAGAACCTCGTGAAAGCCGAAACAGACAAGCAAACAAAATATCTGGACCTGGCTCACAAGGTGACCGACATGTGGGGTGGTCTGCCGACCGAAATTATTCCTGTAGTAGTCTCTGCAAACGAGCTAATCCCATTCAGCCTCTCGGGTCATCTGAGGCGGCTGGGACTACGTGGCGGACCACTCCAGGTTCAAATGCAGAAGGCGGTGCTCCTCGATACCGCCCGCATCGTCCGCCGGTTTCTTTCCCTTTCCCCCTAACCCTCGGCCGTTTGGTCTCCCCTGCCGAGGGCCTCCATCTGGTTGGGCTTTTATTTATTTATGTACTTTTAAATTTATTTTATATTATTGATATTTATGTATATTTATCTTTTCATTTTCATTTATAATTATATATTTATAGAACCCAACCAGATGAGAAAACTATATAGATACCCCATAATAACTAATAATAATAAAATCCCCACCAGAAGGCTTGGTGTCGGCTGGGTGCGCTTCTCGGACTCAGCAAGCGGCACCCGCCGCTGGTGGAGCAGGCGTCGCACGCGTTGGTCATAAGCAATGAATGAAAACGCATTGCGGGCGTACTTTAGGGCAAAAGGGGAAGAAACTGGATGTTTGGCGTATCGGGCTAGGATGCATCGTCTCTTTGCTGAGCTGGAGCCATCTTTAACCGTCACAGAGCAAAACCTGGCAGACCGAGTTCGGTATATCTTGCGCACAAATAGATTTGATGTCGCCGAACTCGAACGGCTACGACGTGAGGCTGTTCCCTCGTCGGATGAGAATGCTACGGCTGAGGATGCGGCGCCACAAATGGTAGAGCAACCAGCAAACGTGGATGCCGCCGTGAATACCCCAGTTGTGGTTGATTCAAACGATGATGGAACAGTCGCCCAGGAACTGGAATTAGAGCATATGAGGAGTACATTGGAAGAGGCGATAGTGAAAACGCGCAGTACACCTCTCGAAAATCGACCGCGACTTCCCCGCATAGCCCTAAGCAAGCGGAATCGGGCTGTCGTGAGGGCTCTGAACCCAATGCTGGTGACCTATTTGGAAGCCAGCCGGGACCTTTGCGAGAGGGACTCAATTCTTTTTGGCGCCGCGCTGGCAGCCTGCCGTAACATAGGCGCCAAGGTTTCCACGGCTGGACGCGCTACTGGCCATAGTAGCGCTATCCCAGCATGGAGAAGAAGAATTGAGGAACGTATCGCAAAGGCTAGAGCTCTCATCGGCAGACTGATATGCTTCAGATCAGGCAACAACAGGCCAAGAATTGTGCGCAACGTCAGGATGGCGTTTGCTGGGACAAGTGTCAGTTTGTCCCAGCCGGATATAACGCAAAAACTGACGGAGCGCATAGATGATCTGAAGCAGAGAATCGCTGCTTGGGGAAAGCGGATTCGGCGATATACCGAGAGGTCGACACGGTTCAACCAGAATCGTCTCTTCCAGAGTGATCAGAAGAGGCTCTATGAATCATTGGAGCGACCAATGGTAAGTGGAACGGGTCCAGCACCGAATCAGGCCGACACTGTAGCATTCTGGCGCGGCCTGTGGTCAGAGCCCGTAAACCACAGCGAGGGCCCTTGGACGGAAGTTGTGGCGAGTCAGTGTGCGGGTATTACGCCCATGTACCCCGTCATCATAACGCCGGATGACGTAGCTGAGGCGGTCCGTAGGGCCCCGAACTGGAAAAGTCCGGGGCTTGAAGGGCTGCATCACTACTGGCTGAAGGGGTTCATGGTGTGTCACTCTGTGCTCGCCCGACAGTTTCAAGAGGCTCTCAACGAGAAGTCGCTCCCAAGCCTCTTCACTACTGGGATCACTCATTTGGTTCCTAAAGACCAGGGGTACCACAGACCCGAGCAAATACCGCCCCATCACGTGTCTACCGACCATATACATGACACTAAAATCCATTTTGAGCGCGAGAATCACTTGTCACCTGGACTCAAATCAGGTG
Source organism: Parnassius apollo (assembly GCA_907164705.1). NCBI lineage: Eukaryota > Metazoa > Arthropoda > Insecta > Lepidoptera > Papilionidae > Parnassius > Parnassius apollo. The sequence goes on from CAJQZP010000141.1 coordinate 4,545,393, forward strand.
ATGTCGCGCGCTCAAAATGGATGTCGGGGCGGTGGTCGTGGAACCAAGGAACCACTCCTCATTGACGCGGTCATTGGCAAAGTGGTGAAACGCAACCGTCGGAACTTCTCCGCCGCCTGGATAGACTACAGAAAGGCATTCGACTCGGTGCCCCATACATGGCTAAAGAGAGTCCTCGACCTGTACAAGATAGACTGTACAGTTAGAGACTTCCTCGAGCAGTGTATGGGGCAGTGGAGTACGATCCTTTGTCATCTGGGCGAGCGGATGAAGGCTGCGGAGAACCACATAAGGATAAGAAGGGGTATCTTCCAGGGCAATTGTCTGAGTCCAATCTGGTTCTGCCTCTCTCTGAACCCTCTCAGTACCTTTCTGGACGGCTCCGGGAGGGGATTTCAGCTACGGAAAGGAGGGACAAAAAGTGACCCACCTTTTCTATATGGATGACCTCAAGTTATTCGCTCCCATCTTATGGAATTGCACATCACTTGTGAATTTAGCAATTCCATTGGAATGGAGCTTGGGACGGATAAGTGTGCGGTCCTCCATGTTGAAAGGGGAAGGGTTGCTAACTCTGAGGGCGTAGACTTATCTATGCCCGTCAACTTAAGGACCCTTTCCGAGGCTGAAACATACCGATACCTGGGTATGTCACAAAACATCGGTATCGATGAGACTGGTATGAAACAGTCAGTTTGCGACGTGTTTTATGCACGCTTGACCAAAGTGCTTAACAGCCTTTTGTCCGGTGTGAATAAGGCACACGCAAACCATATAACGGCTGGGTCATGCCTGTCCTCATGTATACCTTTGGCATACTCAGGTGGACTCAGACTGAGCTTAACGCCCTGGATAGAAAAGTCCGCACTACCATGACGTCCCATAGGATGCATCATCCGAGATCGGCGGTAATGAGGCTGTACTTGCCGCGGAAGCATGGTGGTCGTGGCTTCTTGAGCGCGCTCACCATGCATAATCGCGAAGTGTGCAGCCTCAGTGATTACTTCCTGGCGAGATCGGATGATCCATTCTATAAGGACGTCATTTCTTGTGATAAAGGACTTACCCCTCTATCCTTAGCCAACGAGCAATGGCAAGACCCGGCAGTGCAGAGCATTTCCGACCGGGAGACCGTATGGAAGGAGAAGGAGCTCCACGGGAGGTTCTACAAGGCTCTACATGAGCTTTTCGTAAACACAGTAGCCTCTCTCCACTGGCTACGCTTTGGTGATCTCTTCGGGGGAAACCGAGGGTTTTGTCTGTGCAATACAGGATCAGGTTATTAAGACCAACAACTATCGGAGATACATCCTAAAGGATGGCACCGTCGACATCTGTCGAGCTTGTCGCCATCCCGGTGAGTCACTTAGGCATGTTATCTCCGGTTGTTCGGCGCTTTCTAACTCTGAGTACTTGCACAGGCACAACCTAGTAGCCAGAATTCTACACCAGGAGCTCGCTCTGAAATACGGTCTCGTGGATCGGAAATTGCCGTATTACAAGTACTTGCCGGAAGCCGTGCTCGAAAATGATCGCGCCAGGCTCTATTGGGACCGGGCCATCATCACAGACAGGACTATTCTTGCGAATAAGCCTGATATTGTGCTGATGGAGCGGGCACAGTCAAGGATATTTTTGGTCGACATTACCATCCCGTATGACGAAAACCTCGTGAAAGCCGAAACAGACAAGCAAACAAAATATCTGGACCTGGCTCACGAGGTGACCGACATGTGGGGTGGTCTGCCGACCGAAATTATTCCTGTAGTCGTCTCTGCAAACGGGCTAATCCCAGTCAGCCTCTCGGGTCATCTGAGGCGGCTGGGACTACGTGGCGGACCGCTCCAGGTTCAAATGCAGAAGGCGGTGCTCCTCGATACCGCCCGCATCGTCCGCCGGTTTCTTTCCCTTTCCCCCTAACCCTCGGCCGTTTGGTCTCCCCTGCCGAGGGCCTCCATCTGGTTTGGCTTTTATTTATTTATGTACTTTTATATTTATTTTATGTTATTGATATTTATGTATATTTATCTTTTCATTTTCATTTATAATTATATATTTATAGAACCCAACCAGATGAGAAAACTATATAGATACTCCAATAATAATAATAATAATAATAATAATAATAATAAAAAGGCGTAGGGAAGTGACGACCCCATCGCCCGCTGACGAAACAGTTAAGTGACAAAACTGCTACGTCGGTGCAGTCAGTCAGCGCCTTGCCAAGAGGTGTGAGCGCCGTGCCTCGGCAGTACTCAGGGTGCAAAGGCCCGTTTGTGCTTACGGCCGTACAATGATACAATAAAACGGTGCCGGGCCTGGGCGTCTCCCGCTAATTGGCGCCCAAAAATGGATGATGGATAAGATTGGAAAACGTATAGGGCCGCTGCCTGGGGGTCGCCGGGGCGCGTCTGGAGCTGGCGCTGGACGCGGCAGCATGCGGGCCGCCAGCCGAGCGCGAGGAGCTGCAAGATCACCTAACAGCCCCCCCGCATCCATCATCCCCACCAGACGGCTTGATGTCGGCAGGGTCCTCTCGGACTCGGCAAGCGGCATCCGCCGCTGGTGGAGTGCGCCGCATGCGTTGGACAAGGGATATGAACGCAAACGCAATGCGGGCGTACTATAGGGCGAAAGGGGAAGAAACTGCGGGGATAGCGTATCGGGCTCGGATGCATTGCTTTTTTGCTGAGCTGGAGCCGTCTATTCCCGTCACGGAACAAAACCTGGCAGACCGAGTTCGGTACATCATGCGCTCGAAAATATTCGATGATGCCGAGCTCGAACGACTACGACGTGAGGCCATTCCCTCATCGAATGAATTGGCTACGGCTGGGGATGAGGCTCCTCAGGCGACAGACCAGCTGCCACGCGTAGAAGCCGCCATGGATCTTCCAGTTGTGGGTGATTCAGACGATGATGAAATGGTCTCCCACGAACTAGAGCAAATGAGGAGTATATTGGAAGAGGCGATTTTAGAAACGCGCAGCATGCCTCTCGAAAATCGACCGCGACTTCCCCGCATACCCCTAAGCAAGCGAAATCGGGCTGTCGTGAGGGCTCTTAACCCAATGCTGGTAACCTATTTGGAAGCCAGCCGGGACCATTGCGAGACGGACTCAGTTCTTTTTGGCGCCGCAGTGGCAGCTTGCCGTATTATTGGCGCCAAACTTCCCATGGCTGGACGCGCTACTAAACAAAGTAGCGCCATCCCAGCCTGGAGAAAAAGAATTGAGGACCGTATCGCAAAGGCAAGGGCCCTTATCGGCAGACTGATAAGCTTCAGGTCGGGTAATAATAGACCGAGGGTTGTGCGCACCGTTAGAATGGCGTTTGCTGGGACAAATATCAGTTTGTCCCAGCCGGATATCACGCAGAAACTAACGGAGCGCATAGACGACCTGAAGCAAAAGATTGCCGCTTGGGGGAAGCGGATTCGCCGATTTACCGAGAGGTCAAGGCGGTTCAACCAGAATCGTCTCTTCCAGAGTGATCAGAAGAGGCTCTACAAATCATTGGAGCGACCAGAGGTATGTGGAGCGGGCCCAGGACCGGATCAGGCTAACACTGTCGCATTTTGGCGTGGCCTGTGGTCAGAGCCCGTAAACCACAGCGAGGGCCCTTGGACGGAAGTTGTGGCGAGTCAGTGTGCGAGTATTACGCCCATGGACCCCGTCATCATAACGCCGGATGACGTAGCTGAGGCGGTCCGTAGAGCCCCAAACTGGAAAAGTCCGGGACTCGACGGACTGCATCACTACTGGCTGAAGGGGTTCACGGTGTGTCACGCTGTGCTCGCCCGTCAGTTTCAAGAGGCTCTCAACCAGAAGTCGCTCCCAAGCCTCTTCACTACTGGGATCACTCATTTGGTTCCTAAAGACCAGGTTACCACAGACCCGAGCAAATACCGCCCCATTACGTGTCTACCCACCATATATAAGACACTGACATCCATTTTGAGCGCGAGAATCACTCGTCACCTGGAGCTAAATCAGGTGATGTCACGCGCTCAAAATGGATGTCGGGGCGGTGGTCGTGGAACTAAGGAACCACTCCTCATTGACGCGGTCATTGGCAAAGTGGTGAAACGCAACCGTCGGAACTTCTCCGCCGCCTGGATAGACTACAGAAAGGCATTCGACTCGGTGCCCCATACATGGCTAAAGAGAGTCCTCGAGCTGTACAAGATAGACTGTACAGTGAGAGACTTCCTCGAGCAGTGTATGGGGCAGTGGAGTACGATCCTTTGTCATCTTGGTGAGCGGATGATGGCTGCGGAGAACCACATAAGGATAAGAAGGGGTATCTTCCAGGGCGATTGTCTGAGTCCAATCTGGTTCTGCCTCTCCCTGAACCCTCTCAGTACCTTACTGGAGGAATCCGGGAGAGGATTTCAGCTACGGAAAGGAGGGACAAAAGTGACCCACCTTTTCTATATGGATGACCTTAAGTTATTCGCCTCCAGTCGCTCCCATCTTGTGGAATTGCTAAAAATCACTTGTGAGTTTAGCAGTTCCATTGGAATGGAGCTGGGGACGGATAAGTGTGCGGTCCTCCATGTTGAGAGGGGAAGGGTTGCTAACTCTGAGGGCATAGATTTATCTATGCCCGTCAACTTAAGGACCCTTTCCGAGGCTGAAACATACCGATACCTGGGTATGTCACAGAACATCGGTACCGATGAGGCTGGTGTGAAACAGTCAGTTTGCGACGTGTTTTATGCACGCTTGACCAAAGTGCTTAATAGCCTTTTGTCCGGTGTGAATAAGACACACGCATATAACGGTTGGGTCATGCCTGTCCTTATGTATACCTTTGGCATACTCAGGTGGACTCAGACTGAACTTAACGCCCTGGATAGAAAAGTCCGCACTACCATGACGTCCCATAGGATGCATCATCCGAGATCATCGGTAATGAGGCTGTACTTGCCGCGAAAGCATGGTGGGCGTGGCTTTCTAAGCGCGCTCACTATGCATAATCGTGAAGTGTGCAGCCTCCGTCATTACTTCCTGGCGAGATCGGATGATCCATTCTACAATGACGTCATTTCTAGTGATAAAGGGCTTACCCCTCTATCCTTGGCCAACGAGCAATGGCAGGACCCAGCAGTGCTTAGCATTTCCGACCGGGAGACCGTATGGAAGGAGAAGGAGCTCCACGGGAGGTACTACAGGGTTCTACATGAGCCCTTCGTAGATACAGTCGCCTCCCTCAACTGGCTACGTTTCGGTGACCTCTTCGGGGAAACCGAGGGTTTTGTCTGTTCAATACAGGATCAGGTCATTAAGACCAACAACTATCGGAGATACATCCAAAAGGATGGCACCGTCGACGTCTGTCGAGCTTGTCGCCATCCCGGGGAGTCACTTAGACACGTCATTTCCGGTTGTTCGGCGCTTTCTAACTCTGAGTACTTGCACAGGCACAACCTAGTAGCCAGAATTCTTCACCAGGCGCTCGCTCTGAAATACGGTCTCGAGGACCGGAAATTGCCGTATTACAAGTACTTTCCGGAAGCCGTGCTCGAAAATGATCGCGCTAGGCTCTACTGGGACCGGGCCATCATCACAGACAGGACTATTCTTGCAAATAAGCCTGATATTGTGCTGATGGACCGGGCACAGTCAAGGATATTTTTGGTCGACATTACCATTCCGTATGACGAGAACCTCGTGAAAGCCGAAACAGATAAGCAAACAAAATATCTGGACCTGGCTCACGAGGTGACCGACATGTGGGGTGGTCTGCCGACCGAAATTATTCCTGTAGTCGTCTCTGCAAACGGGCTAATCCCAGTCAGCCTCTCGGGTCATCTGAGGCGACTGGGACTCCGTGACGGACCGCTCCGGGCTCAAATGCAGAAGGCATTTGTCCTCGATACCGCCTGCATCGTTCGTCGGTTTCTTTCCCTTTCCTCCTAACCCTCGGCCGTTTGGTCTCCCCTGCCGAGGGCTTCCATCTGGTTGGATCTTTATTTATTTGTGTATTTTTTGTATTTATTTTATTTTATTGATATTTATGTATATTTATCTTTTCATTTTAATTTATAATTATATATTTATAGAAACCAACCAGATGAGAAAACTATACAGATACCCCAAAAATAATAATAATAAAATAATAAAAATAGAAAGGCGTAGGGGAAGTGACGGCCCCATCGCCCGCTGACGTAACAGTTATATGACAAAACTGCGACGTCGGCGCAGTCAGTCAGCATCCTGCCAAGAGGTGTGAGCGCCGTGCCTAGGCAAAATTGTAGATGCAAAGGTCCGTTTATGCATATGACCCAACCACGAAACGGTGCCGGGCTTGGGCGTCTCCCGTTATTTGGCGCCCATAAAATGGATGATGGAAGAAACAAAAAAAGGAACGCGCATAGGGCCGCTGCCTGGGGGGTCGCCGGGGCGCGTCTGGAGCTGGCGCTGGACGCGGCAGCATGCGGGCCGCCAGCCGAGCGCGAGGAGCTGCACGATCACCTAGCAGCCCCTCGCATCCATCATCCCCACCAGAAGGCTTGGTGTCGGCTGGGTCTTCTCGGACCCAGCAAGCGGCACCCGCCGCTAGTGGAGCTCGTCGCATGCGTTGGACAAAATCCATGAACGAAAACGCATTGCGGGCGTACTATAGGGCGAAAGGGGAAGAAACTGTGGGAATAGCGTATAGGTCCCGGATGCATTGCTTTTTTGCTGAGCTGGAGCCGTCTATCCCCGTCACGGAACAAAACCTGGCAGACCGAGTTCGGTACATCATGCGCTCGAAAATATTTGATGATGCCGAACTCGAACGACTACGACGTGAGGCTATTCCGTCGTCGAATGAATCGGCTATGGCTGGAGATGCAGCTCCACATTCGACAGACCAGCATCCACACGTGGAAGCCGCCATGGATCTTCCAGTTGTGGTTGATTCGAACGACGATGAAATAGTCTCCCATGAACTAGAGCAAATGAGGAGTATATTGAAAGAGGCGATTTTGGAAACGCGCAGCACCCCTCTCGAAAATCGACCGCGACTTCCCCGCATACCCTTAAGCAAGCGAAATCGGGCTGTCGTGAGGGCTCTTAACCCAATGCTGGTGACCTATTTGGAAGCCAGCCGGGACCTTTGCGAGACGGACTCGATTCTCTTTGGCGCCGCAGTGGCAGTTTGCCGTATTATTGGCGCCAAACTTACCATGGCTGGACGCGCTACTACACAAAGTAACGTCATCCCAGCCTGGAGGAAAAGAATCGAGGACCGTATCACAAAGGCAAGGGCCCTTATCGGCAGACTGACAAGCTTCAGGTCGGGTAATAATAGACCGAGGATTATGCGCACCGTTAGGATGGCGTTTGCTGGGACAAATATCAATTTGTCCCAGCCGGATATCACGCAGAAACTAACGGAGCGCATAGACGACCTGAAGCAAAAGATCGCTGCTTGGGGGAAGCGGATTCGACGATTTTCCGAGGGGTCAAGGCGGTTCAACCAGAATCGTCTCTTCCAGAGTGATCAGAAGAGGCTCTATAAATTATTGGAGCGGCCAAAGGTATGTGGAGCGGGCCAAGGACCGGATCAGGCTGACATTATCGCATTCTGGCGTGGCCTGTGGTCAGAGCCCGTAAACCACAGTGAGGGCCCTTGGATGGAAGTTGTGGCGAGCCAGGGTGCGAGTATTACGCCTATGGACCCCATCACCATAACGCCAGAAGACGTGGCTGAGGCGGTCCGTAGGGCCCCGAACTGGAAAAGTCCGGGGCTCGACGGGCTGCATCATTATTGGCTGAAGGGGTTCGTAGTGTGTCACGCTGTGCTCGCCCGACAGTTTCAAGAGGCTCTCGACCAGAAGTCACTCCCGAGCCTCTTCACTACTGGGATCACTCACTTGGTTCCTAAAGATCTGGAACTAAGGAACCACTCCTTATTGACGCGGTCATGGGCAAAGTGGTGAAACGCAACCGCCGGAACTTCTCTGCCGCCTGGATAGACTACAGAAAGGCGTTCGACTCGGTGCCCCATACATGGCTAAAGAGGGTCCTCAAGCTGTACAAGATTGACTGTACAGTTAGAGACTTCCTCGAGCAGTATATGGGGCAGTGGAATACGATCCTTTGTCATCTGGGCGAGCGAATAACGGCTGCGGAGAACCACATAAGGATAAGAAGGGGTATCTTCCAGGGCGATTGTCTGAGTCCAATCTGGTTCTGCCTCTCTCTAAACCCTCTCAGTACCTTACTGGAGGGCTCCGGGAGGGGATTTCAGCTACGGAAAGGAGGGACAAAAGTGACCCACCTTTTCTATATGGATGACCTCAAGTTATTCGCCTCCAGTCGCTCTCATCTTATGGAATTGCTCACTTGTGAATTTAGCAATTCCATTGGAATGGAACTTGGGACGGATAAGTGTGCGGTCCTCCATGTTGAAAGGGGAAGGGTTGCTAACTCTGAGAGCATAGACTTGTCTATGCCCGTCAACTTAATGACCCTTTCCGGGGCTGAAACATACCGATACCTGGGTATGTCACAGAGCATCGGTATCGATGAGGCTGGTATGAAACAGTCAGTTTGTGACGTGTTTTATGCACGCTTGACCAAAGTGCTTAACAACCTTTTGTCCGGTGTGAATAAGTCACACGCATATAACTGCTGGGTCATGCCTGTCCTCATGTATACCTTTGGCATACTTAGGTGGACTCAGACTGAACTTAACGCCCTGGATAGAAAAGTCCGCACTACCATGACGTCCCATAGGATGCATCATCCGAGATCGTCGGTAATGAGGCTGTACTTGCCGCGAAAGTATGGTGGGCGTGGCTTTCTGAGCGCGCTCACCATGCATAATCGCGAAGTGTGCAGTCTCCGTCAATACTTCTTGGCGAGATCGGATGATCCATTCTATAATGACGTCATTTCTAGTGATAAAGGGCTTACCCCTCTATTCTTAGCCAACGAACAATGGCAGGACCCAGCAGTGCTTAGCATTTCCGACCGGGAGACCGTATGGAAGGAAAAGGAGCTCCACGGGAGGTACTACAAGGCTCTACATGAGCCCTTCGTAGATACAGTCTCCTCCCTCAACTGGCTACGTTTCGGTGACCTCTTCGGGGAAACCGAGGGTTTTGTCTGTGCAATACAGAATCAGGTTATTAAGACCAACAACTTTCGGAGATACATCCTAAAGGATGGCACCGTCGACGTCTGTCGAGCGTGTCGCCATCCCGGGGAGTCACTCAGGCATGTCATCTCCGGTTGTTCGGCGCTTTCTAACTCTGATTACTTGCACAGGCACAACCTAGTAGCCAGAATTCTACACCAGGAGCTCGCTCTGAAATACGGTCTCGTGGACCGGAAATTGCGGTATTACAAGTACTTGCCGGAAGCCGTGCTCGAAAATGACCGCGCCAGGCTCTATTGGGACCGGGCCATCATCACAGACAGGACTATTCTTGCGAATAAGCCTGATATTGTGTTGATGGAGCGGGCACAGTCAAGTTTATTTTTGGTCGATATTACCATCCCGTATGACGAGAACCTCGTGAGAGCCGAAACAGATAAGCAATCAAAATATCTGAACCTGGCTCACGAGGTGACCGACATGTGGGGTGGTCTGCCGGCCGAAATTATTCCTGTAGTCGTCTCTGCGAATGGGCTAATCCCAGTTAGCCTCTCTGGTCATCTGAGGCGACTGGGACTCCGTGACGGACCGCTCCGGGCTCAAATGCAGAAGGCGGTGCTCCTCGATACTGCCCGCATCGTCCGCCGGTTTCTTTTCCTTTCCCCCTAACCCTTGGCAGTTTGGTCTCCCCTGCCGAGGGCTTCCATCTGGTTGGGCTTTTATTTATTTATGTATTTTTGTATTTATTTCATTTTATTGATATTTATGTATATTTATCTTTTCATTTTCGTTTATAATTATATATTTATACATCCCAACCAGATGAGAAAACTATATAGATACCCCACACATAATAATAATAAATAGATCAAATAAATCATTGGAGCGACCAGAGGTATGTGGAGCGGTCCCAGGACCGGATCAGGCTGACACTGTCGCATTTTGGCGTGGCCTGTGGTCAGAGCCCGTAAACCACAGCGAGGGCCCTTGGATGGAAGTTGTGGCGAGCCAGAGTGCAAGTGTTACGCCTATGGACCCCGTCACCATAACGCCTGAAGACGTGGCTGAGGCGGTCCGTAGGGCCCCGAACTGGAAAAGTCCGGGGCTCGACGGGCTGCATCATTACTGGCTGAGGGGGGTTCGTAGTGTGTCACGCTGTACTCGCCCGACAGTATCAAGAGGCGCTCGATCAGAAGTCGCTCCCGAGCCTCTTCACTACTGGGATCACTCACTTGGTTCCTAAAGATCAGGATACCACAGACCCGAGCAAATACCGCCCCATCACGTGTCTACCCACTATATATAAGACACTGACATCCATTTTGAGCGCGAGAATCTCTCGTCATCTGGAGCTAAATCAGGTGATATCACGCGCTCAAAATGGATGTCGGGGCGGTGGTCGTGGAATCAAGGAACCACTCCTCATTGCCGCGGTCTTTGGCAAAGTGGTAAAACGCAACCGTCGGAACTTCTCCGCCGCCTGGATAGACTACAGAAAAGCATTCGACTCGGTGCCCCATGCATGGCTAAAGAGGGTCCTCGAGCTGTACAAGATTGACTGTACAGTTAGACACTTTCTCGAGCAGTGTATGGGGCAGTGGAGTACGATCCTCTGTTATCAGGGCGAGCGGATGATGGCTGCGGAGAACCACATAAGGATAAGAAGGGGTATCTTCCAGGGCGATTGTCTGAGTCCAATCTGGTTCTGCCTCTCTTTGAACCCTCTCAGTACCTTACTGGAGGGCTCCGGGAGAGGATTTCAGCTACGGAAAGGAGGAACAAAAGTGACCCACCTTTTCTATATGGATGACCTCAAGTTATTCGCCTCCAGTTGCTACTATCTTATGGAATTGCTAAACATCACTTGTGAATTTAACAATTCCATTGGAATGGAGCTGGGGACGGATAAGTGTGCGGTCCTTCATGTTGAAAAGGGAAGGGTTGCTAACTCTGAGGGCATAGATTTATCTATGCCCGTCAACTTAAAGACCCTTTCCGAGGCTGAAACATACCGATACCTGGGTATGTCACAGAACATCGGTATCGATGAGGCTGGTATATGGATATTTATGTATATTTATCTTTTCATTTTCATTTATAATTATATATTTATAGAACCCAACCAGATGAGAAAACTATATAGGTACCCCACAATAATAATAAAATAAATATCTATAAATCATTGGAGCGACCAAAGGTATGTGGAGCGGGCCAAGGCCCGGATTTATCGCATTCTGGCGTAGCCTGTGGTCAGAGCCCATAAAGCACAGCGAGGGACCTTGGATGGAAGTTGTGGCGAGCCAGGGTGCGAGTGTTACGCCTATGGACCCCATCACCATAACGCCAGAAGACGTGGCTGAGGCGGTCCGTAGGGCCCCGAACTGGAAAAGTCCGGGGCTCGACGGGCTGCATCATTACTGGCTGAAGGGGTTCATAGTGTGTCACGCTGTGCTCGCCCGACAGTTTCAAGAGGCTCTCGACCGGAAGTCACTCCCGAGCCTCTTCACTACTGGGATCACTCACTTGGTTCCTAAAGATCAGGATACCACAGACCCGAGCAAATACCGCCCCATCACGTGTCTACCCACCATATATAAGACACTGACATCCATTTTGAGCGCGAGAATCACTCGTCACCTGGAGCTAAACCAGGTGACGTCCCGTGCTCAAAATGGATGTCGGGGCGGTGGTCGTGGAACTAAGGAACCACTCCTTATTGACGCGGTCATGGGCAAAGTGGTGAAACGCAACCGCCGGAACTTCTCTGCCGCCTGGATAGACTACAGAAAGGCGTTCGACTCGGTGCCCCATACATGGCTAAAGAGGGTCCTCAAGCTGTACAAGATTGACTGTACAGTTAGAGACTTCCTCGAGCAGTATATGGGGCAGTGGAATACGATCCTTTGTCATCTGGGCGAGCGAATAACGGCTGCGGAGAACCACATAAGGATAAGAAGGGGTATCTTCCAGGGCGATTGTCTGAGTCCAATCTGGTTCTGCCTCTCTCTAAACCCTCTCAGTACCTTACTGGAGGGCTCCGGGAGGGGATTTCAGCTACGGAAAGGAGGGACAAAAGTGACCCACCTTTTCTATATGGATGACCTCAAGTTATTCGCCTCCAGTCGCTCTCATCTTATGGAATTGCTCACTTGTGAATTTAGCAATTCCATTGGAATGGAACTTGGGACGGATAAGTGTGCGGTCCTCCATGTTGAAAGGGGAAGGGTTGCTAACTCTGAGAGCATAGACTTGTCTATGCCCGTCAACTTAATGACCCTTTCCGGGGCTGAAACATACCGATACCTGGTTATGTCACAGAGCATCGGTATCGATGAGGCTGGTATGAAACAGTCAGTTTGTGACGTGTTTTATGCACGCTTGACCAAAGTGCTTAACAACCTTTTGTCCGGTGTGAATAAGTCACACGCATATAACTGCTGGGTCATGCCTGTCCTCATGTATACCTTTGGCATACTCAGGTGGACTCAGACTGAACTTAACGCCCTGGATAGAAAAGTCCGCACTACCATGACGTCCCATAGGATGCATCATCCGAGATCGTCGGTAATGAGGCTGTACTTGCCGCGAAAGTATGGTGGGCGTGGCTTTCTGAGCGCGCTCACCATGCATAATCGCGAAGTGTGCAGTCTCCGTCAATACTTCTTGGCGAGATCGGATGATCCATTCTATAATGACGTCATTTCTAGTGATAAAGGGCTTACCCCTCTATTCTTAGCCAACGAACAATGGCAGGACCCAGCAGTGCTTAGCATTTCCGACCGGGAGACCGTATGGAAGGAAAAGGAGCTCCACGGGAGGTACTACAAGGCTCTACATGAGCCCTTCGTAGATACAGTCTCCTCCCTCAACTGGCTACGTTTCGGTGACCTCTTCGGGGGAAACCGAGGGTTTTGTCTGTGCAATACAGAATCAGGTTATTAAGACCAACAACTTTCGGAGATACATCCTAAAGGATGGCACCGTCGACGTCTGTCGAGCGTGTCGCCATCCCGGGGAGTCACTCAGGCATGTCATCTCCGGTTGTTCGGCGCTTTCTAACTCTGATTACTTGCACAGGCACAACCTAGTAGCCAGAATTCTACACCAGGAGCTCGCTCTGAAATACGGTCTCGTGGACCGGAAATTGCGGTATTACAAGTACTTGCCGGAAGCCGTGCTCGAAAATGACCGCGCCAGGCTCTATTGGGACCGGGCCATCATCACAGACAGGACTATTCTTGCGAATAAGCCTGATATTGTGTTGATGGAGCGGGCACAGTCAAGTTTATTTTTGGTCGATATTACCATCCCGTATGACGAGAACCTCGTGAGAGCCGAAACAGATAAGCAATCAAAATATCTGAACCTGGCTCACGAGGTGACCGACATGTGGGGGTGGTCTGCCGGCCGAAATTATTCCTGTAGTCGTCTCTGCGAATGGGCTAATCCCAGTTAGCCTCTCTGGTCATCTGAGGCGACTGGGACTCCGTGACGGACCGCTCCGGGCTCAAATGCAGAAGGCGGTGCTCCTCGATACTGCCCGCATCGTCCGCCGGTTTCTTTTCCTTTCCCCCTAACCCTTGGCAGTTTGGTCTCCCCTGCCGAGGGCTTCCATCTGGTTGGGCTTTTATTTATTTATGTATTTTTGTATTTATTTCATTTTATTGATATTTATGTATATTTATCTTTTCATTTTCGTTTATAATTATATATTTATACATCCCAACCAGATGAGAAAACTATATAGATACCCCACACATAATAATAATAAATAGATCAAATAAATCATTGGAGCGACCAGAGGTATGTGGAGCGGTCCCAGGACCGGATCAGGCTGACACTGTCGCATTTTGGCGTGGCCTGTGGTCAGAGCCCGTAAACCACAGCGAGGGCCCTTGGATGGAAGTTGTGGCGAGCCAGAGTGCAAGTGTTACGCCTATGGACCCCGTCACCATAACGCCTGAAGACGTGGCTGAGGCGGTCCGTAGGGCCCCGAACTGGAAAAGTCCGGGGCTCGACGGGCTGCATCATTACTGGCTGATAGGGTTCGTAGTGTGTCACGCTGTACTCGCCCGACAGTATCAAGAGGCTCTCGATCAGAAGTCGCTCCCGAGCCTCTTCACTACTGGGATCACTCACTTGGTTCCTAAAGATCAGGATACCACAGACCCGAGCAAATACCGCCCCATCACGTGTCTACCCACTATATATAAGACACTGACATCCATTTTGAGCGCGAGAATCCCTCGTCATCTGGAGCTAAATCAGGTGATATCACGCGCTCAAAATGGATGTCGGGGGCGGTGGTCGTGGAATCAAGGAACCACTCCTCATTGCCGCGGTCTTTGGCAAAGTGGTAAAACGCAACCGTCGGAACTTCTCCGCCGCCTGGATAGACTACAGAAAAGCATTCGACTCGGTGCCCCATGCATGGCTAAAGAGGGTCCTCGAGCTGTACAAGATTGACTGTACAGTTAGACACTTTCTCGAGCAGTGTATGGGGCAGTGGAGTACGATCCTCTGTTATCAGGGCGAGCGGATGATGGCTGCGGAGAACCACATAAGGATAAGAAGGGGTATCTTCCAGGGCGATTGTCTGAGTCCAATCTGGTTCTGCCTCTCTTTGAACCCTCTCAGTACCTTACTGGAGGGCTCCGGGAGAGGATTTCAGCTACGGAAAGGAGGAACAAAAGTGACCCACCTTTTCTATATGGATGACCTCAAGTTATTCGCCTCCAGTTGCTACTATCTTATGGAATTGCTAAACATCACTTGTGAATTTAACAATTCCATTGGAATGGAGCTGGGGACGGATAAGTGTGCGGTCCTTCATGTTGAAAAGGGAAGGGTTGCTAACTCTGAGGGCATAGATTTATCTATGCCCGTCAACTTAAAGACCCTTTCCGAGGCTGAAACATACCGATACCTGGGTATGTCACAGAACATCGGTATCGATGAGGCTGGTATATGGATATTTATGTATATTTATCTTTTCATTTTCATTTATAATTATATATTTATAGAACCCAACCACATGCGAAAACTATATAGATACTCCACAATAATAATAATAATAATGATTTCATTTATTCGCTTAAATATGGTACATCAGAGGTGACAAATATTGGATATTGTATGTAGTCCACATGTTTACCACATCTGGCATGCGAAAATTATTAATTAAATGAAAAGACATAGTCATGTCCCTACATTGGTTAATTTAAAACAAATAAATATAAATTAAAAATGTTAAAACTACAATCATTATTTCAAGCAAAGAATTTAAACATGCATTATTCATTCAAATCAAATAAAATTAAAATACAATCATCATGTCAATCATTATTAAAATTAAAAATTAGAATGTCAAAAGAGCACATATATAAAATCTACAGATTACACAAAAAATAGTCTAAAAGAATACAATAATATCAATTTTAGGCAATAAGATTCTATTCATTTAAAAATTGTTTTACGTCATAAACGCACTTTAATAGTAGCCAGCTTTTTAGTTTGGTTTTAAATTTACCAGTTTCTGTCTCTTCTTTAATGCTTACCGGAAGTTTATTATACACTGTTACACTCATCGCGTATCAGCCATTATAATAAAATGCAGTTTTAGGTATACGTTCTACAACTAGTCTATTAGAATTTCGATTGCTCTGCAAGTATACATCAGATGCTTTTTTGTACATATGTAAATGTTTTTTTACATGAACACTTGCTTCAAATATGTACATACCTGGTAAAATCAGTACGTTAAGATCCTTAAATAAGGGCTTACAGGAATCATACCATTTGGCCCCAGTTAAGGCTCACACACTTTTTTTGAGCTATAAAAGCTCTTTTTGAATAAGAGCTATTACCCCAAATTAACAATCCATATCTTAATATTGTTGCAACATATCCATGATATGCAATGAGTGCGGTTTGACTTGACGATGTTCTTCTTAACCTATTTAAAACATATACAAATCTATTAATTTTATTACAAATTTCGTCAATATGAGCCATCCAATTACAATTACTATCTAATTTTATTCCCAGAAATTTCTTCTGTTCGTTTTCTTGCACTTTGTCATTATTATATATGTCAAAATCTAGTTTCTTTCTACTATTACTATAAAATTGTAAGTAACAGGTTTTGGCGATATTGACCTTCAAATTATTATTATGTAACCATGAAATGACATCATTTATTGCGCATTTTATGTCATTTTCGTAATTATCTTTATTTCCATGATTATTTTTTATGATTAAAGATATGTCGTCCGCAAATAAAATGCATGGGAATGGAGTTGAATCCGGTAAATCATTTACATAAATTACGAACAAAAAAGGCCCAAGAACACTTCCCTGAGGAACTCCAGCGTACTTAAGAACTAGTCGTGATCTGAATTTTGTCAAAATATTATTTTTATTAGGGCTTATAACTTCCACACACTGTTTTCTTGATGATAAGTATGACTTTATCCACTGCAATGTCAGTACTCTTATTCATTACTTTTCTAGCTTACGCAATAAGGTGTCATGGCAAACAAAGTCAAATGCGTTTGACATATCGAAAAATACACTTGTTACATTTACCTTATCATCTATTGCATCGGTGATTCTTTTTAATAGATCAAAACACGCCATCGTGGTTGATTTGTTTTGCTGAAAGCCATACTGTTCTTTTTTCATAAACTTGTTTCCATTATAATAATGACTAAGCCTACTGTACATAGCTTTTTCAAAAATTTTTGAGAAAACTGACAAAATTGTTGTTGGACGATAGTTATTAATATCTTTTTTATCACCTTGCTTAAATAAGGGCTTGATCAAAGATAGTTTTAATGACTCTGGAAAAGCACCTACTTCGAATGATAAATTTATCAAATATGTAAGTATAAGCGATAGTTCATCCTTGCAATACTTAATTACTTTTGTATTTACGCCATCATAACCTTCACTTCTAGAATTTTTTAAATTAACTATTAATGACTTTGTCTCCTCCAGAGTAATTGGACGTAAAAACATGCTTTTGCACGGGCTTTTAATGTTATACAGGTATGTTTTTTTCGCTTTCTTAAGGTTAACTATCCTTGTCTGGCTTTTATAATACTCACTAAAAGCATTAGCAATCTTCTGTGGAGATCTTAGACATTCATTATTCTTGCTTATCATGTTTAAATAGTTGTCATTCTCTTTTAACACTGCCTCTGATTTTGTCATATTCCATGAACATTTTCCTTTATTCTTACTGGTATTAATTCGTTTAATATAATTTATTCTTTTCGACACGTCAATACATTTTTTTTAGTAATTTGCTGTATATTTTGTATTTTTGTTTATTCTCGTCAGTCTTTTTCTTATAATAACCAATTGTGAGTTTCCTTTTCATTAAGCAACTAAGTCTCAAACCTTTTGTAATCCATTTATTTTTATATTTCATGTCTAGTTTTTTTATCTTAATCATCGGAAAGCATAGATTATAAAATAAGATAAAAAAACAATAAATTTATTGTATGCAGAATTGATATCCTTGTCTTTGAGGACAAGGATATCTTAAACTTCCTTAAAAGTAAGCTTTTTTATACATTCACGAAACATATTAATGTAATATAAATTATAATTCCTTTTATACTCCCAAATATCATTTAACTTTTTTCTCTGTTTATGTACATCAATAGATAATATTTGCGCCGATTCATGATCTGATAAATATAACTTTTTAATACATGTTGTTGCATTCATTATATTACTAAATATACGATCTATACAGTTGTTACCACGTGTTGGTTCATAAATATGTATATATAAATTATAATTCGAAATGATATCATTTAATTCAATTGTATTTTTTACTATTTTCCAAGGTATTAATGTTAATGTCTCCAGCAATAATAATTCTTTTATTGTGATTATTTATTAATTTTAACAGTAAGTTTTGTAGTTTAAAAAAGAATATATTCACATTTGAACCAGGTGTCCTATAGATGCATATTATGTAAATATTATGTAAAGGAATTTCTATTCCACAAAATTCAAAATGCTCGGATTCTGTTAAATCTGAAATAAATTTTATTTCATTCCACTCTATATCTTCCTTTATCAAAATACGTACAACACCTCTATTTTTTTTACGACCATAGAAACCAGCTAAATTGTAACCATAAACATTATAATTATTATAATCACTTGCTTTAACAAATGTTTCCGTTAAGCATAATACATCTTTTCGTGTATGCTCCTCTTCATTTAAATTTTTAATGTTAATTCTAAAATATCCTTTTTTGGAGCAAATACCAGCTATATTTTGGTGCAAGATTGTGAATTTCATATACATTATAATACCTTTTTTAATGGAACATCTCAGTCCCGCCCGTGACCGTGAGTGCTGTAAAGCTTTCGAAACGTCGGGTATTAAAAAAGTTAAATATACGCGATAAATTCCATAAAAACTAGTATTATTTCAATGTGTAGTGTTCGCGTAAATGTAAAAAATCATTATGTAAACCAGTACGGACTGGTAATTGCAAATAAAATACGCCGATTAGAAGATCTAAAGACCAAGCGCGCAAGATATCTAACAGCCTTAAATTTCTTGAAGAGATGCCGTGACCATAATATCATTCCTACGTGTGTCAAAATATTAACCAAAAAGGACATTCGAGGAAGCGCTAAGATCTTAAATCAGGCGAGTAAAAAGTTGTTACGGAAGGTAATCCAACAAAAACGCTCCGATCTATATGATATAAACAAAGCCATAGACACATCATCCAGTGAATTAAAGAAAGTTTTAACGACGTTTGACTATAATTTTTGCATGGAAACATTAAATAAACGCGAAATTAGTAAATATAACGAATGCAAAAACAAACATATAGAAAAATATCAAAAATTAACGAACAAGTCAAATGTCAAACATCTGAATCAATGCCAGAACCAAAAGCAACCATTGACAAACACAGATCATAGATTAATCGCGCTCTATAATCTGTCAAAACAAACACTGGATGATGCAACAATTAGGGTTTTATCCAAAGGCCTCAACTTTGCTATTACACCCCGCAAATTACCGTACGAAGAAATTTTTGTAGTGTCGAGGACTGTTTATTTAAAAACAATATGCGGAAAGAAGATTTGGAGGCGATACGTCAAGACATTTCGTCTATGTTAGGTCGATGTTCAGTGCCTAAACCGAATCTTCCCAAAGACGAATTTATAGCGTTAAAGAACCTACGCAATAAACCAGAACTTACGATTCTCCGCGCAGATAAGGGAAACGCCACGGTAGTCATGGATACGTCAGATTATAATTCTAAAATACAAAAACTTTTGTCGGATGTAAGTACTTATAAAAAAGGTTAAAAACGACCCAACAAATAGCACACTAAAAACAACTAGTGACCTCATAAAGAAACACTCCGAAAAATTAAATCTGGACGTAAAATGGATAATACCTACGTGCGCCAAATCACCAAAATTGTATGGGTTACCAAAAATACACAAGCCCAATGCTCCATTACGTCCCATAGTGAGTCAATTCGATTCACCAACTTACAGATTGGCTCAACACTTAGCGAAAATACTCTCACCGCTCAGGGGACATACAAGAGCACACATAAAGGATTCCTACCATTTTGTCAGCGAGATTAAAGACCTACATCTGGTAGACAATGAAACTATGGTCAGTTTTGATGTGCAGTCATTGTTTACATGCTTACCTGTTGAAGACTGCATCTCAATTGTAACTAGAAGGCTGGAAGAAAACAACATGCCCGTAGAATATGCAGTATTACTCAGACACTGCCTTACATCTGGCTACCTATAGTGGAAGGAGGAGTTCTACAAGCAAGTAGATGGTGTGGCAATGGGCTCACCTGTATCTCCCATTGTCGCCGACATATTCATGGAAGACTTTGAGGAGAAAGCCCTGCTTAGTTCTCCCATAAATCCAAGATTCTACAAGCGGTACGTAGACGACACTTTCACAATTCTACCTTTAGACAAAGTAACTGCATTTTTAGACCATCTTAACTCTATAAATTCTAAAATTCAGTTCACAATGGAGTTAGAGGCAAACAATTCCTTAGCTTTTCTAGATGTGTTAGTAATTCGGAATCCTGATAATACCTTGAGCCATACTGTGTATAAAAAAAAAGACCCATACAGATAGATATTTAAACGGTGATTCTCACCACCATCCTTCACAGTTAGCTACCGTGGGTAAATCTTTGTTTCAGAGAGCACGAGGGATCTGTGACAGTAAACACCTGGCTGCAGAGCTCCACCATGTCAAGCAAGTTTTGCATGACAACAAGCTTCGAGTCCCGCGCCTACGTCACAGTGAACGAGTGAAGCCGGCCACAGTCGAGCGTGTACCTGCTGTACTGCCATATGTTAGAGGAGTCACTGACAAGATTGGCTACATCTTGAAGCGCGCTTCGATCAAAACATACTTCAAGCCGCTGAAGAAGATTGGTCAGTTTTTACCATCAGTCAAGTGTAATGTCCCTCTGCAAGATGCAGGAGTGTACAAGCTTGATTGTGAATGTGGTCTCTCCTACATAGGACAAACTAAAAGATCAATAAAAACCCGCGTTAAAGAACATATAGCTGATGTGAAGAATCGACGCTCCGGGAAGTCTGCAGTCTGTGAACACGTACAGGATCGCCCCCGTCACTACATCAGATTTGATAGACCTCAAATCCTCGCTAAAGAACACCGATTCCTTCCAAGGATGATTCGCGAGGCTATTGAAATCAAAAAACATCCTAATTTCAATAGAGAAGATGGCTGGGTGCTACCATCTGCTTAGGATCCTATAATAAATAAAATTAAATCTCAACCCAAGCATACAACTGCAAGATTTCAAGATACAATAAGTTCATACTGCATAGATCGGAACAAAAGTTAAATTTTAATCTATGGTAGCCGCGGTTAACTATGACATATGGACGTTGAACATCTCAGTCCCGCCCGTGATCATGAGTGCTGTAAAGCGTTCGAAACGTCGGGTATTAAAAAAGTTAAATATACGCGATAAATTCCGTAAAAACTAGTATTATTTCAATGCGTAGTGTCCGCGTAAATATAAGAAATCATTAAAGAGATTGTGGTTTTATAAATGACACAATTTTGTAGTTAATATCACCCCTAATTTCTCGATCCATGAGTAGTTTAGTCGCAAGGCCTGTCGCTTGTTCATCACACAGTTTATAATTTTTTTTTTGCTCTAATGTAGTATGTGTTGATTGAGTTTCCATTTTCTGTTCTTTGAGTTGTTTTACCGCCTGTTTACTTTCCGTTGTTTCTGTAGTTCCATCTAGCGGACATTTATGAAAACTCAATTGAGAATCAGTTTGCTCATTTAACAATTTTGTTTTTGTCGTAATCAACATGTCCTGCTCATTTTCTTTGCTTGAATCAATACTTAATTCTATTTTTCTTTAACTTCTCCTATTTTTCCTTTTCTGTACCGAACTGACCGATTTTTGAGACCCGTAAAAAGATTATTACATGTATCTCTTAGTTGAGAAATCGTCTTTTCATATTCCATATTCTTTTTTTTAAGTGAGCTTCAAGCCTTTAAGACAATTGTCAGTGTTCGTTGGTTTTTAGACACAATTGTAAGAAAATAACTATGATCTTATGTATTTTCTTACAAATGAATATGTTTTATTTAAAAAAGGGGATATTACCTAATTATAAATAATATAATATATTTATTAAGCGAAGAGGGGGGGGGACGTTACAGTATGAAGAAGGGTTTAACTACAATTACATAGAAACATAGGACATAGAAAACATAGAACCCGGGAGAGTCGCGACATATATACGTTAATGAACACCTCACATCTGCAAATGTGCAAATCCTAAATATGAATACGTGTGGGTTCTTAATTAAAATTCTCATAAAAAATTCTTTAGTATTAAATAAAATTAGATGACTGTGTTGCTTTCAGTCACCACTATTGTTATTTATCTTAAACGGTGTACTCGTGTTGTTCTTCAATAGTATGGCTGAATGTTTTTTAAAATCAAATAATGTCACTATTTATATATACAAATATTTTTAAACACTTTATTATATATACTATGGATTTATTATCTTATATACAGTATATACTATATTTTTATTAAAACTAAATATATACTCGTACACGCATATGCAACTTTTATCGGTCTCTGTGGGTATTTCCTCATTTAATATCGGATTCATGTTTACAAAATAACAAGGGAATGGTAATTCCTTTCATATTATTAATGTTAAAAAGTAATCGATTAGTTCTGTCTTTCATTCTAAACTTATAGATGTTTACTATTTATATACACATAAACAAATTACGCTTAATATATATATATATACACATAAAACGATTTCTTGCTTTAGAGGGTTACCATTAATATATTAACTAATATTTACCTACAAAACCACATAAAATTGTTAAATTTCGAACCTACTTTATTTTCAAATACCTACCAAAGTTTATATTCCTGTGTGTCTAAATTAGAGCTTATCATTATAAACAGTAAAGAACTCGGAACACATTATTTTTGTGTCTTTGCAATTCATTATTCACATTTATTGTTCTTTGTTTTAATAGTCGTTTATAATAATCTAAAAAAAACGTTTAAGCCTGAAATATCAAAATGTTCGTGGTTACGGACAAAATGTGATGAGCTATATAACAAAATTTTGTTTTAGGCATTAACTTATTGACCGAAACCTGGTTAAAAAGTAATATTTATAATAACGAACTGTGTGACCTTATATATGTTTTTCGAAGTGATCGTAATTATTTCTTGTCAGGGAAAAAGTTCGGTAAAAATACTCTAAGAAAACATTACCTATCATTGTGTCCATAAGGGTACGCCACAGGTCACGTGTAACGTACTGTTAAAATTATAAATCCATATGCGATGTGTGATGTTTGCGTGTGTGTTGAATTAGTGTATATGTAAGTACGTAAATATATTTAAAATAAAACTAATGAACAAATTTGAATATTTAGCTGATGTAGACCTAATTACAAACTTTGTACTAAATATGCATTAATGAAATAAAATAACATAAAACAATAAAATAGCTGTAACTAGATGTTAGTATGTACATAAATAAATTATATTTAAGATTACATAAACATAAGCATGTAAGACGAGAACTACTGCCGACAAACTGTAATGCAGTTTGGCAGAAGAAAATTTTAAAAACGCTTTTTGTATAAATGGGAGAACAAAAAAATTTATTTTTTTAAACAAAATGTTTCTTGCCCGTCAAGACGACTTTATCATGAGAAATTTTCGCCCTTGATTTATTACGTCTTTTGTTGTGGTCTTACTAGACTAATCTATAAAGGATTTTGATTAGCGAGTGATTCTGAAGCGCTGTCCAGTGTCACTGCATGTAATTGGTTTAATTAATTTTACCGTGTCCTAGAAATTTAATGATGATCTGCATGAGCACCTTTCGATGTGGCAACGGAAGGAATTCTTAATATCCGTGTGGTTAAAATCTAATATGGAATACTATACGATAAACATATTTAGGCAGGCTTTGGCATTGGTAAGAGTTAAATACGGAAAATATTAAAATTAATATTTAGGCACCAGAGAAACCAGAGAGAAAATTTACACAACAAGGGTATCCCATAATTGACTGATGACCAAAAATACTTTCACATGGAATTTGTGTGTGCTAGAAGAGTAAGAGGAATGAGCCAAATACAATTCTAATGTTTGATTTAGCATCGTCAAAGGCTATAACCTCGAAGTATTTTTTTTTATAATGATTTCTTAAATTTACGCGAACACTACACATTGAATAAAACTATTATTTACGGATTTTATCGCGTTTAATTACTTTAATTTATTTTTATTATTATCCCGACGTTTCGGGTGCTTTACAGCGCCCATGGTCACGGGGGGGGACTGAGATGTTTGACATCCCAATGTCATAGTTAGTCCGGCTACCTTCAGTTTTTTTAATATTAATTTTTTTTTTGGTCCGATTTACGCAAAATGAGCTTAACCTCTCGTCAGTCCAAAACCTTCTAAAGGTTGCTGTCAAAAAGTACGCATCTGTCCACAACCATCAGAAGGTTGCTGGTTACTTATAAACTTCAGATTCGAAACAGCCCTAGTAAAAGTATACGTATCTCCCTATAACTGGTACAACATGCAGAGAATTAAACAAAGACGGCAATTAATATCACACACGCTTCATAAACCAACCATAGAAGCTGTGAAATAGTAATACATTTATTCCGTTCAGTTGCTCGTTCTGTGACGCGGTGTCGTGTGTTTACGTGCAAAGTATTAATTGTTGAAAGTGATTTCGGAAGTCAATATTAAAGATAAACATGAATGGGTAAGTCATAAATACTTTTCTATTAATATAAAATATATTAGATGACGATTTGTACATAAATTGTTCCATTTTATCAAACATTGCTTGCCATTTAGACCGCCATTTTGAAACCATGATCGTATTAACTTCAATTGTTTTAAATTAAAAGTACAATTGTGAATGGTAAACATTGTCTTAATATCGTTAACATACTTATTTACAAACATAACAATAATTACAATTGTATAGTTTCGATTAAATATTTCATAAAACTAAAAATAACAAATTGCTTAAATCTCTCGTCCACCTGGCGGTTGTGGACAGACATGGGTCGTAAAGTTATTCACATGAAATCCGCCATCTTAGAGAGCAGGTTGTATAGTATGGATACGACTTTGGGAATGCCAGTGTTGGTATATTTTTACGATAATTTTTGGTGTGGATTTTTATTTGTTTCGTTTTATTTTTTTGTCAATAAATTGTTTTACTTTTTGTATGTGCATGTCATTATATTTTTTTGCACTTGATTGACAAGTGAAACACTCTTTGTTTTCACTCTTAGCCCAAGGTTATCTGGAAGAGATTGCTTTTTGTACGTAGTAGTTTTTATTGCTAAGCAATAATCCTTAGCTCGTTGCGGTGCTATAGTTGGAATAGCCTCAAAGTACGAAACGGTCACCCATCCAGTTGCAAGCTAACGCGTGCATTGCTTAAACTTTATTATGGATCTCGCACGCAAGCTATCACTAGGCTAGGGTCACTTCAAATTAAGTAAAATTAAAAAAAATCTAAATAACAAAAATATAAATCTTTATTTTGGCAAAAAAGAATTGTCAAACATTTTTTATAATAACATTCAAATGTTAATTAAAAATATAAAAAGCAAAGAAAAATAACTAATTTGTATTTCATTTTAATTTTATGTTCATGATTACAATTATTAAAGAAGTCACCACAGAAAGTATCCATACTAGCATAGCTGGGTACTACGTCATACTTGGTGATTTTTGTAGTGAATGTGTAACTTTTAGTTGATGATTTCTAACATAATTTTGTATAAAAGATGCCTTATTTGTTTTGTTTTTAACTTAGGAAATGTTATTATATTTAGGAATGTACATTCACATGTAAATAAATTACAAAATTGTTCGTTACAAATGCAAAAGTTTGAAAGCATTTTTTTAGGGTCACTTTTTCAAGTGTTTGTTACAACTCGTTCATTTCTTAATAACTGAATAGTTGTAATATTTGAAACTGTTTATATTAAGAACAAAGACCAAACTATAGCATAAGTTAAGATTTATAGCCCATTGTGCCTCAGGTGTCGTCGATATTGAAGTACAAAATGTGCCTTTTTTTGTGCCTGTTTCGGGTCATCTTAAGTGGCCCACATTATTGTAGAGCTTGTGGTGTGAAAAAACTGTACGTAGAGTTGTGTTTTTTTATTCATTATTGTAAAGTGTGTTATCGTATAGTAAATGAAGTAAATATTTATTGAAATAATTGCTTAATTTTTTAATGATTACATTTTATATTCAACAAACTAGAAAAAAATCGCTTCTAGCAATTTTACCACCAAATTTATAACATACCAAAAGGGTGAACGTACACATTTACACATATTCTATTAGCTTATTTAACAATAATTCTAACAACATATCATATTATATAGTTCCCATACATAAATATTAAGATATTGCCATTTTAATGACACGCGCCACGTAGGCAATATAACACTCGTTTAGGGTTTGACAGATGCGCCAAAGCGGCTATTTTGGCCCGGACTGCTGAGAGGTTATAGTATCATGAAGTCTTGCAGTGGTATGTAATATTCCTCTACAAGATGCAGGTGTGTACAAGCTAGATTGTGAATGTGGTCTCTCTTACATAGGTCAAACAAAGAGATCTATAAAAACCCGCGTGAAGGAACATATAGCTGATGTGAAGCACCGACGCTCCGGGAAGTCTGCAGTCTGCGAACATGTTCAAGATCGTCCCCACCATTACATTAGATTTGATAAACCACAAATTCTCGCAAAAGAACACCGATTCCTACCAAGGATGATACGCGAGGCTATTGAAATTAAAAAACATCCAAATTTCAATAGAGAAGATGGTTGGGTGCTACCATCTGCTTGGGATCCTATAATTAACAAAATTAAACCCAAACCCAAGCATACCACTGCAAGACTTCATGATACTATAAGCTCGTTTTGCGTAAATCGGACCAAAAAAAAAAATTAATATTAAAAAACTGAAGGTAGCCGGACTAACTATGACATTGGGACGTCAAACATCTCAGTCCCCCCCGTGACCATGGGCGCTGTAAAGCACCCGAAACGTCGGGATAATAATAAAAATAAATTAAAGTAATTAAACGCGATAAAATCCGTAAATAATAGTTTTATTCAATATTTTTTTTTTGCTACAAACGTTATCGCTCGTGCAACTCTCATCTCAAAAGACCGATTTACACTTCGACAAGTACAGTAGCGAGTTAAATTGCGAACCTGGCGAGTTAAGTTTGAATCTTGTTTGTACGGAAATAAGCGAGTTAAGTAGTTAGTTAACGATTAAGTTGAACGGGATAGCCGGCCGAGCTATTTTTCGGCAAGTTAAGTGCAAAGTGCTGCGCTCCCGCGCGTCTCCCGCCACCCGCAACTAAACTCGCCGTTCGTGTAAACGAGCGAGTTTAGTTCAGTGCATAAGTTGACAGGACGCAACATTTGCGTGCCAAAACGTACAATTGTACTCTTATAGTTAAACTCGACACAAAGTTTGTACGATACTGTTTATTGAATATTTATACGTTTTATATTGAGTTTTAATAATAAAATGGACGAAAGATATCATGCATAAATTTGTACAGGGGTATTTTGAACACGAATGTTTATAAAAGGTGGCCCATAAGTCGTTAGAAATGTAAATTTCGAATAAAATACAAAAGGCGCGCATGAGTGGCGCGCGTGGTGCGGAGGGAGTAACGACGGTTTCTGGGAATTCAGTCGCCATGGAGCGTTTCACCGGTGCGGACCGTGCATTTTGTGTGTGATTCGGCTACCATTGCGCGGCGTAAATTTCGAGAATATCAGAATTTACGCAACTTTAAAGATATTCCAAGTGTTCAAACGATTAAGAACTGGGTTATTAAGTTCGAAGAGAGTGGTTCGACGTTGGAAAAAACAACGGTCAGGTCGACCAAGGGCATCCCGGACTGAAGAAAACATCGATGTAGTGAAACACTCAATTCGTGAAAATCCTACCCAGTCTACTCGTAAGCGTTCCAGTGCATTAAACTTACCCAGAACATCGTTACAGCGAATTTTAAAGAAAGATTTACATCTTCACCTGCACAAGATTCAGATAGTACAGGAATTAAAAGATACTGACACTATCCACAGACTAAATTTCGCAAATGAAATGTTGAACCGCTTTACTTCGTTTAATAACGTGTTATTCTCTGATGAGGCTCACTTTCACATCAACGGCCATGTCAATAAGCAAAATTGTCGCTACTGGAGTTGCAAAAATCCAAATCGCAAACATCAAAAGCCCTTACATTGCCCTAAAGTGACAGTTTGGGCGGCTATGTCAGCGCATGGCATTATAGGCCCTTACTTTTTTGAGGACGGCAGAGGCCGCGTGCTTACTGTTACTTCACAACGGTATGTAGCTATGATCCAGGACTTTTTTACACCAGAGTTGCAGAATTTTCCAGGCTTCAACACGATGGAGCAACTGCCCATACCTCTAACGTCGCTATGCCGGTCGTCCGTCAACTTTTCCCTAATAAAGTGATCTCTCGAAGAGGAGATATTCCTTGGCCACCACGTAGTCCAGATCTGACCCCAATGGACTTTTTCTTATGGGGTTATCTTAAGACTAAAGTGTACGAAACCAACCCGCGGACAATTGACGTCCTGAAAGAAAATATCCAAAGAGAAATAGCAAACATTACAGAGCTTACTTGCCGCGCAGTGATGGATAATTTTAAACGTCGTTTACAGGAGTGCCGTGATCGTAACGGATTACATTTAGATGATGTAATTTTCAAAAAATAATTCCCATTTTATAATGATTATGACAAAATAAAAACCTTTTTCATAATGTTATTAGTTTTTTTTTTAATTATTTTTTTACATTTCAAGGGACTTATGGGCCACCCGGTATAATAGTAGAAGTTCAAATTGTAAAATTAAATCTGCTCGAGATGCTGCACTCATAAAAATTCTTAAAAACTTAACAACAACCATTTATACTTCTCTGACTAGATCATTTAATTCTTGACGTAATCCTAGATTCATCTCCAACGAACTCTGTGAACTAATGTGCTTAACTAAACTCGCCACAAAGTCATTGTTTGAATGCTACTGTCAACTTAACCGTTTACTGTCAACTACCCTGTAACTAAACTCGCTACTGTACTTGTCGAATAGTAAATCGGTCTAAATGGATATTCAGATATTGCAACGCAGCAGGTGGGGAGAAGATGAGTTACTCGACATACACTCCTTCTCTGGCATCTTGCGATCTATTTTTACTTTCAACATTAAAGATTAACTTTAAAGAGTGACCAACAGCTTGTTTTGATATATTTACATCAAATACGAAACTGTAATAAAAAGCTACTTTTAAAAATAATAACCATATAGTCAATAGCTTTCTACTTCAACCTGTTTTTAATTTCATACAAACATTTAGTGTTACTTACATATAGCAGAAATTCGATAAAGGAAATTAAAATTTTGCTTTTTTTTTCATGTACTTTCGCTAGTGGTAAGTCAATAAATCATGCAAATCTAAGGCAATGATTAGGTGTCTGTGCCCTAAACGGATGTAAATTAACAGTAGTAACATTATTGTGTATTCAATTATGTACACTAATAGCGCTTTGTCGGTATCTTTGATGTATTAGAATTCATGTGCATAATTCATTTTATAATGTGGCTGCACAGAAGGAGCTTTGATATGTTGTAATGGTTAACGATTAATGAAATTAAAATGCAATTCAAACCATGTGTTATTTTATCCAAAGCAGAAAATGTAAGAGAATTTATCACTTAATGGCTTCTTGCGGGTATAGTAATATATTATAGTCTCTATGGGGAAAATATTTATAACTTTTCATAGACTGTGGTGACGTTAAGCAGCGTTAAAGATGAATGATATTTAATGACAGGAATTGCGAAATTATTTTTTTTATTTTATTGTCGACCACTAAGTGGACTCTAAGCTCCCTTGCCACTTTGATATATTGTCCTGCTCGCGCTGTACAGCGCCGACGCATTGATCACTCCGCCGGTGGCATCGTTCTCGGACGGTCGCCTCCAGGTGGTCCGCGCTCTCGTACCAGTACGATAGTGCTATCCTGCTCCCGCGCCTCCGCTGTCTTGCTCACGCTGAGCAGCGTCGAGGCTGGTAAGTCACTTTCACGCTAACAGTTCTTGCCCCCCTGTCTTCGGGCAGGGAGGTTTGACTGACCTCCGATTTTTCATTTTTTTTTTAGGTGTTTTTTTACGTGTTTTTAATTTTACGTGTATTGTCTCGTAGTACATCCCGCGTTCAAGTCCCCGTTCTCAGTAGAACCCGTCCCAATCGTTACCGGGCTTAGCTCTACTGCCCCAAAATGGCCACATATAGCCTATCTGAGTCCCTCGCCGCCCTCATAAACCAATATGGTTTAAATAACAATGACACGGTCCTCGCCGCCATCGCCACCATCGCCGCCCAGGCTCCCCCTCCCCCTGCCCCTCAGGCACACCATCCGCCGCCAGTAATCGCGACATACCTCGAAACGAGGAACTCTTTTGCCCACCTAGAGTCTTTTGCCCTCCTAGAGATGGAGTACGCATGCTCCGAGTCCTCAGCGCCGGCCTCCCGGAAGAGGCCCGCCACCACTTCAGGCACCGGTTCATCGGAGTCCTATGACTCCGACGGAACCGGGGGAGTCTACATTCACCACAGTTAATTCCAAGCGCAACGGTAAGCGCGCCACGTTAAAACGCACCCCCCCCCCCCTATCTCAGTGGCCCCTGCCGCTCCTACAACCTCCGCAGCCCCCCGCCGCTGTCGCCGTCCCACTTATGTCACTAGACATCCCCACACCGTCCAAACCAGCCTCTCGTTGTGCTCCAGTCCTTGCTAAGAAGCAAGTCCCACCCCCTGTCTTCCTAAGAGACAAGGCAAAATTTACCCAACTCTCAAAAACCTGCTACGACGCAGGAATCAAATATGACCATGCCATTAACCTTGGCGAATCTATTAAAATCGTCCCTAACTCAATAGAAGACTTTTGAAAACTCACCAGGCTTTTCACAGCCAAACGAGTATCTTACCACACCTACGCTCTTCCGGAAGAGCAAAAAGTCAGGGCCGTCATCCGAAGCGTCCCATTTGAATTCACCAACGAGGAAATCCTTGAGGACCTTAAGTCCCAAGGATTCCCCCGTAAAGCCGTGCACAAAATGCACAGTAGAACGGGCAAGAGGTTCAATCTAGCCCTTGTTATCCTAACCAACGTGCCGGAGGCAAAAGCCATCTTCCGGCAGGTACGCACAGTGTGTGGCCTGTCGAGAGTGAAGGTTGAGCCCCCACATAGGCTCGGATTCCCTGCGCAGTGCCACCGTTGCCAACTATATGGTCATGCGGCGGCCAACTGCTCCGCCCCACCCAGGTGCGTTAAGTGCCTCGAACCCCACAACACCAAAGAGTGCCCCCGGTCCAAAGACGCCGAATCCCCGCCCGCATGTGTCCTGTGCAAACAGACAGGCCACTCGGCTAACTACAGGGGCAGCCCCTGCGCACCTCAACCTCGCCCCAGTAGGCAAGCTCCACCGCCGGTCAATGACCGCTCATTCCCGGCCCTCTACCAACGGCCCCGTCAGGGCCTTTCTCAGCCCATCCAGGGCTTCTCTCGGCCCGCTCAGGGTCCCCCTAGGCCCCCTCAGGGCATAATTTGGCCCCCTCCGGGCTTCTCCAAGCCTATGCAGCCTCCAGTCTTTCCCTGGGACCCCAAAAAGGCAGACCCACCGCGGACAACCTCCTACCCTCAAGAATCAGAGCCCACAGCTGATGACTACAAAACACTGTATTCCGCTATTAGGAATTTTGACATTAGGGAAATCACTGTAGTAGCACGCAAACTGCACGCTGCGAAGTCCCCTCAAGAACGTCTCCTCGCTCTCTCAGAGCATCATAATCTTCTATTAGCGTTGTAAGTTAAGTTAACTTAATTAACTTAACTTCAATGACAGAGCAGTTTGCTCTACCAAAATCTCACGGTCGTATCAAACCTAAGGGTTTATCGCTTGTATCCTTTAATATTCGCGGTTTGCGAAATAACCTCCCAGAGCTTAAGCTCTTTCTTCGGAATCGTGAAGCCGATTTCCTCCTCCTACAGGAAACTAATCTCAAAACTAAGGACACTAAAGGTCTTTCTATTAAAAACTTCTCTATTCTTCGTAACGACAGACCCGACCGCCGAGGCGGCGGAACGGCCATCTATTACAAGAAGACACTTCACTGCTCGCCCATTTCTACTCCGCAGCTTACCAACATGGAAGCCACGGTATGCAGGCTAGCTACGACTGGACATCAGTCCATCCTCATAGCCTCCTGTTACATCCCTTCAGGAACCTATCCCCTCAAAAAAGATTTTGAGGCCATCTTATCTTTACGCAATTCAGTCATTATGTTTGGAGATTTTAACTCCAAGCATACTGAATGGACATGCCGTACTACGTCCTCTAGTGGCAAGATACTGCTCGATATCAGGCAGTCTCTTGATATTACCGTCCATAGTCCCCTCGGTGTTATTCACTTTCCCGATAACACCGATCACGCCCCCGATGTACTAGATTTTGCGTTACTCCAAGGAGTTTCTCTCAACCTCAGAGCAATCGAGACACTAGACGATCTAGGATCCGATCACCGACCGGTCTCCCTCATTCTTGGCCATCAGCCACCTCCCCCAACACACACGAAAACCTTCACTAATTGGAAGGGATTCAAGGAGTCCCTAGCCAAAGCTCTGGACTCACAGGAATCTACCATCACCCTACCGTCAGACTTAGACAGTCCCGAAATAATCGACACCGCGGTCGATTCACTCTCCACCCTTATTAAATCCTCCCTTAAGGAGAACGAAAGGGTCGTCCCGGTTGCTAACAATAGTGGGCTTCCCCTACATATTAGCACCCTATTAAAAGCCAAAAAAGCTGCTTTCCGGAGAGCAGCAAAATATCCCACCCCCCTATATAGGCGCGCGGACAATCGTCTTCTACGAGAACTCCGTTTCCGCCTCTCTGAATTTCAAGACCTCGAAAAGAGTAAACTCATGGAGAATATCTCTCCATCTTATACAGCGTACTATCAGATGGCCAGAGCCCTCCGCATTGACGCTGTCACCCACACTCCCCCTCTCTCCCGTCCCGACGGCACGGTTGCCTTCGAGGACGAGGAAAAGGTTGAGTGCTTTGCAGATAGCATTGCTGCACAATGCTCTCCTATCTCTCAACCCGTCGACCCCTCACACGTCCAGGCAGTGGAGGATGAGTCCCGCGCCGGAACACACCCCCTACTGCCTCCGAACCTATCTCTGTGTCCAATGATGAGATTTCATCCCTCATCAAAGGACTTAAGCCTAAAAAGGCTCCGGGCGCGGATGGCATCTCCAACCAAGCCCTAAAACACTTTCCTGAGCAGGTGTTAACCTTTTTATATATTATCTTCAACGCCTGCTTCAACCTTAGTTACTTTCCCACTACGTAGAAAGAGGCAACTGCGATTGGAATTCCCAAGCCAGACAAGCCTCTCAACCTCCCCCTCCAGTCATCGCCCCATTAGCCTCCTCAAGGCAATGGGCAAGCTCTTCGAAAGAGTCATCCAAACACGTATGAGGCGCTATCTGTTTCCCACAGACGGTGACCCTCTTATCATTCCCCATCAGTTCAGTTTCCGAGCGCAACACTCATGTCCCCAACAAGTTCACCATATTGTGGAATATATCCTCAGCGGTTTTTATCCTCGTCGTCATAAGACCATCGCGGTCTTTTTCGACATAGCTAAAGCCTTCGATAGAGTCTGGCATACAGGCCTTATCTACAAACTCTACAAAATAGGTCTCCCCGAACGTCTAGTACGTCTCGTGGCCTCTTACTTCAAGTATCGTACCTTTCGTTTTAGACACGAAGGCACGCTATCTTCACAGCGAACTATCAAAGCTGGTGTCCCTCAGGGCTCAGTACTTGCTCCTCTGCTGCACATCCTGTTCACAAACGACATTCCCATCCCGTCGAAAGGTGTTCAGCTCTCCCTCTTCGCAGACGACACTGCTATCTACTGCAATAGTATCTCACTACCCTTCATACGGAACAAGATTCAAAAGTCAGTTGATGACCTATGTGTGATGTGAACCCGGAGAAGAGCTCCGCCGTTCACTTCGATTATAAACGATGCCGTCTCAAAAACACTCCACCAATACGTATGCTAGGGACCCCTGTCCCCTGGCGTACGACCGCCAAATATTTAGATGTCACTCTAGACACAGGGCTCACTTTCAGGCCCCACGTCAAAAGAATAACCCGTCACGCACGGTTCTATCTGAGTAGGCCCAACAGTATGTTGGGCCGACACAGTAAAATGTCCCTTAGAAACAAGCGTACCCCTTATAAGGTCTGTATACGACCAGTCATGTTCTACGCGGGCCCCGTTTTTGCCCACGCCAACCCAAAAATTATTAATGAATTCCAAATAGTTCAAAACCTTTTCTGTCGTCGAGCTGCGAACGCACCTTGGTACGTCCGTAATGCTGAACTTCATCGGGACCTAGAGCTCCCCCACAATTCAACAATTTCTACAAAAACTCTCTGAGGACTTCTTCAAAGCCTCAGAGTCACATTCAAATCATTTAATTTGTGAGGCAGCTACTTATGCAGCCCCACCCCCTCTCGCTATCGAGTCCGCAGGCCGAGAAACTCTCTCTCGGACCCGCCTAATAAACTAACAAACGACCTAAACTGCCTCCTGGCGGCTCAGGCCAACTCTAATTAAATTAAATTATTTACTCATAAATAATTTGCCTTCGTAGGCACTCCCTCAGCGGCTCGTAGCCGCCTGCGCCCTCTTTTCCCAAAAGAAGGTCGCTCACGATAAGGCACAATAAAGCTTAATCAGCTGGTTGCCTGTCCCCAAAGGCGGTTTTTAGAGGGTATCACTTAGGGTCCCCGGTAGGATGTGAGTCTCATAACCACGATAGACCGGCTATCGTGGTATGCGTAATGCATTTTCCGCCTCCCTACGTATAGGGTAGCCCTTTAATTGCTTCGGGCGCAAAAAAAAAACTTAAACGTTTCCGTCGCTACGTGCTCTTCTTAAACCGTAGCCAAATGATACGTAATTACCTACAGCAGCTGCGCAGTGCTATAACAATACATGAAACTGTTAATGAGTAAAACTTTAAAATGATGCAAGAAAAGTAAGCTGAAATATTATTCGTGCAATTAGTCAAATTATAAGAGATTTTTCGTAATTCTGTATCACCAACAAGTTGAATATTAATTACAATGTATATCATTAAAGCATCTACAGTTTGTAAAAACCGATATAAGGTATCACTGGCATGATTTTCATTTTATAATTATGTAACTATATTTTTACCATATTTATAAGAAATAGTATTGTTAGCGACGACAAAGTGAATTCGAACATTTAATTTTAATTACTTCTTATCAGTGATTTAAAACTAAGTGATAGTATTTAATCTTAATTGTTTCCTATTTGTAAAATAAAGTTAAGTGTAAATAGTGATTAGTGCTGAAAACAGGAAAGTAGATTAGAACATTAGACGCAAGTATAAGCTTATTTTTTCCAGTAAGATTTCTTTTATCATAACTCTAAGAGCTATTAACATATAGGTGATTAATATAATTTTTCTTCCTTTAAAGTAATTCAAAAGAAACATTAATATGTCAATTAATCACTATATAATGTCATTTCATTATGAGAAAGATTTAAATTTTATGAAAAAATATTGTATAGATTCTTAAGCATTAATCCTGAAAAAGTGTTGTACATTCCTACCTCTTGGCGGCGCTACTTGTATGTTCGGCAAAAAATACTATCCTACTCCGGAGCTAAACCGTGAAGCGACCGCGAAGCTATTTTTATTTTTTATAAGTGTAAAATAAAGGTTTATTGAATAATTTAGGTTTAGAATAATAGAAATAAGATGTATCTATCGCTAGGAATAAATATAAATGTTGTAAGGTATGTTTTACCACGTTTATTAAGAAAATTGTAAATCTCTCTTAGAAAGGGTTATTCTGTGCTCTGATTGGTCAATAGATTCACTAATGCCGTGTGCGATTTTTTCTTAATTATGATTGGTTACAGCCGCCTATAAAAAAAGGGGCGTTTTTTCGTGGTAAAATATTCCAAATCCGGCAATGTAATAATAAGGAATCAAGAAATAAAATAAGAAGAAACTCTCAAGAAGTGTTATTTATTGCTCATCTAACTGCGACTGTATGCTCTCCAGTTAACATCCCGCCAGCAAATCCGCTCTATTTTATCAACGCTCCCTTATACGAGCAATTACATTGGTCCTTCGAGAAGCCGGATCGGGTTTAAGGAAAACTAGGAAGATGCCTTCAAATACAAGATCAAAATCAGTGCAGTCGAAGACTACGAGTGAAAGTAACGCCACTACGGGTACCAGTACGACGGATTGGAGCATGAATACGCCGAGTGATTCTACAAACACGACGGCTACTAACACGTCGACTTCAGATCGATCGACGCTTACAAGAGCATCGCCCAGCAGCGTACACAGACAACCCGTACTTCTTAACAAGAACATTGCCGGAAAAGAATCAACACCTGGGGACGTAACCCATACCACCCCCCGACACGCACCGTCGAAGCGTCAGTTCCTCACCAAGAAGAAAGTCATCCAACGCCGCAGATTCAAGAAAGAAGTGTCGCAATGAAGACTCTGCAGCAGCCTCACCCTAAGAAGACGACCCGCGATCCAGACACGCTTTCCGTTCGCTCGTCGCATAGGAAGAGAGCAGAAGCGCAAGCAAAGATGACAATGGCATTAAGGGAACTAGAATTGGCAGAAGCGCGGTCAAAAGTTGCTCAAGCGGAATTAGAACTTCTCACCGCGGAATCAGAAGAGGAAGATGGTGCCGGAGAAGAGCTGTTCGAACGAACTCGAGAAGTCGAACGCTGGTTCATCCAGATCGGAGACATGCCTAATAAGAACCACAAACCAATAGAGGCAGAAGAAAAGAAAAGTGACATTCAGGAACTAGCTTCAGTCATACTAAAGCTATCAGAAAAATCACGTGACACCGTTTCACCGAAGCACCTCGAACTCCCTCACTTCAACGGGGCCTGCGAAGAATGGTTAGCCTTCAAAAGATCATACGAGGATACGGCTGCTTCTTTCAGTAGCAATCAAAACCTAGCGCGCCTTAGAATAGCGATCCAAGGAAAAGCTAGAGAAGCCGTCCAAAGCCTGCTGTTCACCGCCGAAGACCCACGAGAAGTAATTAAGGGACTGGAAGCAAGATTCGGAAGACCTGGAGCACTAGCATTAGCAGAACTAGAAAAAAATGAAGAACCTCCCAAGAGTCGGCGAAAACCCGAGCGACATATGCATATTTGCAAGCAAAGTAAAGAACGCAGTCGATCGAAAGGTCCAAGCCAGAAGACTGGAGATGGGTGCCAACCAAGGAGAATCCAGCGGACGACGCCACGAGGGGAACCCCAATCGAATTCGACCACAACGCCAGATGGTTCAAAAGGCCCGTCATTTCTCCGTCAACCAGAAGAAGAATGGCCATTCCACGACTTCAAGCCAGAAATTGTTATGCCAGAAGAAAAAAGCAAGCAAAAGGTGTTGGCAACAATGGCAGCAGAAGACACCCTACTAAACCTAGAAAGATTCTCGAGCTGGGAGCGACTGCTGCGCACTACAGCCAGAGTGATCGCCTTTACACACCTACTAAAGAAGAGCCGTAAAGCGACCACCACCGCCGCACGCCAGAAGGATGAGTCCTGGAAACCACAAAAAAATCCAGAAGAAAGAAACACAAACCTCAATCCCGTCGACCAGCAGAAGTGAAAATAAACGCCTATACACACCCATAGAAGCAGAACACCTAAAAAAGGCCGAAGAGATATTAATAAAAATAAGCCAGAACGATAGTTTTGCATCAGACATAAGAAAACTGAAGTCAGAAAAGCCATTAGAAAATTCGAGTCGACTCAAGAAAATCGACGTTTACATTGGAGACGACGGAATAATTAAATTAAGGAGCAGAACAATGAAATTCCGCGATCAAAACGGAAGAATAATGAATCCTATCATTTTAGACGGAAAACAAAAAATAACTCGTCTAATAATACAACACTATCACAGGAAATTCCTTCACGGAAACACCGCTACAGTAATGAACGAAATTCGTCAAAGGTTCTGGATCTTGGGTTTAAGAGCAACTCTAAAAGCGGTCGCACACAGCTGTCAATGGTGCAAGACAAAGAAGAGTTCACCAGAGATACCACCAACGGGAGATCTGCCGAGTGAAAGATTGCAGCATCATCAATTTCCGTTCTCCTGCACAGCTGTAGACTACTTCGGGCCGATGCAAGTCACCATCGGAAGAAGGAACGAGAAGCGCTGGGGAGCCTTATTTACCTGTCTCACAACTAGAGCAGTACATTTAGAGCTGGTACCTTCTCTCAGCACCAGCTCAATGATCATGGCACTCCGACGAATGGCAGCCAGAAGAGGAACTCCGAAAACAATATATAGCGACAACGGAACTAATTTCGTCGGAGCGAAAAGGGAATTAGAAGAGGCCGCACAGGAAAAGGGCATCCAGTGGAAGTTCATCCCCCCGGGAGCTCCAAACATGGGAGGCGCCTGGGAGAGGCTCGTACGAACAGTCAAAACGGCGCTAGCAGTAGTCCTCAACGAGAAGAGCCCGCCCGAGGAAGTACTCCATACGCTAAAGACTGAGGTTGAACACATCGTCAACTCGAGACCTCTCACCCCGATCAGCATGGACCCAGGAGACTAGGAAAGCCTAACACCGAACCACTTTCTGCTGGGAAGATCATGCGGAGCTATGGCGCCGGGAGAGTTCAGCGACACGGAGCTCATCGGAAGGGCAAGCTGGAAAACCACCCAGAGACTCGCAGACCACTTCTGGAAAAGGTGGATTAAAGAATACTTACCTCTCCTGATGCCAAGGAAACTCGAAGGGAAAGAAACCAGAGACCCAAGGGAAGGAGACATCGTGCTAATAGTGGACGACACATTACCGCGAAACTCATGGCCTCGCGGTGAAATCGTCAAAACCTATCCCGGACCAGACGGAAGAACCAGGGTGCTGGACGTGCGGACATCAGGTGGAATACTTCGCCGTCCAACTCGACGTGTCATCGTGCTGGTGCCAGCGGAGTCGTCGCCTCCAGAGGGTGCAGTGCTACGCACCGTGGGGGAGAATGTTAGCGACGACAAAGTGAATTCGAACATTTAATTTTAATTACTTCTTATCAGTGATTTAAAACTAAGTGATAGTATTTAATCTTAATTGTTTCCTATTTGTAAAATAAAGTTAAGTGTAAATAGTGATTAGTGCTGAAAACAGGAAAGTAGATTAGAACATTAGACGCAAGTATAAGCTTATTTTTTTCCAGTAAGATTTCTTTTATCATAACTCTAAGAGCTATTAACATATAGGTGATTAATATAATTTTTCTTCCTTTAAAGTAATTCAAAAGAAACATTAATATGTCAATTAATCACTATATAATGTCATTTCATTATGAGAAAGATTTAAATTTTATGAAAAAATATTGTATAGATTCTTAAGCATTAATCCTGAAAAAGTGTTGTACATTCCTACCTCTTGGCGGCGCTACTTGTATGTTCGGCAAAAAAATACTATCCTACTCGGAGCTAAACCGTGAAGCGACCGCGAAGCTATTTTTATTTTTTATAAGTGTAAAATAAAGGTTTATTGAATAATTTAGGTTTAGAATAATAGAAATAAGTTGTATCTATCGCTAGGAATAAATATAAATGTTGTAAGGTATGTTTTACCACGTTTATTAAGAAAATTATAAATCTCTCTTAGAAAGGGTTATTCTGTGCTCTGATTGGTCAATAGATTCACTAATGCCGTGTGCGATTTTTTCTTAATTATGATTGGTTACAGCCGCCTATAAAAAAAGGGGCGTTTTTTCGTGGTAAAATATTCCAAATCCGGCAATTTAATAATAAGGAATCAAGAAATAAAATAAGAAGAAACTCTCAAGAAGTGTTATTTATTGCTCATCTAACTGCGACTGTATGCTCTCCAGTTAACATCCCGCCAGCAAACCCGCTCTATTTTATCGAGGCTCCCTTATACGAGCAATTACAAGTATGTTATTAGTTGGATACGGATATCGGACCTTAAAGACGTATGTATAAATCCGCCAATTGACTATCATCGAGTATTCTTATTTGGTAGTGCCATGCTGCAGCTATCTTATAGTTGTAGCATAAATGGGTTGGCTCTCGGGGAAGACCCACGCTACAACAGAAAACATGCACGAAAAAGCAGCTTAATACTGCTGTGTTTCATGTGGTGAGCTTAGACTATTTTTACTGGAAATGAGGTATTTCATTTAGGGCATTCTCAGGGGTTGGAACGCATCTCCGTTTTGATGTTTTTGTTCGAGGATAGAAACAGACTTAGACTCTTACTTGTCACCCTTATTCTACAAAAAAAAAAACTTTCTTGACGGAGTTTCGGGGATATTAAAAATGTTAATAACACTGCTATTGTCGTTTTATTTTTTATATTTTTAACTTTTCATGTACTAAGTGTTAGCTGCGCAATTTTTTGATTTTAAAATTTCTCAACGGTCTTGTGTTTATAATCTGGATAAAAGTACATATTATTAACGTTGCATGGTTTCGGATTAATTGCCAGACGTATTATTTTTAAATTAAGAATGGTACGAGTTCGTTTTGTAATTGCTTTTTAGTACCTAACGTATAGTGAGAGATGAAAAACTCCGTACTTAGAAATACTAAGAAGAAAAAGAAAGAAAGTAACGAGTACGTAGTACAGATACATCAAAGTAAAGTGAAAATAAAAGAATATCGAAACCAAAAGGGGATCTCTATATCTAACAGGCATTATAATTAATCGGTTTGCTTCGTCGTTCGCAATGCATATAGCCAAAAATATATAATATTACTATGTATAGCACAGGAGTGGAATAATTTGCCAGTCCGTCATTTCATCCGATTACAACGTACGAGCATTTAAGGCAAGAATCTATAAGATTTTATTAACCTGAGCTAGTTCACTTTGACACCTTCAACGACAAGTTCAATTAAAATCAGATCGAAGATTAGATCATTTCGTAATAACAGTATTTAGATGCAATTAACTTTTTTAATGTTGCGTACAAAACAAAGTCATGCAAAGTAAAATTAAAGTTTACTGAGGTAAATAATGTTTAAAACAGAAGACATATATATCATATACATAGGATAATATTTTCTCGATAGAAAAAACTCACCTACCTTTGCTTGCGGCTATTTTAGTACTCTTAAAACTACTATTTAAAATTACGTTTATATAATCAATAACAAATTATTATTGTATGCACTGTACTGTAGATTTATACGTGATATTCAATTTAAATTTAAATACGTTGGTCCATCTCAATTGAAATTAAGGTAGGTTCCAACAATTTTTGCGCCCTATTTTGCTAACCTATGAATGCTGATTGGCTATTAGTCACCAGTTGTTAATCACTCTTTCGCTTTTAATGCAAGAATTTTAAAAGAGCCTAAATAAAATTTCTATTCTTACACTCTGATATCTATGTTAGATGTTTCTGTATCATATTTTGTGATATACCCATATGAGAGATTTGCAACACTTAACACATTTATTAAGTCTTAATTAGTGACCAGATATTCTCGACACAACACTATTTTACTTCTAAATTGTAACGGTACAAATACATGGCTAACTACATTAAGCGAACGGTAATTGTTACTAAATGATACTAAGTATTATTTTATGCTACTCTACCATTTGTCCGATGCCTTGAATAATTTTGTGGGATAAATTTGTGTTCGTAAATCTTCATCTTTTCTTCGCTATAAGTCCGTACAAGTTCTTTGATAGACATAAACTACTCCCCTTATAGAAAAAAATCACCAAGATTGGAGGGCTTATTATTAATTCAAATAAGAGATGCCTTGCATCTTAACGTATTTAATGTGATAAAATCATGCTGCAGCTATATTAGTTTGCCAGCCCAAATAGTCTTCTAAATCAGGGAAAAACCAAGCTCTCACAGAACCTGTTAATTTTCTTTCGGTTTATAATTTGCAATTGGGTCCCGTCTCTTACTAAACTTAATGCGGGTATTTAACTTAGGCTTTCAGCTTGTAATATAGTATGTTACACCGAAGTAGAATTTACTTTGTTTACAGTTTATTAAATTTTTTTTTCTAATCTCAATCTTCTTTCGTCATTTTAGTGCATTACAGTCGGGTTTTTGATTTTTTTAATTATTTATTTTATATTAGCGTTTTTAGTGTCCCGAAACACTTTTATGAACCAAATTTCATATGAAAGTACGAGGTCCGACAAAATAATGGCCCCTTTTACGCTGTTGTTTGTATGTTTCAACCAACTTATTATTGCAAATTAAATTTAAACATGTATCTTTTATATACACATATATGTAATCTTCCTGCATGTCTTATCGTCACTCCATCTAGTGGGGGGTCGCCCTACACTACGCCTACCGGTACGAGGCTGCCACTCGAGAACCTTTCTTCCCCACCTTTGACCTCTCGGTCGAAGTTGGACTTACCTAGTCGGACTATTTGTCCCAGGTAAACGTACTCGTCAACAACTTCGAGCATAGTGCTCCCAACAACTACCGGCATAGGCGTGACATGGACATTGAACATGATCTTTGTTTTGTCCATGTTCATCTAAAGACCTATCCGTTGGGAGACACCATTGAGGTCATTCAGCATATTGCTAAGGTCCTCCAGCGATTCTGCCATAAGAACTATATCGTCGGCAAATCGAAGGTGAGTTATGTACTCGCCACTGATATTAAAACCGTATTATTTGCAGTCCAGTAGCTTGAAAACGTCTTACAACGCAGCGGTGAAGAGTTTCGGGGATATAACGTCACCCTGTCTTACACCTCTCTGCAGTTGGATAGGTTTCGAACTCTGGTTCCGTACTCGGATAGCCATCGCAGCCCAACTGTACAAACTGTACAAAAGGGACTGTAGCACCGCCCAAATTTCGACGGAATCAAAGGCTTTCTCATAGTCCACATACGCCAGGTAAAGTGGCAGATTGTACTCTTCGGTCTTCCGTACAATCTGCCGCAGGGTATGTATGTGGTCTATGTTACTGAAACCTTTTCGGAAACCGGCTTGTTCGGGAGGCTGGAAGTCGTCGAGTCTGCGTACGAGACGACTCGTAATGATTCTTGAAAACAGCACGTAGACGCGGCTCAGAAGGGAAATCGTTCTGTAGTTCTTCAAGAGAGCGTTGACGCCTTTCTTAAAGAGCAAGACCACCGCACTTCTGCTCCACGCCTCCGGAGTAGTGCCACCATGGAGGACGGAATTGAAAAGCTTCTGAAGGACTTCAAGTACCGGTGTTCCACCAGCTTTCAGAAGCTTCGCTGTAATTCCATCCTCGCCTGGGGCCCTGCCGTTTTTAAGGTGCTGGAGAGCCATTCTAATCTTGCTCAGACTGACGTCCGAGATATCATCGGAATAGTGTCGGGTAAGATTTGCTCTTGGATTGTTACTCACACTTGCGTGTGCGTCACACGTGCGTGCTCCAACGATGATGTGTACAGCTGCCCATAGAACCTCTCAATCTCACTCAAAATCTCAGGTGACCCGGAAACGATGCTGCCACACTCAGTCTTCAGCTTTGACAGTTGGCTCTTTCTGGCAGACAGATCTCTGGCAAAGACTTTGCAGCCCTGGTTCCGCTCGATCGCTTCTTTAATACGAGCAGTATTAAAGTTGCGTAAGTCTCGCCGTATGCCTTTGGAGATCTGTCTGTTCAGTTGCTTATATGCTGTCAAATCTGTTGACGATTGCAGCCTCATCTCCCGTCTTACAGCCATGAGATTAAGAGTGTGATCGGAGAGTTTTTGTGTTCTTCTGCGGCGGGTCTTGCAGAACTTAGCTCTGACCGCATGAACACTTTCCACGAGCTTGTCATTTATATCGTCCACTGCATTGTAATATTCAAGGCACTGAAAGTGGTTACGTAACTCAAGCTGAAAAGTCTCGGGATTCTGGATTAGAGCACGAGGTGGACGAAGCGTTGACTTCATTAGACGAGACCTCTCCAACTTAACGTTTAGGTTCAGTGTACCTCTAACCATTCGGTGGTCGCTGCCGGTTTTCACCCTTGCAATCACTGAGACATCACTGAACATTTGGCGTCTGGTCGTCATAATGAAGTCAATCTCATTTTTTGTCGAACCGTCGGGGCTCGATCAGGTCCACTTCCTGTGGGGCCGGTTCTGGAAA
The DNA here is from genome assembly GCA_907164705.1 of Parnassius apollo. Classification (NCBI taxonomy): domain Eukaryota; kingdom Metazoa; phylum Arthropoda; class Insecta; order Lepidoptera; family Papilionidae; genus Parnassius; species Parnassius apollo. Next base: position 4,589,433 of record CAJQZP010000141.1, read on the forward strand.
AAAGAGTTCATCACCATTGCCTTGGCATATGGTCTGACACAACTGGATACTTCGCCTACGCGGATTCCAGATGTGGAGGATCATGCACCTTCCCTGTTGGACCTTCTGCTGACCTCTCACCCGGACGGATATCAGATTTCCGTCGACGCCCCCTTTAGGCTCCTCGGACCATTGTCTGGTCCGGAGTGTGTTGCCACTCACGCTGAAATCGCGGTTGCATTCTGCAGGATGCCGCCGTGTTTGGCAATATAGGTCAGCCGATTGAGATGGGATGCGGTCTTTTCTTTGCATCCTACCCTTGGGGGCGGGTTTGCTTCTCGCCGGGTGATCACAACGTTGTTCCGGATTCTGTTGCTGATGTGGTACTTCAGGGTATGGAACTTTTTATTCCTTCCTCTGTGGTGCCCATTGGAGGCAAGTCTCAGCCATGGTTTGGTCGCTCCTGTAAAATATCAACATGCTATAAGCAGGAGTGCTACCAAGCCTGGGCTGATGCATCAGCGTCCTGGGATGTAAACACCAGCGCTCTAAAAAAGAAGTATAATTCCGCCTCTAGGTCCTTCAAAAGAGTCATTGCCAAGGCAAAGTCAGAGCACATAGGCAGAATTGGCGAGAAACTAGTTCGCTTCCTTCTGGAACCCGTGCATTCTGGTCTCTCGCCAAGGCTGTCCAGGGGAATTTCTGTCAGCCATCTCTTCCATCTCTGCACAGGGAGGACGACTCACTGGCCCATACCGCAAAGGAGAAAGCCGATCTTCTAGGCTCTTTCTTTGCGTCTAACTCGACTCTCGATGACGGGGGGAGTACTCCGCCGACCATCCCGCGGTGGGAGTGCTCCATGCCGGAAGTGCACTTCACACAGCGCTCGGTTCGCAAAGCACTCCTCTCCCTGGACATCCACAAGTCGAGTGGGCCTGACGGAATCCCCCCAATTGTGCTGAGGACGTGTGCCCCAGAGTTGGCACCGGTTTTAACGCGTCTTTTCCGGTACTCCTACTCCCTAGGCGTAGTCCCAAAATCATGGAAGACGGCTTACGTCCACCCGATCCCTAAAAAAGGCGACCGCTCTGACCCGTCCAACTACCGGCCAATCGCCATCACCTCCTTGTTCTCCAAAACAATGGAGTCCATTGTAAACTGCCAGCTCATGAGGTACCTTGAAGATCACCAGCTGATTAGTGACCGCCAATACGGTTTTCGCCGTGGTAGGTCAGCTTGTGATCTTCTGGTCTACCTAACTCACAGATGGGCGGAGGCAGTAGAGTTCAAGGGGGAGGCATTGGCCGTTAGTTTGGATATTGCGAAGGCCTTCGATCGGGTTTGGCACAAAGCGCTTCTTTCGAAGCTCCCTTCCTATGGGCTTCCCGAGAAATTGTGCGATTGGATCACCAGCTTCCTTGCAGATCGGAGCATCAAGGTCGTTGTAGACGGTGCAAGCTCCGATTGCAAGCCTATTAATGTTGGTGTTCCACAGGGCTGCGTGCTATCGCCAACGCTGTTTCTTCTGCATATCAATGACATGTTGCATACCCGTAACATTCATTGCTATGCAAATGACAGCACTGGTGATGCTCTTTACACCAGCCGAGCCAATATTTCTCGGGAAAACGTCTCCGAGTGCCGGGACAAACTTGTGTCTGAAGTCGAGTCTTTGCTGAACAGAGTCTCGGATTGGGGGCGACTAAATCTAGTCCAGTTTAACCCCCAGAAGACAAAAGTTTGCGCGTTAACCGCTAAAAAGAACCCCTTTGTCTTATCCCCTCAGTTTTAAGGCACTCCCCCTTGTTGCCTCAGCCAGTATCGGGATCCTCGGCGTCGACATATCGAGTGACGTGCAGTTTCGTGGTCACTTGGAAGAGAAGCCCGAATTGGCCTCTAAAAATCTTGGCGTGCTCAGCAGAGCGGGACAGTATTTCATGCCGGCACACCGCCTGCAACTTTATAAGGCGCAGGTTCGGCCGCACATGGAATATTGTTCCCATCTCTGGGCTGGGGTTCCCCAGTACCTGCTTCTTCCACTTGACCGCATCCAGCGCAGAGCGGCTCGAATCGTCGACGACCGAGTGCTTTCCGATCGGCTCGATTCACTGGCGCTGCGAAGAAATGTTGCATCTCTTTGCACATTTTATCGCATCTATCACGGGGAGTGCTCTGAGGAATTGTTCGGATTAATCCCAGCCGCCAAATTTCGTGAACGCACTACACGTAAAACGTCCCGATACCATCCACACCATCTGGATGCTTGGCGGTCCACCACTGTACGTTTCACAAGGAGTTTTCTTCCACGTACAACCTCTCTGTGGAATAGTTTACCACCGGCGATTTTTCCGGAGCGATACGACCTGGGGACCTTCAAGAAAAAAGCTTACTCCTTTCTAAAGGGCCGGCAAAGCACCCGCAATTCTCCTGGTGTTGCGGTTGATCATGGGCGGCGGTAGTCACTTAACATTAGGTGAGACACATGCTCGTTTGCCCCTTCTTCTATAAAAAAAAAGAGTCCCTCTTTCTCCATAAAGCCGGCCAGCTGCTGGTCCCTTCGGTTCCGTTCCCCCTACTCCAAATTTCCCTAACTTCAGATCACCGTTTTCTCTTGTGCCTAGTTTTTCGTTGAAATCTCCCATCAACCCCGTGTATTGGGTTTTGGAGGAATGCATGGATCTAGAAATATCCTCATACATTTCCTCCACCTCCTCATCGGGATGTGCCGAGGTTGGTGCGTAGACCTGTATGACCTTCAGCGAATACCGTTTGGTGATTCTGAGTATCAGGTACGCGACCCTCGTCGACACACTCCCAATCTTCACAACGTTGTTGATGAGAGACTTGTGGACGATAAATCCGACATCTCCTTGGGACAGATGGTCGCCCTCCCGGTGATAGAATAAGTTGCCGGACTCGAGGATTACCGTGTCCTCCCCCTCTCTTCAGACCTCAGATAATCCAATAATATACCAGCGCAACTTGTCTACTCCTTCTTACAGCTCCTGTATCTTCTCATCAGTCCTCACGGTGCGTGCGTTATACGTTGCCAGGTCGAGTCGTCGTAGGTGGCAACCGAACCTCCACCGGAGATCCTTAGCACCCCCTGCCCCGCCGTTACCATGGTCGCCACCGTAGCCAGTGTAACGCTTCCCCCCCTCTCATAATAATAAATATATAAAATACTAAATGTATTATATTCCCCTTTATATTAAAAATTATATATATGTGACCAGGATTAATAAATTATGTTTAGATCTTTCTAAATGATCTTTCTAAAGGTTTAATAATAGGCCGTTTGTAATATTTTGGCGTGATCGTCTTAGTTAGGACCATTATTTACGTTGTGTTTGTTTAGTAACTTAGTTCTTTTAGGTGTCCTTTGGAAGAATGAATATTCACTAGAGCAATTGAAAGCTGTTGGTAGTGCCTTATAAGCTAAGTGAACCTCGTTCACGAAGACAGGGCTCGAGAAAGGTTAAGAACGTAAAACGTCTTTATTCCACTTGTATCAGGTTGACATTATTAATTTATTATTATTTATCCCTTCCCGCTTGGAAAAGGCTCACAATATATTTATACAAAAATACCCGATACAAGGGTTTCGCTCTCCTACATTTATAAAAAAAAAATGTAGGGGAGGTACACGGCCCCACACACGCCGTGCACGGTGAGCGCCAACCATTTTGATGCACTCCCCCCGTAGGAAACGCTAATTCGGGAACTAGACCGTAGTCCACAGCAAGATAACTGGCGAACCAGTAAAAGAGGCTTGGCCCCTTGTTAGTGCGTAAGCTCAAACATCGACCGAAGTCGCGCATGTCTTTGCGTGTAAACGCCATACAGAATACGAACGAATCCAGCCACAGTGAATGTACGTCACACGGTTTAGGCAAATAGGCACACTGGCCGTAAACCTCCGTGAGCGCCACCACCTGCCAGACCGCCGCTCCTGCAGACGTGATGTAAGTGTATGGCATCACTACCAATTGCATGATCAGCACGGCTACTAGCCGCAAAGCGTGTCATGAGTCTACCGCTCACCTCAAGGGAATGGGGTCCCACGTTGTGCGGCTTTCGGCCGCAGCCTTGAGAGTCTCCTCAGATCCTCCCGCCAGCTACTACCCGCATGAGGTCGACACATATGCTCCACCAACCAATACAACGGCAGATATAGCCAAAAGGCAGTTATAAGATAAGAGTAATAATTCGCCATCAGAAAGGGTTTGTGTCACTGACGTTGAGTAAATGCATTTTCGATCATGTTTGTCTCACCCACCAACAAGTTGCCTTCATTCATTCAAAGGTGGGAAAGTTAGAGAGATATAATATTACGTTGTTATATAAAACATCGTGGAGGGCAGACAGTCTGCAGCCCCGCAATGAAGGGACCCGACTTGGGCAAAGCTACTTAGGTGTGAGTCAAACCAAGACGCAGAGAGCGCCATTGAGAATAGCGTCCCACCAAACAACCATCGCAGAGACGCAATGCTGCAGAATGCAACAAGAATCAATACGACTATCGTCGGGCTTACACCATCCCAAGGTCCCCCATTCATCCCAGCAGACATCACCACCCGCATACCTCCATCGACCAGAACCACAAGAGAGCGTCGAATCAGGCGCAGCATACCCGCAGATATCCATCACAAGACGCAATACCGCAAGTAGCAGTAAGCATCAAAGCAACTATCATACGGGTGGCGCCCCCTCACAGCACACCCACATGACTCCTATCGACTTTGGTAACAAAGTTGGTATTGTTGTTATATAAAAAATATCACCAACGTATCATAGTAGCACGCTACTAAGACGCCAATGAACAAAACTCCACGTATCATAGCGCTAATGCACTAAGACATGAAGTTGAGTATGCCTGTTACACTTAAAAGTGCTACCAAACACACTCATCATCCGAATCCGAAAGATAGACGACACATCGCTATGCGCAACGACGTCGCCCACAAACGATATGGGTGTGCGATGTCCACGTGAAAGCCGTATTGCTACAACAAACCCGCTTACCACCAGCACTAAGATGTTAATTGTATACCTCCATCGACCAGAACCACAAGAATGCGTCGAATCAGGCGCAGCACACCCGCAGATCCATCACAAGACGCAATACCGCAAGTAGCAGTAGGCATCAACGCAACAATCATACGGGTGGCGCCCCCCTCACAACACACCCACATGACTCCTATCGATTTTGGTAACAAAGTTTTTATTGTTGTTATATAAAAAATATCACCAACGTATCATAGTAGCACACTACTAAGACGCCAGTGGACAAAACTCCACGTATCATAGCGCTAATGCACTAAGACATGAAGTTGAGTATGACTGTTACACTTAAAAGTGCTACCAAACACACTCATCATCCCAATCCGAAAGATAGACGACACATCGCTATGCGCAACGACGTCGCCCACAAACGGTATGGGTGTGCGATGTCCACGGGAAAGCCGTATTGCTACAACAAACCCGCTTACCACCAGCACTAAGATGTTAATTGTATACGTCCATCGACCAGAACCACAAGAATGCGTCGAATCAGGCGCAGCACACCCGCAGATCCATCACAAGACGCAATACCGCAAGTAGCAGTAAGCATCAATGCAACTATCATACGGGTGGCGCCCCCTCACAACACACCCACATGACTCCTATCGATTTTGGTAACAAAGTTTTTATTGTTGTTATATAAAAAATATCACCAACGTATCATAGTAGCACACTACTAAGACGCCAGTGGACAAAACTCCACGTATCATAGCGCTAATGCACTAAGACATGAAGTTGAGTATGCCTGTTACACTTAAAAGTGCTACCAAACACACTCATCATCCCAATTCGAAATATAGACGACGCATCGCTATGCGCTACTACGCCGCCCGCAAACGGTATGGGTGTGCGATGTCCACGGGAAAGCCCTATTGCTACAACAAACCCGCTTACCACCGGCACTAAGATGATATGTCTAGGACACATCGGTTAGCGAGTCCAAGTTTACCTCGGACCAATTGCTTGTGAAGCAGCACACACGCCACCATAATATTCCTTTTCAAGTCCCTAATAAGGACTAGTCATTTTGCTACAGTACTTCAGGCAGTCGGGCTCCCGACCACCCCATACAATGCATATGCATCAAGGAGACCTCCTATAATATTGCTTTTGTATCATAGACCTTACTTTCATAAGTCATGTATATATAGGATTCGAACCCACGACCCTACTATTGTAATGCATATTAATCGTAGAGACCTTCTATAGTATTGCTTTTGAATCATAGACCTTACTTTCATAAGTCATTCATATATAGGATTCGAACCCACGACCCTACTATTGTAATGCATATTAATCATAGAGACCTTCTATAGTATTGCTTTTGGATCGTAGACCTTACTTTCATAAGTCATTAATATATAGGGTTCGAACCCACGACCCTACTATTGTAATGCAAATTCATCATGGAGACCTTCCTTAGTATTACTTTTGTATCATTGAGTAGTCCCTAATATAGGACTAGTCATTGTGCTACAGTACTTCAGGCAGTCGGGCTTTTTTTTTTTAATACATGAACTCCTCCCATGACAAACAATTTTTAACAAATTTTCTAATTATGTTATAAACGTTATTTAACTTAATTTTGTAATATTTTTTGACTTGTATTTCTTTTATTTATCTTATTTTAAATATTTTTTTCAAGTTTTTAAATAAATTTATTTATTACGAAAAACAATAATTTTGCCTTTAATATACTATGTTATTGGGATAATGTCTGAAATATATTAACTTTATGTTTATTAATTTAACTTAATTGCTTAATATATATCTTTTAAGACTATTTTTGACGCCCCTTTATATTGAATATAATTATTAATATTGGGCCGTCACACCAGGAATAGCGGGACCGCCGGGGACTGGGGGCCGTTTATTTGCGTTATTGCTCATGGGGGGATATATGCCATAGTTGCCACGCTTGGCGAGCGGGTTGGCAACCGCAGTTTTTTATTATGTTATTGTTGTTATTAGGAAGATGCTGCTGCCCATCTCTTTCTGTGTCCCTCTGTCGCCTCTTACGACACCCACGGGAAGATATGGGGTAGTGGATATTCTCAACCGCCACTACACGGCTATATATAGAACACTTGAGTTTTTGAAACAAACATACCGATACACCAACTGTCGAAATCCTTCCGGCTGTTTGGAAGACACGGAGTAGTAAAGAAACACGGAGTACGCACAGGAAACATAACCATTTCTTGGCAGTCCGGTAAAAAGGAGCTTAATTTAATTCTTTTACGTTGCCACGCCAACCGCAACTTCATAATTAATGTCATAATATAGTATGTACCATTAAAAAAGTTAAACAAATATATATAACTCTTTTGTAAGTCACAATAACAAACATTATGAGTGAGTGGCGTGCGCTTTAATGGACTTGACTTTCTACCATCTTTACGAGCGACGTGTATTTTTATACCATAATTTTGTTTATATTACGGACATCTAGAAACAAAGACGCCAGCGAGTCGCAATCTTACATAACTTGTTATATTATTTTGCATATAAAATTTATGATACTATGTACCACTGCCCGGCAAGCATGAGCAGGAGACAATATATCCACGGGGAGAGGATAAAAATTTTATACCTTGCTCAGTTTTATCCACCCTGCGAGCATGGACAAGAGACAAAAATTATATCCCCCGATTATATCCACTGACAAGAGATAAAATTATCTTATCCCTATGAAAGAGTACGGCAACAGGGGAAAGGAGAAGTATTTCCCCGTTTGACATAACGAGTAGACATATATCAAACCGTTCGTGGCATGGGGCCAAAGGAAAGAAAAAAAAATATCCTTTTTTGACATTTGAAAAGGAAAATTTTATCCTCTTTCATGTACTGTGGATATTATATCAACCATAGACCCATGCTCGCAGGGTGAATAAAAGTCTGGCATAGGGATAAGATAATTTTGTCTCTTGTCAGTGGATATAATCGGGGAATAAAGTTTTTTGTCTCCTGCCCATGCTTGCTCGGCTGGTGGAAGTGCAAGCGGAATGTACTTTATATTTAATATAAATTATCCGTTTGAGTACATTATAATATATACCCTATTATTTTTATTACCAGAAAATTTAAGTGACTAAAATAAAATATTATAATTTTAGATATTTATTTTAAAAAGTCAGTTATTAAAAAAAAACAAATATTTTAAATTATGATAATTGTAAATTATGATTTTTAATTTAGTGTTCAACTAATCCAGTCTTCCCTATGTCAGCAACGTTTGACGAGAACACATCGGCGTACATGAGTAACAACTTCTTCACCTTGACCATTTCATTCGGGGAGAGAACGCTGCGACAGTCTTCTAAAAGTGTGGTTACTCTTGTTTGTGCATCCTTGCTGGGGGTCCCTCTCGATAGATATTGGCACCGTTGCAACAAATCCCACTCCTGACATTAAATGTTGCAAGCTTAGGGTTTGTGACAATAAAATCTGCCAATTGAATAACCAAAATTGACACTTTAATTACTGAGCACAAATTAAAACTTAAAACACACTAATAATTTTTATAGGCTTAACATATTGGCTTTATATAGGCCTTTTCAACCGAAACATCTAGAATGTTCCAGCAAATACCGGTCCTGACCAACTGGGTGTAGAAAATTCGATTATGGAGTTTTCTGGAGAGCTTAGTTCTTCTATTTGATACTAGATGGCACTAGTGCGAGAATTCTAGAAATATCTTGACGCTCCTATTTCTGCTCCTTGATACTAGAAGGTGCTAATAATCAACCGCTATATACCGGGCATTAATTATGGCGCGCAACAATATATTACACATTTTTTTTAAATATTAACAACCAGTTCAAAACATTAATTTGCTATTTATTTTTTACCACGACTAATCGAAAGGATTCTTAAACTTCAAAATTATACAAATATTTATGCTAACTTTAAATGAAAATATTTGAAAAACTGTTCTAAATGTAGAAGCGGCAGTAAGTAACAACGGGAGGAATAATGAAATAGTTACAGAATTTATTTTTAAGGTACTAGAATAAGACAAATTTATATGCAGCAATGTTTACATATATATGCATGTAAACTATGTATTTTTTGTATATGGGATAAGCGATCTCAGTACCAGACTTATCGCACATAGCACACCTATAACGACACTCAAGTGGGATTGATTCACTTTCATCGCCGTCACTCAGCTATTTATTTTATTTTTAACCTAATTGTCCTAGTCATAAACGAGAATAAACTAAATAATAACAGAAAACAGTTAATCTGTTAACTTAATAACAGTTAAACACTTCTGTTGCACACCTGCAATTAATTTCAAATAAACAGTACAGTGTCCTTTTGATTAATTTGAAAAACAAGTCTTTGGGATATGACGTATTTTATTTTCATTTTTTTTACTATATTCTCAAAACAAAATAATACAAAGGGTGGACTTAATGCCTTGAAGCATTACCAGTCAACCGATTAAGCGGTGAGAATTTTAAGTAAGTGTAGCATAATAGAATAAAAAGAAAACAAAACTTATATTTAACTACGTGTGAACTACATTGTTCCATTTGAAGTAGATAGTAAACCAAGAAAAGTAGTAGTCTTTGTGATCTACGCAAGTTGGATGTTCTTAAGAATCTGTATTCGCGACTGGTCGCCAATGGTTTCGAGAAGAATCTAAGTGTATAAATTCATGGAGAAAACACGACCATTGTTCTTGGCACTATATGACGTTGAGCACAATGACAATTTTAGCATTCTTTATTATTATAAATAATGTATATTATAGTGTTATTTAAATAAATAAATCATAGAAATATTTTTAAAAAATCATCACCATGGCCAGTTAGCGCTAGTGAGTTTTGCAACGCGGGTTTTTGTCATATCGTCGAGGATATCATCATCATCATCATAAAGGGATGACACAAAGCACAGAACTGAAGCACCTGCATCCATCGACTTCCTGTATCTCATACTAAGGCTTCACGCTCTCTAGTAATATATATATATCTTATTTTTTCGTAGATTTTTTTAAATAATTTAAAGTATTATTACATATATATGTACATGTAAATATTTGTTTACCGTTATTGTGCAAAAGGTGCACTGCCTATAACACAAATGGCAGTTTTATAATTTATGTTATCCTCTAGCTAAAAATGTACTTAACGAAACGTTAAAAGGTTCAAAGTAGAAGTGCGGTCTCACGAGGTTACTGGTTTGCCAGTGCTATGAAATATTCTTGGTGAACAACATTTTATGATTGCGAAAGATGCTACTATAAGAATAATTTTTAGGAGACGTTGCGGTACTTTTTAACTTTGTAGAACCTCTGTAAATTTACATAAATATAGTTATGGTTAAGAATTTTTTATATTTTATAAAAATTAAACATACAGACATATACACACGAATACATACCAAAACTAATTAAAAAAACTGTGATTGCTATTACTAATACTGCGCTTAGCAAGCGTAGCAATTATGGTAAAAATGCCTTGGATAGTTGCCGCGCTGTAAGGCAATCTATGATGGAAGCCTATGTTCAGTAGTGAACATTTGATTGACTGTCATACAAATGAATGAAAAATAAATAATTTTTAATCTGTGAAAATATAATATCTAAAATTTTATAATATATTTTTGTTTAGAACAGATACTCACGAATTACTATAGTTACTCGTTGCCTTTATAAAAGCACGAACCGTGTAAAAGCACTATATATTTGATTCAAGTACGCCTCGACTTCAGTCACACTCAAGTCGCACCTGAAGACTTTTATATAAAAAAGTGAAATACGGTGCTTAAATATTAGAGAAAAATAAACTAAAAATATTTTGATTCACTCTTGAACTATAATTTATAAAAGAGCTTCACCATTTCTATGAACAAAACAAATTCGTAAGAAGACCACAATCGCTTGCCCCATCTAAGAAATAAGCTACAAAATTTCGTGACACAGTAGCATAGCATTGAGTAGCGGCAATGAGGGCTGCGAATTCGAATCGGAAGCAGACAAATGTATAGTTACAAATAAATATTTCGGGTCTGTATGTTTGTGTTGTACGTTTTAAAAAATTCTCACCTTATTTTAACCGTCTGTCTTAGAAGAAGGGTAATGTTTTTCGAGTGTATCTGTACATGTCTATTTCATTGATAAGCTCTGTAGCCTAAATTGCCTAATATATGTCATAATCACGGCTGTCACCTGATAAGCTCACCGTTTCCGTGACCCATAGATAATATAACCACAAGAGAGCGTATAGGCAGATTTCTTCTAAGCGCACGACTCACTACTACTGTGGGCTGGGGGACGAGGTAGAATGCGTGGCTGCAAATGGCGTTATTATGGTTATCTTTAGGGTTGATCTTCTTAATAAAGGAAAATATTCGTTATCGATAAAATGGATTTTATCATTATGAAAAATACTCAATTAAAATCATAGATATAATATTTAATCAAAATCAATCAGTTGCAACGAAAACATGTATTACATGTATGATACATGTATTATTTATTATTGATTTTTAAAATGAATTATTTTGTTACATTTATTTCAAATTAAAGTTTAAGGGTCCTAATTGTTCTTTGTAAAAAAAATATAAACAAGCGTCTACATATTTGTAAATTATGTATCTTGCTAATTCAATTAAATGATTTGTTGATTCTATTTCAAATTGATGAAAATGAATATCCAGGAATCAATAATACCTAATCAGAGATTTTAAAACTGTTCTTATATAATAAATGGTATTATATTTCGAAGACAGCACTTTTGAACCACTCTTCATTGATCGCCCTCTTTTTAAAAGTTTTACAACGACGACAAATATCTATTACTGTAGTGGATCCCTACAATAACTTGTCTTTAGTGTCCTTTTGAAATTGTAAGCCGTTCGGATTTTGTACACCAATCTAACTAATTTAACTAGTTAACTACAAACTTTAACTAGGAAAAAATACCGACAAACTGAGAACCTCCTCTTTTTTGAAGTTGGTTAAAAGTAGATAAGTATTTTTTCACAGTGTGTGAATTGAATAATTATTTTATTTATTTTAATTTTATTATTTTCGATATCGACTTTCAGCTATTAAATGTAATAGTAAGTACTAATGTTTACGGTAAACATACAAAGGGAAAGAAAGGGATAGAAGCATTAGAATTGTCTAATAATAGAACGAGACTTTTCCAAAAGACGCGCGACTCAACCATGTCGTTATTTACCCGGCCACCGTTTTAGATAGACCCCTGCGGTGGCTCATAATCTGAATTAATCAACAATAATTTTCGTATTTTTTACTTAGCAATGAAAAGTTACTCCATTCTTTTTGGAAATCTGTCCTGGAATGTTTCACACACCACTTCACCGCGCATGAAGTCATTTTGATGCATTATAATTGCATAAAAGTTATAAAAATTTGCATTAATTTAGCGTGCACACAGGTCTAACACTTGTACAATACTAAAATGGTTAGTACCATAGCCTATGCATAGGCGACAAAATACTAATAGTTTTCGAGTGTCGGGGCATTGTATGCGCAGTCAAGTGGTTATATAGTCTTTGGCGTAACCACACAATCGAGTGGCCCAACTACATGAACGATTGTTATGCCGTCACTTACGTCATGTAGCTATCAGAGACGTCGTCGACGGTAATATGTTATTATTTGATACATGTAACTCGGTTGATTAATTGCTATTGATTTTATTCAGTTCATTAATCTATACTTTAGGTGAGCAATTCTTGTTTAAATGTATATGTGACTAGTTCCTCGAATACGAATCTAACAATTAGGATTAAATTTTGTAATGAGATAATATTTTATTATACAATTTCATTTATTTGAGTGTCATTGCCCTGCAAATTTTTTTTTCTAACGAAGCTGTCATGCAGGTACTTTAGTTTAAATCTGTAAAGTTTAAAAGTGCTTTTGGGACTAATACCCTAATACCTTGGATAATATCTATAACCTTGGAGTTCGTGGTCCCCATCATAAACCATTAGGTTATTGTTACTATTTTTATAGTATAAGGCTGACAAACGAGCACACAGTCCACCTGATGGTAAGTGAGTAATGTGGCCTATATTTTATATAGTCCGTGTTAACACTGACCTTTATCCTCGACTAAGAATCAAAACTAGGATGCGTTGTCTTCCCTGTGTACTAAGATGGAATGCCTTTTTACACTAAAAAGGGTCTACACTCACCATCCAAAACGTTAAGCTGATATTTTTTGGTATTCTGTGAGAGAGTAGTCCTACCCCGGTTGAGCCGACTCATTCGTACCTAATAGGTATAGCTACAGCGTGGCTCTACCACGTAAACTAAAAATAATATAACTTTGGACCGTACTAGAAAGAACTTATGGTTTCTGATAGATAGCAGAATACTATCCTGTACGTCAGACTCAAAATACTCAAAACACGACAAGAAGCAGTATAAAGGTGCAGGATGTCAGGTACTGCGATAGTCGATCCACCGGCCAAGCGTGACTATGAAGACAAACCTTCCTGCCGAAGAAACTCGAGTCCAGCTGTGGACTTTTATAAGGTTGTACATTATTAATTTTGGCCGTAGAAAGAAGAGGAGGAGATCTTACGCCGGGCAAGGTGTTCTCATCGTGTGTTAGTATCGTATTCTATATATAGAGAGCAGTTCGGAAACTTCGATAGAGTGTCTGAAATTCCGTTCGCTCATGCTTGGTTTGACACTAACCGCCACCTCACTTCCCAGCTAAGAATAAACCGGTGCATCCTTAGGTATATAGAAAGAGTGGCCGTTGCGGTTTTTTTAATCTCGTTGTGTCCTTATAGCAAGCGTGTAATGCACGCTGTAATACGCAATTTCAAGTCTGCCTTATAAATCTGTGGTGAGTTGAGATGAAGACAAGTTGGCTTGGCTTGCTAGAAATGAAGACTGCAGAAGATGATTTAACTCGGGAATGAAGAAAATATTATGTTGTATTATTTAAATATGAATATCTAAAGATAGTAGGTTGAAAGAACGTCGATGTCTACTAAGGGCGTGAAGCTACTGAAACGTGAGGCTATTGAAGTTAAAAACATTCAATAGAGAATTTGGCTGGGTACTACTACCCGCTTGAGATCCTGTAAACAATAAAATGGAAACTAAACCCCAGCATACCACTGTAAGATTTTAAGACACAGTTACTTCCACCAGCGTAGATCAGACAATATGTAAATAATAATTAAAAGCTTAAGGTACTCCGCGTTAACACCGACATCACGTGAGTAACCTCAGTGTCCCGTAACCATGGATGCTAGAAAGAACCCGAATCGTAAAAATCATATAAATAAAACACGATAAAATCCTTAAAAGTAATTTTAATCAATGTGTAGTTTTCACATTAATATAAGAAATGATTACACTTATGTGGTCATTGAGAATAATGCTTAGGTCCCCCAGCGATTTTGCCTTCTGCCATATGGAATATATCGTCGACAAATCGAAAGATAGTGACGAACTCGCTATTTTTGTTAATACTGTATCTTCTCCAGTTCCTTTCAAACTACTGAAGTCTGAAAATCTCTTCCAATGCAGCAGTGTAAAGTTTCGTGTATATTACGTCCGGTGGCGAAGCCTCCATAGAACCTTTGAAGCCGGGCTAGCTCTAACCGCTCAATGAATAATATCAACTAATAAAACAACTCGTAAACTGTTTCAAACTATTTCAAATTTATTTTTGTTCTAGACAGGTCATGAACTCGTAGTATATATATAACGTCAACACTTGGCGGTTTTGCTTTCAATTGGAAAAACACAAATTCGTGTTCTCTCTGTATCAAAGCGAACACGCAATGGACTGTCAAAATTGAGAAGTTGATTTATTCGTCTCTCTTGCACGCGTTGGCTTTTTACCGGGCTTTCGAGAAGACGATCGCTCCCTTTTTAAACTGTGGCAAAATATTCTATAATGAAATGTAACTACGAAATGTTTATATAGCAATTTCTATAGAACCAAAAGCTGGGCTTTGCTCTGAAGTTGTTTAGGAGTGCGTGGGCGTACGGGCGATACGTTTGCAAGTTTCACTTCACATCCCTCGCCTTACATCCCTCTGTAGTTGGATAAGTTATGTACTCTGGTTCTGTACTCGGATAGCCATCGAAATTCTACTGTATAAACATTTTAGCACTTCGATGTAGTGAAATTAAACTTGGCACCGCCTAAATTTCGACGGAATTAAAGGCTATCTCATAGTACAAATACGTAAGACAAAGTGGCAGATTGTACTTTTTGTACTTTTGTGCAATTTGCTGAAAGTATTTTTGTGGTCTACCGTGCTAAAATATTTTCGGACATTAGCTTGTTCGGGAGGCTAGAATTCATCAAGTCTGCATGCGAGACAATTAGTTCTCGCGACTCACAAGAGAAATCGGTCTATTGTTCTGTAAGAGAGCATTGTAGCCTTTCTTGAAAAACAAGACTACTGCACATCTGCTCCACGCCGTTTGAGTGGTGCCATCATGGATCATGGACAAAATTAGAAAGCTTCTGAAGGACTTTAAGTATTAGTTTTCCACCCGCTTTCAGAAGCTTTGCTGTAATTCCATCCTTGCCCGGTAACTTGCAGTTTTTAAGGTGCTGGAGAGCCATTCCTATCTCGGTCAGACTGACGTCCGGGATATTATCGGAATAGCTGTTAATTAAGACTTGCCCTGGCATCGTTACTCACACTTGCGTGTCAATAATGTGTACAGTTGCCCGTAGAAACTCACTCAGAGTCCCAAATACGATGCTGCCACATTTGGTCTTTAGCTTTGGTAGTAGGTTCTTTCTGGCAGATAGATATGACTATGTACGTAATTTATACGAGGTAGAGCCACGTTGCAGCTATATAATAGTTTAAGCACGAATGAGTCCGCTCGACCGGGGGAAAACCACGCTGTCACAAAATACCAAAATATGAAAATAAGAGAGAATAACTTAATCGATCATAGAGAGAGTTTCTTTAAACGTCACATCTGTACATGTGCATCTTCCGTTGCAGGAAGGATTATTAACCTTTATAATTATTCTTGTCTGAAGGATTGATCATCGCAGTAAAGATGCCCGGTATTTGGCGCTGGTGTTCCTCGCCGTACCGCATACTTTCGAAGGTCATAAGTCTTTTTTGCCAATTCTCATAGATCCATCACACCATTTCTTCACCCACGTGAAGAAATGGTGTGATGGATTCTCTAACGCTGCCACCACACTACTAATAGAATATGCATAGGTATGCATATGGACTGATGTTCGTCTAGTGGTCGTAAAGCCGATTGTTGATCATGCGGGTGGACTCCCGGGTTGGGCCGAAATGAGTTATCGGGTTTTTCTGCCAAAAACTTCTTAATAATTACCCTCGTTCCTGTGAACCAATAAAAATCCGTTGGTTTTACGCTTGATTTATCTCTGGACGTATCGAATTACTGCCCCGTCAGACTATGAGAGTCAGGGAATAGAGAATGTACCCGTACTGGCGCTTAGACTCGGGTATTATCTTATCCTACGCGGATGGCTTGTTTTCGTAGATACGAGGGATCACACAAATATTTCAAAATTTTATACATTTTTTTCGCTTCCACAAACATACTATTTTGCATTAAACGGTTTAATCCATGGCCCACATCTTCGTTATTTGAAATACAATACGTTTAATCAACAAGTGTCCGCGCGTGATCCTCCAGAGATTTATATATCGGAATAATATTTCGCTAACTACAAAGTCATCGGACTGCGTATGCGTCTACGTAATCTTTTGGTGTAATCGTGTTTTGTAATTTAATCCGACTTCGAAAAAGGAGAAGTTTGGTATTCGTCTGTATGTTTTTTGTATGGTTTTACGTTTTTTTTTGTATATACTCGTATGTGCATATGACAATAACATAAATACCAAAATTTATACATTTTTGGTATATTGTTCGATTTTTGCATTTTATTTTATTTTTTGTACATAATTATGTTACGCGACTTATGCGTCTATTGTTAACCGGTTTCTATAATTTCTATACTTACTGTGGCCCATGGACATGGACATTTATCTTCGGATATAGAATCAAAATGTAGATACGTCGTCACCCCTGAGTAGTGAGAACTAACAGAATGCTTTATTTCCAGTGAAAATGGTGTAAGGTTTTCTACACTGACTAAACAGGAGACAGCAGCATTCATCTGTAATTTTAAGCTGGTATTCTGTGAGGGTGTAGTATTACCCCGGTCGCACTGACCCATTCGTGCTACAACCGAAATATAGCTGTAGCATGGCTATAACACGCATTAATGTTTGAAGAAATTTTTCACGTACTGCCTTTTATTACATTACCTTGTCAAAAAGCATTTGTGGCCAGTTATTTTTTCCTGCAGGTTCAATTATTAATCGTACACAATACTGGCATCTGTGCATAAATATGAAGTTAAAAAAGTATGACGTGCTATGAAATTCAGAAAGTACATTATCATGATTATAGCTGTGAATACACTGTACGGTTGAATGAATGGCATACAATACAAAATAATATAATAAAACGCCCTTAACTTCCCAATTTATAACAGCGAAAGGGAAAAAAAGCTTCGTAAATTCCCTAGGCACTGACATTAATATAATCATCCGACTTTTGATTCTGACAAATAACTCTTAGTTTGTCACGTAGAATTATATTAAATAAAATGCCTATTGTTTTAAGGAACTGTTAATCGTCAACGTTGTGTAAAAATGCTTGGCGATTTATCGAAGTAAGGATCTCACGTACCTTGGACGACTGCGATACTAACTTCAAATTCTTGGACTTAGCATCTATAGGGTTACGTGCCTTAAAAACGGAACCTTTATAGAATTATTTTGTCGTATGTCCATTCGTCCGCCCATCAAGGCTTGATATCTGTAAACATTTCTGGGAAAATTAACACGACTACCATGTCGGGCAATGGTGACCGCCAGTAAATGTTACAATTGGGCTGCATCAGGCAACGGACAAATTTTTGTTTAATAAAACACTAAAAAACTCAATTTTCGTTGGTGATCTTAGAAAATGATAAATATAGACAAAAATTTAAATTTAAATTGGAAATTGAAACACTGACGAGACAACACAACAAATACGACTTTCCAAGAGTTTGCTTCCCAAGAGTTTGTAGATACAGTTTTCTCGTATAAAGCAAGATAATTACTTCGTAACTGTTTGGTATTTCTTTGTTTTGATGAGAGCTGATGTTCAATCGTGAAGATTTTGGTGCTTCAGCTAGTTCAGACTGGTTTTCTTTGATCGAAGACGTCAATCGGCTGAATAGTGCTCTTCTAAACTGCAAGATGGAGATTTTTGTGGTTGTTTGTTCGTATATAAGTAAGGTGTTTAATTAAAGCATTAAATACGGCTATAATGAAAAGCATTACGTACAAGCTAACTATAAATTATATTAAAACTATGTATGTAATAGTATTATGCTTATCTTTCGCTTTTCATTTATTAATTACGCCCCTACTAGTCCACTGATGAACATAGGTATTCCATGAACAAGGAATACCACTAAGCACGGTCCTGGTCCAACAGCCCATCATAAAATCCATCGTCTTCCACCATGTCTTTCTAGTGAGTCGTCAATAATCAAATTAGATTCAAATTAGAATTCATTTCATTTAGATTCAAATAGTAATAATGATTTATGAATTCGAACTCCTACACGTAACAATCTGTCACTATCCAAAAATGGCGTAAGACGTCGCAATTGATTATAAGGTAATTTTCCTCTACATATTTTTAAATTATAGTCTTTAAAGACCGATTGTTGAGTAAGGTAAATTAATCGATTTAATGAAAAATTGTGTTCAGGCACTGTAATGTAACATAACCCGGGATCGAAATTTTTACTCTTTTGCATTTATTATAAAAACTGAATATTAGTGCGGTAATCTGAACGAGTTTGCCTAGCGACGGAAATCACATTGATATTACGGCATTTTGCACAGGCGGTACCGTAGACATACAAGAAGATAGCGCGAAATTACGTCTTCCTTCCAATACTGGCCTGTTCAACTTAGTTTGATTCTCAACAGGCCAGTAATTGGAATCTTTTCGGAGCCATGCGGGATCATGGTACCACAAGTCGTGTTGTATATTAGTCGTGGTGTACTAGCGCGGCTCGTAGTTAGCCACGTGATGCAGCGTCAGCAGGATTATCGGTTGACGGGACATGGTGCCAGCAACAGGCGGGAATGCGGGATTGGATATCGCTAGTGTGATAAAAAACAAACGTTTTACATTCATGTGGCGACGAACGGAGCCAGACCAATACAATAGAGGCATCAGACCATGCGTAGATCTTTTGGTATCATACGCGAACTTTATATAGATTTACTACCTTATCTAATAGCTTTGAAAGCAATAGAGCAGCCATCAATTCGTGACGGGGAATGGTAAGAGGCCCGCGGAGCGGAGCAACCCTAGTTTTTGCCATAAACAGGTAAGTATCAATATCTCCGTCCTTGTTTGTGAGTTGAATAAAAACACAGCCAGCATAATATGCAATCTAGGACGAGTCGGAAAATCCATGAATTTCTACCGAATCGATGTATTTACTAAAAATGTATCGCAAAAACGATACCTGTGATAACAGCGGTAACTCGTTTATGAACACGTGTCCACGAATTAATGATATTGTAACGCTCCCCCCCCTCTATATATATATAAATATAAATACTAATTTACCCCTTTTCAATAACATTATATATTTACGACCAGGGTAAATAAAATATGTTTTGATCTTTCCAAATTATCTTTCTAAAGTTTTAATAATAGACCGTTACGATCTCTTAGTTAACCCTTATTTACGTTGTGTTTGTTTAGTAACTTAGTTCTTTTAGGTATCTTTTGGGAAGAAGAATGAATATTCACTAGAGCAATTGAAAGCTGTTGGTAGTGCCTTACAAGCTAAGTGAACCCCGTTGACGAAGGCAGGGCTCGAGAAAGGTTAAGAATATAAACCGTCCCTATTCCACTTGTATTAGGTTTACAATATTAATTTATTATTAATTTCCCTTCCCACTTGGAAAAGGTTCATAATATATTTATACAAAATACCCGATACAAGGGCTTCGCTCTCCTACATTTATTTAAAAAAATGTAGGGGAGGCACACGGCTCACACACGCCGTGCGCGGTGAGCGCCAACCATTTTGATGCATTCCCCCGAAGGGAACGCTAAATCGGGAACTGGACCGTAGTCCACAGCAAGATAACAAGCGAACCAGTAAAAGAGGCTTGGCCCCTTTTTAGTGCGTAAGAACAAACATCGACCGAAGTCGCGCATATCAATACGTGTAAACGCCAAACAGAATACGAATGAATCAAGCCACAGTGAATGTACGTCACACGGTTTAGGCTAATAAGCACACTGGCCGTAAACCCTCCGTGAGCGCCACCACCTGCCAGACCGCCGCTTCTGCAGACGTGATGTAAGTGTATGGCATCACCACCGATTGCATGATCTGCACGACTACTAGCCGCAGAGCGTGTCATGAGTCTACCGCTCATCTCAAGGGAATGGGGTCCCACGTTGTGCGGCTTTCGGCCGCAGCCTTGAGAGTCTCCTCAGATCCTCCCGCCAGCTACCACCCGCATGAGGTCGACACATATGCTCCACCCACCAATACAACGGCAGATATAGCCAAAAAGCATTTATAAGATGTTAGTAATAATTTGCCATCAGAAAGGATTTGTGTCACTGACGTTGAGTAAATGCATTTTCGATTATGTTTGTCTCACCCACCAACAAGTTGCCTTCAATCAACCAAAGGTGAGAAAGTTACAGAGATATATAATTATGTTGTTGTATAAAACATCGTGGAGGGCAGACAGTCTGCAGCCATATAATGAAGGGACCCGACTTGGACAAAGCTACTTAGGTGTGAGTCAAACGCAGAGAGCGCCATTGTGAATAGCGTCCCACTAAACAACCATCGCAGAGACGCAATGCTGCAGAACGCAACAAGCACCAATAAGACTATCGTCGGGCTTTCACCACCCCAAGGTCCCTCATACTTCCCAGCAGACATCACCACCCGCATACCTCCATCGACCAGAATCACAAGAGTGCGTCGAATCAGGCGAAGCACACCCGCAGGTCCATCACAAGACGCAATACTGCAAGTATCATTAAGCATCAATGCAACTATCATACGGATGGCGCCCCCTCACAACACACCCACATGATCCCTATCGACTTTGGTAACAAAGTTTGTAATGTTGTTAACTAAAAAAATATCACCAATGTATCATAGTAGCACGCTACTTAGACGCCAGTGAACAAAACTCCAGGTATCATAGCGCTAATGCACTAAGACATGAAGTTGAGTACGTATGTTACGCTTTAAAGTGATACCAAACACACTCATCATTCCAATCCGAAAGATAGACGACGCATCGCTATGCGCCCTCAAACGGTATAGCTGTGCGATGTTCACGGGAAAACCGTATTGCTACAACAAACCCGCTTACCACCGTCACTAATATACATAATTACATATATAAACACTCACGCCTGTCACCCAGAGGGGTAGGCAGAGACTACAGACTTCCATTTGGCACAATCCTGACACACCTCTCTCGCCTCCTTCACATCCATATACCTACGCATACATGCTCGTCGGTTAAGGGTACTCCTAATTTAGCCCGTTTTCAATAAATCGCGAATTGGTCGATAAATTTTCGTCTAGGACGTCCCTTTCTGACTCTGCCATTCACTTCTGCAACACAAATTTTCTTTGTCACTCTTTCCTAATTCATTGTTTCCACATGACCAAACCACCGAAGCATTCCTTTCTTAATCCTGGTCACAACATCATCTTGCAAATCACACAATTTCTCATCCTGTCATTTAGATTCAGCCCTAACTTACTTTTTAACGACCGCATTTCTACTGCGTTCATTTTACTCTCGTACTTCTTCTGCCACACCCAACTTTCACTACCATACGTTAAAGTAGGGACCAACACAGCATTGTGAATTGCCATACGTGCCTTTTTAAACACATTTTGACTCTTCACAATAGAGTGCAGAGCCCTATTTACTCTATTTCCCGCACTAATATGTTGTTAACTAAAAACTGCACCAATGTATCATAGTAGCACGCACCTAAGACGCCTGTGGACAAAACTCCACGTATCATAGCGCTAATGCACTAAGACATCAAGTTTAGTATGCTGTTTATACTTAAAAGTGCTACCAAACACACTAATCCCTATCCGAATGATAGACGACGCATCGCTATGCGCTACGACGTCGCCCACAAACGATATGGGTGTGCGATGTCCAAGAGAAAGCCGTATTGCTACAACAAACCCGCTTACCACCAGCACTATAATGATACGTCTAGGATACATCGGTTAGCGAGTCCAAGTTTACCTCGGACCAATTGCTCGTGAAGCAGCATACACGACACCATAATATTTCTTTTCAAGTCCCTAATAAGGATTAGTCATTTTGCTATAGTACTAAGAGCAGTCGGTCAACCGACCACCCCATATAATGCTTATGCATCGTAGAGACCTTCTATAGTAAAGCTTTTGTAGCATAGACCTTACTTTCATAAGTCATTCATATATAGGACTCGAACCCACGACCCTACTATTGTAATGCAAATTCATCATAGAGACCTTTTTTCTTTTCTATCATAGACCTTTCTTACATAAGTATTCATATATAGGACTCAACCCATATACTATTTAATGAAATTCATCACAGAGACTATAGTATTGCTTTTGTATCATTGGGTTTATTATCATAAGTCCCTAATATAGCACTAGTCATTGTGCTACATTACTTCAAGCAGTCGGGCTCCCGACCACCCCATATATATGTACGACTGCAGGTATGTATCTCCGGCAACTCTTCCATACAAAACATCAAACCCCTATACATGAACACCTTCCACAACTTATCATTGACTATAATATTTGTCTAATGTCTGAAATATATTTATATTAGCTATATGCTCATTAATGTATTTAATTTTATTGCTTTATATATATATATATATATATATATATATATATATATATATATATATATATATATATATATATGTATATATATTTTAAGACTATTTTTGATGCACCTTAATATTGAATTTAAATATTAATAATGATACTGGTCACAATGAATCAATGGGCGAGATTATCATCCCAATTTATATTTGGATTTACTATTCACAATAGCTGGATCAAATGCTTGGCATATAAGGTTACCGGTGATAAAAACCTGAGAGGGTCATATATTTTGCGATCTCTAAAGATCTCGAAAATATATGACCCTCTCACGAAAGAATAGCTCTCTTGTTGCATTTATGAGTGGTAACCAGAACCTTAAAAGTAAATGTATCGGATCCTGTATTCCATTGAAATCAGAGTTAACTCTTTTGTCATTCACCATTTCAGAAAATGTGACGTTTTTGGGCTGCTCACCAAGATAAGCTGGTGTCTGTACTGCAGCGAGTATTGCTGGCGAGTTTCTGTGCCATTTACGCAGTTCAAATGCAGCCGTCTTAAAATGCCGATAAGCTCTTGCTGCAGAGCGACAGTGTTAGCCTCTTTATCCTCACCAGAAACAACATCATCGACAAATATGTCATTCAATAATACGGGGCAAGCGAGCCTAAAATGCTCGGCCTCATCGTGAGCGAGCTATTGAATTGTACGCAAAGCGAGATATAGATGGATATAAGAGATAGATGGTAGTTCAATATAGGTTCCTTTGGCGATTCACGCCATAATATGCGCTGGAAGTCCCTATCGTTTTCACGAATCAGTATATTTCGATTCATTTGTTTAATATCCACAATGAACGCTATAGAATGAATATGAAGCTTTAAAAATACGTCTACTATATCAAGGTGAAGCTTGGGACCCGTTAAGAGAACGTCATTAAGTGACAAACCACTCGTCGATCTACAGCCTCCATCGAATACTACGCAAGTGCAAGTTAATTTGCTAGACTCTAACTACACATTGGTGTGGAATATAATAGCTGGCACCTTATAAAGGCTCATTATCAACTTGCTCTATGTGATTCAGGTCCTCGCCCTCCTGGGGCCAAGAGTGATAATCCCAAAAGAAATATCAGGGTATATTAGCAGCATTATGTCGGTATGTGTCGCATGGTTATTAACACGAACCTCCTTCGACACGAGATCCTTATTAGTAACAACATTCCATACTTATACTCAGCGTATATTCATTTTTATCAATAATAACGTTTACATTCAAAATGTAGGGGTACATAGTCACTGAAGGATGTTTTAGTTTGTCATCGCCCAAAAATAGCCATTGAAGATTACAGTATTTTTTTAATCATTTTTTGAACTTTCCCATAATCATTTCTTAGGCCACGACCACACCTAATTTAACATTTTCCTTTTATCTTTTAAGTTGGTATATAAAAATTAGATATCATCATAATTAAAATATCATAAAATCATAAAAGTTTCGTAGTTGTCTGCGGTAGAACCAGAGTAATCAACATAACTTGAAGTGACAACCGATAGGAAAGAAGTGTTCTCAAGTGGCAGCCTATTACCGTCAAGCAAATTGTCTCAACAAGGTATGCAGGAAGAGGATGGTTGTAGGTGATTCAGGATCAATTTTTTATTAAACTAGTGATAATCAAATTTACAGTCCACGTGATGGTAAATGGCTATTTTATTCTAGAGACACATGTAGCTAACTAAAAATAAATAAGTCTGTAGATGCGTTGTCACCTTGTGAAGACTAAGATGAAATGCCGGTGAGGCACGTAATTAACACTAAATCACTCACTTATCAACGCTTATTACTAACCTTCGTCGTTTCGGTTACGCCGTAAAAAAGAAAGGCTTCTACGGGTTTATGGAATAAAATATTTATATGTGTTTTACTTATTTATTACAATAATCATTTGTTAATATGTTTATAAGTTTTTTATCTACTAAAATGACATTTTAATTACTTTGACACTCTTTTAATTCAGACATGAGTTTTTACTCATTTGAAAATTTTTGTTTTTTAAATGCTTAATTGTTATGAATTAAAGAAAACAAAGACTAAAAAAATAATAAAATATTAAAATTAAGTAATAAGATCAACAAAAGAAAGAAACAGTTTGAAAAATTATTAATACATTTGTGACAAATGTCAAGTTTGTGTTCGCCACAAAAGGATTTGTTGTACTTGGTGCAACAACTCTTTGTCATTCTTCGCTTTGCGAAGGGGTAAATTGCACAATTTTTTCTTTTTTGGCGATAGGAAGACTAACTGCATCTTCTCTTTGAACAATCTCATGTGTAGAACTACTGGTTCCTGCTATATTCAAAATCGCTGTTATTGAGTCTCGCAGTCCCGTTTGAAGTGTAGGAATTTGTAATCTTTTTTCATTTGTGGCTCGATTAATTTTTGATGCTACTCCGCCCTTAGTTTGATTGTAATACTCGACCATCGTGGGCTTTTTGGTTAACATAATGATTTCTTATATTTACGCGAACATTGCACATGATTAAAACTACTTTTACGGATTTTATCGCGTTTATTTTTACTTTTTATTTTTAATTCCCGACGTTTCGGGCGCTTTCCAGCACCCATGGTCACGGGGGACTGAGATGACTGACGTCCCGATGTCATTGTTAAACCCGGAGTACCTTCAGCTTTTTTTAATTATTGTTTATGGTCCGATCTATGCAAAATGAACTGACTATGTCTTGAGGTCTTGCAGTGGTATGCTTGGGTTTAGTTTTAATTTTATTGATTATAGGATCCCAAGCAGGTGGTAGTACCCAGCCTCCTTCTCTATTGAAATTAGGATGTTTTTTAATTTCAATAGTCTCACGTATCATCCTTGGTAGGAATCGGTGTTCTTTCGCGAGGATTTGTGGTGTATCAAATCTGATGTAATGGTTGGGGCCGTCTAGGATATGATCACAAACTGCAGACTTCCCGGAACGTTGATGCTTCACATCAGCTATATGTTCTTTTACGCGGGTCCTAATTGATCTTTTAGTTTGTCCTATATAAGAGAGACCACATTCACAATCAAGCTTGTACACTCCTGCATCTTGTAGAGGAATATGACACTTGCCGGATGGTAGAAACTGACTAATCTTCTTCGTCTATGTTACGTCTATGTTACGTCGAAGTTCAGCGCCGAAATTAAATCTCCCCAAAAACGAATTTAACGCGTTGAAAAACTTACGCAACAGACCAGAGCTTACGATTCTCCGCGCAGATAAAGGTAATTCTACGGTTATAATGGATACGTCAGATTACAATTTTAAAATACAACAACTTTTGTCGGATGAAATTACTTATCGAAAGGTCAAAACAAATCCTACAACTAATACGCTTAAAACAACTAGCGATCTAATTAAGAAATACTGCGAAAAATTGAATCTGGATGTTAATTCGATAATACCCTCCTGTGCCAAACCACCGAAGTTGTATGGGTTACCAAAGATACACAAACTGAATGCTCCATTACGTCCAATAGTGAGTCAGATTGATTCGCCAACTTACAGATTGGCTCAATACTTAGCTAAAATATTATCACCACTCAGAGGACACACAAGAGCACACACTAAGGATTCATACCATTTTGTCAGTGAGATAAAAGACCTACATCTTACTGACAATGAAACCATGGTCAGTTTTGATGTTCAGTCTCTATTTACATGCCTACCTGTTGAAGACTGCATCTCAATTATAACCAGGAAACTAAAGGAAAATAACATGCCAGTAGAATATGCAGTATTACTAAGACATTGCCTTACATCTGGCTATCTATTGTGGAAGGAAGAGTTTTACAAGCAAGTAGATGGTGTGGCGATGGGCTCACCTGTATCTCCCATTGTCGCCGATATATTCATGGAAGACTTTGAGGAGAAAACCCTCCTTACTGCACCTGTTACACCAAGGATCTACAAGCGGTACGTAGACGATACTTTCACAATTTTACCATCAGACAAAGTAACTGCATTTTTTAGAACATCTTAATTCCATAAACGCTAAAATTCAATTTACTATGGAGTTAGAGGCAAATAATTCCTTACCTTTCCTAGATGTATTAGTCATCCGAAATCCTAATAACACCATTGGTCACACTGTGTATAGGAAAAAGACCCATACAAACCGATATTTAAACGGTGAATCTCACCACCATCCTTCACAGTTAGCTACCGTGGGCAAATCTTTGTTACAGAGAGCACGAAGGATCTGTGACAGCAAACACCTGGCCGCCGAGCTTCAGCACGTCAAGCAAGTTCTGCACGACAACAAGCTTCGGGTCCCGCGCCTACGTCACAGTGACCGAGTGAAGCCGACCACAGTCGAGCGTGTGCCTGCTGTACTACCATACGTCAGAGTTGTCACAGACAAGATTGGCTATATCTTGAAGCGAGCTTCTATTAGAACATTCTACAAGCCGCCGAAGAAGATTAGTCAGTTTCTACCATCCGTCAAGTGTCATATTCCTCTACAAGATGCAGGAGTGTACAACCTTGATTGTGAATGTGGTCTCTCTTATATAGGACAAACCAAAAGATCAATTAGGACCCGCGTAAAAGAACATATAGCTGATGTGAAGCATCAACGTTCCGGGAAGTCTGCAGTTTGTGGTCATATCCTAGACGGCCCCAACTATTACATCAGATTTGATACACCACAAATCCTCGCGAAAGAACACCGATTCCTACCAAGGATGATACGTGAGACTATTGAAATTAAAAAAACATCCTAATTTCGATAGAGAAGGAGGCTGGGGGTACTACCACCTGCTTGGGATCCTATAATCAATAAAATTAAAACTAAACCCAAGCATACCACTGCAAGACCTCAAGACATAGTCAGTTCATTTTGCATAGATCGGACCATAAACAATAATTAAAAAAACTGAAGGTACTCCGGGTTTAACAATGACATCGGGACGTCAGTCATCTCAGTCCCCCGTGACCATGGGTGCTGGAAAGCGCCCGAAACGTCGGGAATTAAAAATAAAAAGTAAAAATAAACGCGATAAAATCCGTAAAAGTACTTTTTGGTTAACTCATCAATTGTCCCTTCCTTATCACAAGTCGACAATAGGAATATTGTCTTTTAGGGCTTTGGCTTTTATGTACTGTTTACGTACTTGCCAGGATGTGTTCAGTTAAAAATTGTTCTGTCACAGAAAAAAATTCTTCCTCACCATCTATTTCATAATCCGGAACAGCCTCAAGTTGGTCTTCTATCTCACTCTTAGAGCAGTTTTCTTCGTCACTATTATCATTTAATAACAGCTGACGAATAGTATCTATAATAAAAATATATTCAAATAAAAATAATGTAAGTTCTTATTTCAATGTAGGCAAATTAAGTACAAAGTTAACAAAACACCGAAATAATTATAACAGCAAAAAAAATTAAAAACAAATTTGCGAGAATTAGTATTAGCGTACTAACCTTCGTCAATTCGACGACTCATGGTGGCTGGAACGGCGCACACAGGGCCCCTACACAAAAACATACCTGTGCGCCGCGGGAACCTCGGGTCAACTGAAATTAGCCGGAATCTGGAATGCCTACGACAACGCACTCAGAATTTATACCACTTTTTTGAACACGAAGGTTAGTGATCTAGGGTTAATATGTTATGTTCGTAATTATTCTTGCTCTCTATATTTCGGTGTAAATATAAAATTTATTAATATTTCGACCACAGCAATTCCTACCTTTTCTTAAGCCAAATTTTTTTGACTAAAAATACTAAAATCACTAGTAAAATTGCGAGTCCATTCTGTTTTTATTCTACGCGGAGAGCGAACAGTGTTGAGCTAAGGAGTTCGTAATATAAATACTAAGAAACGATATACTTCCATTAACATATATTGTATGAGTTTCAAAATGGATTCATTAACAAAATATATTTTATTGCATAATTGAACATATTGCAATAAAAATGATAATCTTCGTCCAAAAACACCTCGTAAAATGTGAAAGTAGCTGTGAGATGGGCAACATCAGATGCTAGGATTATCAAAACTGTAAATTGTTACCAGGGGGATCCCAAGTAACAATTCAAAATTATAAAAATTTGTGGTTGCTTTCCCACTTCCTAGGAGTGAAAACTATAGCAAATATCTCCCTGTGAGGCAATTTTTGGAAAAGGCATTTGATCAGCACTGAAACATTGTAACAGATTGTAATGAATTAATGATCAGCAATGAGATTTGCATACTTAATTTTTAATAACGAGGCATTCTATCTTAGACCTTAAGGTTGGCAACGTAACGAAAACTTGAGCGTAATTTTACGATGCGTGAAAACTCACAACATTAAATTGTTATGGAGGTCCTTTCTAGTTCTCAAGATTAACAACCATATATATATATATATATATATATATATATATAATATTATTTATAAAACTGATGTAACAAACGAAACTTACAGTCCACATGATGGTTAGTGGGCACCTTACCCAAGAAAAGAAGGTTACAGAGCGTTGTCATCTATAAGGACCAAGATGGAATAGCTCACGACCTCTAATTATACTGGACTCTATACCTTTCAGAATGAATTTTCGTTACGTGGTAGAGCCATGCTGCAGTTATATTAGTAGTATAGTTGTAGCACGAATGGATATCCATCAGATATAGGTAAAGGTCCAATTATATCTATATGGACCTATTGAAATCGGGGAGGTGGTAATTTATATGTGCCTAAAGGTGCGAAAACACGACATGTTCTTATTCATTCACGACAGTCGTTCTTTACACCTGGCCAAATGTAACGTTCAGTTATCATCTTCGTTGGAACCTTAACACCAGGATAGCTCAGCGAATGTAAATTATCAAAGACTTGCTTCCTCAAATTTTTTAGGTACGTAAGACCTTTGATTTCCAGCGCTGTCATCACAATATATGTCTGTTTTTGTGCCAGGTATTGGTACCTTAAATAAACGAAGTAATGTTCCACCTTTCAGAATTTCTTTTAGTTCCGTATTCACATCCTACAATTTGGCTAATGTAACCAGATTAACAGGCTGAGCTAGTTCTTCGACTCTAGAAAACGTATCAGCTACTGTGTTATCCTCTCCAGAGATATGTTGAATGTCGATGGCGAATTGCGACATGAAGTCAAGATAACGATATTGGCGGGGTGATCAATTATCGTTTCTTATTTTAAATGCGTAGGAGATTGGTTTGTGGTCAGTGAAAACAGAGAAATGTCTTGCTTCAAGCATGTGTCTAAAGTATTTCACTGACTCGTATATTGCAAGAAGCTCCCTGTCATAAGGCGAGTATTTCTGCTGAGCTGAATTAGGTTTCCTGGAGGAAAATGCAAGTGGTTGCAATGATCTGTTCCTTATTTGCTGCAAGGTGGCATCGATTGCCTTATCTGAGGCGTTGATTACCAAACCTAATTTTGCGTTCAGATTCGGGTGTGCCAAGAATGCCGCTGAACAGAGCCTAGTTTTGCACTTCTTAAAAGCTTGTAGAGCTTCTCCGGGTATATTCAGCAAAGAGTGCTATGGTGCCTGAATTTCGGCAGCTCTTTTAATAAATCGGCGACAAAAATTTATCATCCCCAGAAAAAGCCGGAGTTCTCGTACGGTTTTTGGAGTGGGAAAATCTTTTATGGCTTGAACCTTACTGTTCAAGGGCTTAACGCCTTGGGCTGAAACGTGATATCCTAGAAGGTGGATCTCTTCGTTACCAAATACACATTTGCTCGTGTTAATCACAATTCCGAATTCCTGAAGTTTTTCAAAGATCTGGCAAAGGTGTTTAAGATGACTGTCTTCATCCTGGAAAAATATTAGAAAGTCATCCAGGTATGCGAAACAAAAATCAAGTCCTCGAGTTATTTCGTCTACAGGCCTTTGAAAAGTTTGGCCCGCATTTTGAAGCCATAGTTCATATAAGGAAATGCAAACATAACGAATGGTGTTTTAATCGCTGTCTTGGGGATATCATCTGGGTTGACTGGGATCTGACTGTGCGTCTTCACCAAATCTAGCGTAGAAAAAAATGTACAACCAGATATGTAGTGGCTGAAGTCTTGTAAGTACCTGATGGGATGTTTGTCCGGAACGGTTAAACATTCTATAATCGCCACATGTCCGCCATCCGTTATTCTTATTTGGTACAGGATAGAGCGTAGATGACCACGGACTCTCAGATGGGAGCGCTATTAAGCTTTTTATCATAGCCTCGAATTCTCGCTTCGCTATTTTCAGCTTCTCTGGCGATAGTCTTCTTGGGTTGAAGACACAGGTGGTCCTGGCTTAGTACGAATGAAATGGTCAGCACTATGTTTAGGTGCTTGCGGTACACCTCATGGTCGGGTTATTTCTGGAAAGCCACGTAGCAATTCAAAGTATTTTGAATTACCTGTCATGGTTTTCACTGTAGCTATCACATTCGACGTAGCAGGCTCAGCAGGTGTCTGCAACGAAGTGCTGTTGTCTATTAACTGACAGTTACGATAGCCAACAATGATATCGTAAAATTATAAAAAATCAATTTCAATGATTGCTTTGTTTACATCAGCTACTACAAAGCGCCATGAAAAATCTCGTCGAAGTCCCAGATTTAATTCAAGATGAGCATAAACGTAGGTGGGTATGGCAGTTCCATTGCCAGTAAAAAGTTTGTAAGATGTTCAAGTTCGTCGTTGTTTGAGTGCGGTGCACGGGAAGACACAAAAGTGGCTTCCGGTGTCGACCAAGAACTGCATTTTCGTTCTGCGATCCGTGATAAACAGACGACAGGATGAACTGAGGCAATCATTTGTCGTCACTAATGACTACTCCGATCGTTTCCCAGTTGGTAATCACAAGGCTTTACGCACTTTTGAGCCTTATCGCCGAATTCGTAATGGTAAAACCATAATGGAAACCTTCTATAATTTGATTGAAAACGATTTCGACTGTGACTGTGACTATGGTTGCGGTCACGACTGTCGTGTCCATTTTGTGAGCGTGATCTTCTCTGATTTCTGAGTGATAATGCTTGCACTTGGCGAGTAAGTTCCGCAATATGTTTCGACATTGTGTCAAGTAACGACCCGGGAACTACACCAATAGAAGCGACATGAGGGGACGCCGGTACAAATTCATGCACTTTATCAGCTAAGGCAGCCAATGCTTAAAGAGTTGAGTCAGGTTGTGCGCCATTACGGTTTGATAAGGATGGTGTGAATGACCCTTCCACATTAAATGCTTCTTGCGACAGTAATTGGGATGGTTGAACTTGTTTCTCTGGCATGTGACTTTAAATATTATTCTTAAAATATTATTTTGGATTCTGCTTACGTTTGGGTTCTTGCAGCACAAAGCCCAGACCAGTTTAGTGATGTATGGGGAAATCTTCAATAAACAACACTATCTATTAAAGTTTATTGTAAGCAGAGCATTTCACACAATTAAAAATTCCATATACATTAGTCCTTATAATTTAGCACAAGCATAGCACAGAAAGTTATTAATATATTTAACAACATAAAATATCATATATTTTATAAACTGAGAGAATTGACAAGACAAAACAATAAATAATATATAATGACAGGTGTCTTAGTTTATTTTTCTATTTCAAATACACGCCGCCAAATATATATATATATATATATATATACAGTATGTAACAAAAACCCTGTTGGTCGTTTCAGAGGGAATTATGATAATGAAAAAATTTGTTGGTTGCTTTAAATGGGGTTTTTTGGTTTCTAACAAGATAACTTAAGAAATATTAAATTTCTAAAAATGTTATTTGCTTCTGAACTTACCGACACGTGCCGACATAATATTATCTACGTCACAGAATAAATAATAGTCTACGGCCGATATGAGGTCACTGACCTGGCCGACTCAAAGCAAGCCGCTAAGCGGCGCGTGCTTCCCCAAGGTTTTTGTGTAAATCTTTATACCTATCTAGACTCAGTTATTCTCCGAAAATTTTAATTTCAAAATAATAGAAATTGTAATGAATTGGATATTGTTTCAACCCCATACACATAGTATTTGAATAATTATGTTATAAATTTCCACTTTACTGCTAAATAGATCTACGAAAATATTTAAAAAGGTTATTTCATGCATAAAATATCGTGATTAATTTCAAATTTGCAACCATATGTAGGAGAAATTTAGTATGTATTTTTCATATGAAATATTATTCGATAAAGAATATGTAGTAGGTAGTAATTATTTTTTTAAATAAATTCATATTGTCGTTTATTGCTAGCATATAATAAACAAAACAAAATTAATAGGTAATATACGCGGTGTTTTGCGCGCTCTTTGAACTCAAAAGCGAAAGCCGACGAAGGACTTAGGTACTAGGAAAAACCCAAAAAAACTCCACTCTTCGAGTGAAAAGTAGCGTCCACTTTATGCCAATTAACTAATTTTGATCCAATATCTCTTATTTATTCTGTGAAAATATTTGGTAGTAATATTTGAAAACGTGGGAAGTTTTATGGACATAAAATTTTGTCACAATTCAGTGATCAAGAATAAAAATAAAAATACGTGTGGCACTCGGTGACTGCCGCGGTAAAGCTATTGCATAGCACTTTTTATCAACTTATACAATTATAATTATTTATTTATTTTATTTATGCAGTTAAGTCTTTAATATTAAATCAAGTTACACTTTTTGAGCGTGGTGACCGATAAGAAAACAATTTTTTTTCTCTTATTGAACAAATGAGAAGTTAATATTCGTATAATAATATTTTTAATATCTTACAATACAAGTAGGTTATTCAGGAATT
Organism: Parnassius apollo; assembly: GCA_907164705.1. Classification (NCBI taxonomy): domain Eukaryota; kingdom Metazoa; phylum Arthropoda; class Insecta; order Lepidoptera; family Papilionidae; genus Parnassius; species Parnassius apollo. The sequence goes on from CAJQZP010000141.1 coordinate 4,623,221, forward strand.
TTTATCATTGAGTTAGCAGCTAGTGTACACGCATACGTCTAGTCGCACGCACACAAACACCGTGCCAAACTCTGCCGAGTGCCGAAGTCTGCCGAACTGAAACGACGTTAGACGATGCACGGCTTTCAACGCCACACCTCCGTGCCCGTCGGAGTGGGGAGCGTGAGGTTTTTTTTCGTTACGGAATTTCTGGATTCGGTCCCCGCGCTCAAGGCCCGCGATAGAAGCTATGCAATAGCTTAAAAAATAAGGGTTGTTTATCGTCAGTCGATAAAACATATAAGCCGGTGTCGCAAATGTGTGACAGGTGGACATATTGAACAATATCGTCGTGGTTGTCGTATCTGTTACTTATTCTGTGTTAATAATATTTGGTAGTAATATTTAAAAACATGGGAAGTTTTATAAACATAAAATTTTGTCACAATTCAGTGGTCAAGAATAGAAATATAAATAAGTATTGTTTATCGTCGGTCGATAAAAAATGCTAATTATTAGATTTTGAAAAACACATCAGCATAACAGTTTAAGTATTTGTTATTGTATGGATTTATAACACAATTTTTTAAATGTTTCTTGTTAGAAAAGTGTTTTAATGTATTTTTTACTAATCCTAGATATAATTTAATTCCTTAATAACACTTACGGACGCTGTCTGAAGTAAATAAACAAATAATAAGTATTGTTTAAAAAAATAACATAAAAAAATCACGAAATTTTTTATCGATTTAGAAAATATTAAAATTATGTTATAGAGTACAATAGCTTTGCCACGTCTATGTAAACAAACAAGCATCAAGCACCAGTAGCGCGTTAGCAATGATATTGACGGTTGTGTTTTATATTGCGAAAATAATATTCGTCGTGAGTGTCTTGTGTGCGGTGTCTTACTCAAACGAGGTATATTTTAATATGTTGATGTGTCTCGGGAAATGTAACTGTAATTATGCAGCAGCACGAAGACTTTACGGGGAGTGCTTTGCTACTCCACGAAATATAAAATTGCCGTCGGCAATGACGTTCCAACGACTTCACATTCGTATGTACAATACTGGCAGTGTGCATGGCCGTGATCAACAACGTACAGATTCAAGAAGACCGAGGATGTATGACGACGACATCGAGGAGTACATTCTCGAAGTGTTTGAGGAAGATGCGACGCGGAGCACGCGCTCGGTTGCACGTGAAGTAGGTGTGAACCATATGCGCGTTTGGAGAACGCTCGAAGATGATGGCCAGCACACGTATCATTATCGTCGAGTTCAGTGTCTTCTTCCCAACGACTACGAGTTGAGAATGGATTACTGTATTGTTACTTGATAAGGTTGAAGGAGATCCTGAGTTTTTGAACCGCGTACTTTTTACGGATGAATACTCTTTTGTAAGAACAGGTGTATTTAACGCTCATAATGAACACGTATGGTCAACGACAAATCCGCATTCGTATAAACCAAGCCACTTTCAACACCGATGGAAAATCAATGTGTGGGCTGGAATTATAGGTGACAAAATTATTGGTCCGTATTTCCTTGAGCACACAATGAGCGGTGAAAACTACGGACTTTTTTGCGAGAAGAACTAAGCAATGAACTTGACGAAATAAATTTAGATCTCGTTCGTCGTATGTGGTTTCTAACACGATGGTGCTCCACCGCATTTCTCCCGTTGTGTAAGAAGTTTTTTGGATACTGAATTCGGTGAAAGATGGATTGGCTGCGGTGGACCGGTCAACTGGCCGGCACGATCACCTGATTTCACACGTTTTGATGTTTATCTCTGGGGTACGATTAAGCAGACTGTATTCGAAAATAACATGCAATTTCGAGGCAGAAATGCGTATGCGTATAGTCGCAGCCTTTGAAGAAATAAAGTCCGAAATGTCTGTTATGCAACGCGTGCGTTCAGACATTATAAGTCGGTGTCACAAATGTATAGAGGTACAAGGACATATTGAACAACATCTTCGTGGTCGTCAAGTAGACATAGTGATAAATTAGTGTTTGACTATAACAGCTGTGATGTGACGAGGTCACATCAGTGTGCAGTTAGTGTAGGTAGGACGCGCGCGCGCCCTATCTTTAATGTAGGTACGTCACCGCCGGCCGCCACCCGCCGCTGTCGATAATTCCAGGCAGAGGTAATCAATCCACATAAAATTTACAAATATTATTTAATTAAAATTTAATTTGATTATTTTTATGTCGAGGTTTCTGAAGTAAAGTTATTTCTATACATTTGAATACTGATTCTTATAACGCACTTAACGGGAACCACGGGGTTTAGACACAAAATTTGCGTAATAAAACGCAATTTTGTGGATATCATACTTGATATTTTTGAAAATCCACATCCAGTTTAAATGTACGATTTTAATAGGAAGGGCGCACCCCAAGCAAGTTGAATGGTGCTTTTAACGGTTTATGATAAACCTATGTGCACGCGATGCTTATTTGCGAAGTTATCTCTATGTATACGTCCCTAAAGAATTAAATGAGAAGAAATTGAAACCAAAGAACGTCGGAAATTACAGCAACTTAAAACGCTGATAACAGCCAATGAACTGTATACGATCAGATTACATATAAAAAGCAGAGATACGCGATAAGACGTTACTTGTAACTTAATATGACGAACAATAAAAATTACTTACTTAAAAATAAGTAAAACATTCTAAAGTAAAAAGAAAACAAATTTTCGTTATCCAAATACAGTACATTATTGAAATTAATTGTATCAAAGTACGATAATTTAACTGGTTAGTTTACCATTCATCTTTATCTTCTTTCATTTGAACTTTCTTTTGTATCGAGAAAAAAAATTTCAAAAACGTATTTTGGAAACATAACGTATCAGATACGATTTCACGACCAACATATATTTTTAGCCAAAAATTGTTTCAAAATAGCATATTTGCGTCTTAATGATTTTATATATAAAGAACAGTTTTAAGCCGACTATGATGATTGCATACCGATAACCATATATATATTTTTTAAGTGAGTGCTTTTTGTTCCACTAGAATTAGCAACCCAGACGAAAATCTAGACCAGTTTCGGTGACTATCTATAGAAGGTTAAGCTAACCCCCGTTTTGGTCTTTCGAGTCGATCCCTAACAATATATTTATGCTAGATTCCATGAAGTAAACGACAGAAACCGGATACACTTTTTGCAACGGTAATGAGACAATAAATCTGCATAATTTGTAAATTAAACAAAGTAGTCGGTTTCGTTTGTTTACGGATAAACATGAGCTGTAGAGCTACTTAAAAATTTAATTTGCAAGGCAACTTATATCTTAGGGTATTATTTTATTTATATTAGTATTCAGTAGAGGAAAAACACCCGTGAAATCATAAAGGACGCTTTATGAGTATAGTGACAAAAATTAATGAAGAATAAAAATTACAGGTATTTTGAATTATAGTTAATAAAATATAAGGATATCATTTATTACGATTTTTTTGAAATCATTATTTATATTTTTAAAGTTTTATTGTGTTAACCTGTATCGAATCGGCGGCAAAGGTGTTTTTAAAAAAAAATTATTTCACTAATATAATAATGATAACGGCAGAGAATTCTTTTATCATTAGATCCGCTATTTGATCTTGTACAATTTGTAAAATTATTGGAAAATAAAATTTATTTGTCAATGTTATAATTGATTTTTAAAACGATCAAAGACATAGTAATTTCATAGAAATAAAGCCTCGACTTCAGAAGTAAATAAGATTTGTGTGAAAACTATTTTATTATTTTGATGTTCTTAAATTAAGTTTACGATATTTGTAAAGTTTAATTTTTTTACCCTTTTTATCTCAACGCAATATTATACCTTTATATAACCTCAAGGTGTACAGCTTGAACGTCGTAGAACTTTAATATTTTACTAAAAATTTCATACCCTATTTTTCCATTCTTGGAGGTATAGCCTATTTAATTATAAAAAAATATTAATATGCATTCACAATTTGTGCAATTATTATTGCGTAACATAGGTATATACAAAAAACTCAGTCGAATTTAAAACCTCCTCTTTCTTTGTAGTCAACTAAAAACTCACTAGCGAGTATTAGTAACCCTAACAGAAATATTTTTATTGCTTCTAATTCTGTGAATTAAACCGCAAACAACCATTAGTGTTCACGAAAGTTTTTTTGCGTGATGGGAACTAACACCTCTATTACCTTTATGGGGCTATAAAGTCACCGTTGCGAATGCGTGTCGAAACCTTTTATGCGTATTTTTTATATTTTTGTTGTTATTTTTATGTGCTTTATTTTTTCTGACATGTAAGTAAGATTTACGTGAATTGCCATGCATGTAAGCTTTAATACATTAAGTAATTATAGAAATATTATTAGGTTTGTCCGTTTTGCAGACGAAAGTGAAGCGTAGTTTTTATATTATATTCAAATTATAATTTAATTTAGATTAAACGCAAGTTTAAATTAACATAATTAATTAAACTTCGCAGTTTTGAACTATCTTAACACATATTTTATACACAATTTAAATTGTGCATATATGAATATCTTAAATAAAAATTACAGCCTTCATACGTCCCACTGCTTGTCACTGGCCTCCTTCATTTCTGAGAGGATTTCATACATCTTCAAAAAAAGTTTTCTTATTTGTCAGACTAATTTAGAATACAGAATAATTGCAGAAGGTCTTGAGTAGAATAATGGTTATTTTTAACTACTCTAAGTCAGTTAATACCGATAGCAAGTGGTAATGCAGCCGTAGATAGTAAAGCGCACTGCTTAACAAAACCTAAGACTTTACTAATGTAGCAAAATGCTGCTTACTGTATGTAGATTGACTTGGACATCGCATGAAAACACAATGTATCTCATAAGTAATACATATTATATGAAATTAGATTTCTTAGTGCGATTGCCAAGTCAGTCTATGTATTTAAAACTTAAAAGATTTTTGATATTGATATGGTCACTATAAGATGTTATTAGGTTAGATAATTACGTAATAAATTAAAACAGAAGGACCCTTAAGTAGGGTTCGAATAAATTAACAGACTTGGTAGTACATGGATCACAATTTTTTACGGTAGAAGAACTGAGTTGCGAGACTTGTTTTTTTTTACAAGTTACGTTTTTGATGGCATATCATTATGCTTGTTGTTGGCGACGCGCCTATAAAAATATTTCAGTTTATTAAGTCAACCGATGACGAATAGCTTCTAAAAGGCAAATTGTCCAATAGCAGTGTTCTAATAAGAAAATGCTTAGTTAAATCTTAAGGAGTATCGAATTGATGATATGAAGGTCTTGGGTTCGATTCCCAGGCCGGACTAGTTTATTGTTTTCTTAAGTAATATCTCTTAATAAATTCATATAGTGAATTTTAAGATATAAATTATGCTACCGGATTTGTTCCCCGGTTGAAATCATCTTTCCAATGATGTAAATTCAAAGGAATATCAAAGTGAAGTTAGAGATCGGATTTGTTCCCCGGTCGAGATGATCACTCTGTGCATAAATAGAATTAACGGAAATTAATTGCATAAGTATTGCCTTATATGTGTTGGATATGTTTTATATGAAAATAAATGCCTATTTGCTACGATTGATTTATGAGAACATTCAATTATATTGTTATCTGATAAGAAACATGATAACTGATAAGAATCTGATTAGAAATAGTTTCCTACAGTTTGAAAATTGTGTAGAAGCATTTATTCACCTAATACTGTCGATATTGGTGTATATTAGACTTTTCATTTTTTCTGATAGTCGAGAGCCGTGCAAAGTTAGTTGTTCAAATAGTGTGAGTTCACGGACGCACGCTAAGCCACGCCCTTAGGAGGCCAAATATGTAAAAATTTAAATATTTGTAATTTCAGCAATTTATGTAAAAATGACTTGTAAAACATTTCAGGTTGATTGTACGTGCTAAAAAGGTGAATTCTGTGTTATTTTTATGTGAAAATTCCTGTGTATAAGTGAAATAATGATAGTTTTTTATAAGAAATTTAAATGTGTTTTAATAGTGAAATGAATAGACAAAATGTAAATTAAACTATTGTATTGGTTAACTTATGTATAATTTCAAGTGGAAAACATTTTTTTAACTTTCTATGTCAAATATTTAAGAAATTTCGACTTTGAACTTGTGAGTAAAATAGGCATATTTTGTTAAATAAATAATAGGTTTTTTGTGATATGAAAATGTAATGTATATCGTAGTGTAGATATTGTTTTGTGCTATCTATACAGGTAAATTATGTTGATGTATGACTTATGCAAATAAAGTAATTAAGTAAAACGTGAGAGAGTAATAGAACAAATTCATGTAATTGAGTTGCGCAAGCGCGCGAATGGCGCGGCTCACTTTCGCGTATAGCTCTGGGGTAGCTCAGTAAATGAGTTTTATTGCAATTCCTTCCCCAACAAGTTCACCGCATTGTGGAATATATCCTCAGCGGTTTCTATCCTCGACCATCGCGGTCTTTTTCGACATAGCTAAAGCCTTCGATAGAGTCTGGCATACAGGCCTCATCTACAAGCTCTACAAAATAGGTCTCCGCGATCGTCTAGTTCGTCTCGTGGCCTCCTATTTAAAACATCGTACCTTTCGTTTTAGACACGAAGGCACGCTTTCTTCACAGCGAACTATCAAGGCTGGTGTCCCTCAGGGCTCAGTACTTGCTCCTCTGCTGTACATCCTTTTCACCAACGACATTCCTATCCCGTCGAAAGGTGTTCAACTCTCCCTCTTCGCAGACGACACTGCCGTCTACTGCAAAGGTGTCTCACAACCCTTCATACGGAACAAAATCCAAAAGTCAGTTGATGACCTAGGAGCTTGGTTCAAAAAATGGCGCATCGATGTGAACCCGGAGAAGAGCTCCGCCGTTCACTTCGATTATAAACGACGCCGTCTCAAAAACACTCCACCAATACGTATGCTAGGGACCCCTGTCCCCTGGCATACGTCCGCCAAATATTTAGGTGTCACTCTAGACACAGGGCTCACTTTCAGGCCCCACGTCAAAAGAGTAACCCGTCACGCACGATTTTATCTGAGTAGGCTCAACAGTATGTTGGGCCGACAGAGTAAAATGTCCCTTCAAAACAAGCGTACCCTTTACAAGGTCTGTATACGACCAGTCATGTCCTACGCGGGCCCCGTCTTTGCCCACGCAAACCCTAATATTTTAAATGAACAACAAATAGTTCAGAACCTCTTCTGTTGTCGAGCTGCGAACGCACCTTGGTACGTCCGTAATGCCGACCTTCATCGGGACTTAGAGCTCCCAACAATTCAACAATTTTTTAAAAAACTCTCTGAGAACTTCTTCAAAGCCTTAGAGTCGCACCCAAACCATTTAATTCGTGAGGCAGCTTCTTATGCAGCCTCACCCCCCTCTCGCTATCGTGTCCGCAGGCCGAGAAACTCTCTCTCGGACCCGCCTAATAAACTGTCAAACGACCTGAACTGTCTCCTGGCGGCTCAGGCCAACTCTAATTAAATTAAATCATTGTAATAACTAACATTAATCTGCCTTCGTAGGCACTCCCTCAGCGGCACTTAGCCGCCTGCGCCCTCTTTTCCCAAAAGAGGGTCGCTCATGATAAGGCACAATACAGCTTAATCAGCCGGTTGCCTGTCCCCAAAGGCGGTTTTTAGAGGGTATCACTTAGGGTCCCCGGTAGGACAGTGAGCCCCTCATAACCACGATAGACTGGCTATCGTGGTATGCGTAATGCATTTTCCGCCTCCCTACGTATAGGGTAGCCCTTTAATTGCTTCGGGCGCAAAAAAAAAATTGCAATTCGTTCGGGAATCCTTCGGGAAAGTTCGGAAAAAGTGCAAGACCAGCAGTCAATAAGAAGAAAGAAAAAGTGTAGGGAAGTGATAGAGAAAAGTAATTACTCTCTCACGGAACGGTTTGAAGATAATTGCTGTTTTATTCCCAAGAAATTCATCCCTCAAGTTATACAGTCCACATCGAAGAATTAAGGCGTTGGGACCGGGACGACTTCGGAAGAACCGTAATCCCCGTCTGAACCTATTTGCTGAAAAGGAAGAGGTTATCGCCCTTGTGTGTTACTTCGTTGCGGAGATCACATACGTTGTTCCCGAACCCAACGTAGGCGTTATAGGAGGCCGGATCAAGAGAAGCCTCGATTCCTCCCTTCTGTTTCTTAGTTGAACGTTTACACACCATTTGGTCCCTTTTCACTTGTAGATAGTCCTAGATTTTTGTACTTTTGTGTATGTTCTACTTCTTGAATACCAACAACGTACCTATCTATCTACACCTATTATACACATACAGGTACTCTGATTAATTCACTGCAAATTTAACTTTTTAATCCTATATAATTATATGTCATTACAAAGTTATTAACGCAGTTGTTGGATCTAGAAAACTGAACCGAAATTGAAAAATATTTTAAATTTTCCTTGATTTATTCACTAAACACTAATTGTAGTCTAAATTGAAAGCTTCTATGTCTGCTAGAAGTGCCTTAGAGTTTTGATAATCGGTCAGTCAGTCAGAGAGTGAGAAAATTAAGAAATTTTGACTACTTATAATTCTTAAACTACTGGTTCAAATTAAACGAAATTTGAAATATACCATAATATAAATATTATATTATGGTATGTTTCAAATGCCTACTTTGTTACTGAAAAGTCAGGCTACTAGTTTCATCCTCAATGAAGTTACAGGGCAGTCGAAAATGGCCTGAACTGCTTCGAGAAAAGTATGGTACGGCCGTGCCGCTTTATTGATCGACTTGGCGGGGGTACTGCCACTGCCGTGCCCCAGATCTCCAAAAACATATTTTGTGATGTTATTACTGACATAGTAATAAAACATTTTACTGCCTATCTACCTGAAAAAAGAATCATGTTTCTGGCAAGTCAGACGTTTTAAGACTACTTATCAACACGTTTGAGTAATTGCTTAAGGCAAAACAAATTCTAGCCGTTCCGTGCTCGATGACCTGTGCTTTTATGTATCGAGATCGATGTTTGCTCCGTCCGACATGTAAATATAGCGTGCATTCGAAACATCAACAGAATCGAGGTTTTATTGCTGCGATCGCGGTAATGTTAATAACAGTTTTAATAAATGTTTTCCTGTTTCATAGAATAATATTTCCGGGAGTTATATGTGTTATGGACGGGTGGCGTGAGAGTATGTACTAACCCATTATCATCCCGTGGGTGTCGTAAGAGGCGAAAACGGGCAACTGAAATAGGAGATGGAGATGGGTAGTGGTATTTTTTTTAAAAACTTAAATAACAAAAATGTGGAATATTATTTGGGCCTACTTATTAGCTTCTTCTACCAAACCGTTTCCCGGTGCAGAGCTGCTGGCCATTGGCTTAAATTTATCTCGGAACAACTGTTTGTACGGTTTTCAAATAAATGTATTAGAAAAAAACAAATTTTACGAACTAAATCGCGTTTAATTTGGCTAATTATTACTTACTTTAACATTCGATGTTTCATGTGCATTATTGAATGCACAGTTTACGGGGAGACAGAATTTCTTGACTTCCTGATGTCCAAAGTAAAGAGGGTCCTTTGTGTCAATCGGAAAGAAGTACAATGTCAAAGAAATTTCAGTGGTATAGCCATATCACTTTGTCGATAAGCCAACATTATCTCTATAAATTATTTCATTTGTTTTATGTCTAAATTAACCGACCTGTATTTCGGGAACATAATACCTTTCTTATAATAAAATATAAAAGAAAATGACTAATTTCTGTCGTAAAAATATACGAAACAGGTAAAAGCTACCGCAGGCGTTCTTAAAAATCAAACGTTTACGGGTGATATTTTTGCAGTTTATTAAGAGATAACTGTAATAAATAAGTAATACCTACCAATTTTTCACTTATAGTGTCAATAAATTACAAGCATTTTGCTCAGCTGGCTCAGGGACAGTAAGAAATTTATTTAAGAAATTAGAATAATTCAACAACTTATTATATAATAAGTCTAAAGTGGTAGTATCTTGCTATAGCTTTATTATGATTGTACCACGAATGGGTTGACTCAAACGTGAAAGCACAACGGTTTCATAAAACATCAGCGTAAAATAGCAGCTCAATACTTTTACTTTTTGCTTAGATCTGGAAACTCTTCATTTCAGTTCAGTTCAGTTCATTTCATTTCAGTTCAGTGGTTTAAACATTTTATTTAATTGCTTAAACGTATGATAAAATCAGTGTAATTGAAATCTCAGTTTATATAAGTATTGGCTTGGTTGCTTAAGGAAATAGGTTTACCCCATTTTTATCTAATTATTGTATATAATACGTAATGTCACTTTGATGTTCTACTACATTTTTATAAATTGTGAACTGTGTTTATAGATTCCTTTTTTATATATTATTATAAATTTAGATAAAAAATTTCACCACTTAGAATGAAAATAAAAGATGAAGTTCTTAATGTTAGCTATATAAGACGACATTGTGATATCCACTAAAACTAAAAACTAACTCACCCCTTACTTATAGGATGCGAGAGAGTTTTGAATTCTCTTACGTTAACGTCAAATTAAATATTTAGTGTGTTGTATATAAAGTAATATAAAGAAAGAGAATATTTATTTCGCCACATACTAACAACGCCCTATTGTACATGATATTACCCTTTTTACGTAATTGAATTGTACTAGACGTTATCGAACGTGACGAAAAGGGGTCGTACTCAGCATTTGGAGTGGTGAACAACAGCCGCTGTTTTGAAGTGCGGCCCGTTTCATAAGTTTATAAAAGATACAACTATTTTGGAGAACAAGAAGGTGATTGTGATAGGCCTATAGTTAGACGGATTTGAGCGGTTGCCTCTTTTAGGGATCGGTTTTAGACCTTGATTACGTGACTACGCCTAGATGTACTCTACGCCTATTAAGAACTCTGGAGTAAACGTTCTTAGCACAATTGGGGGGTTCCATCAGGCCAACTCGTCTTGTGTCGTGTGTCCAGAGAGAGGAGTATTTTGCGAAACGAGCACTGTGTAAACCGCACATATGGCATGGAGCATTCACACTGCGGGATGGTCAGTGTACTCCCCCCGTCGTCGAGAGTCAAGTCGGAGTGGCAAACATGGCGGCAGTCTGCAGAATGCAACCTCGAATACAGTGTGAGTGGCAACACACTACGGACCAGACAATGGTCCGAGGAGCCAAGAGGTGTCTCGAAAGAGATCTGATATCTGTCTTTATGAGAGATCAGTGGAAAGTCCAAAAGGGAAGGTGCATAATCTTTCACATCTGTAATCCGCGTAGCTGAAGTAACCAGTTATGTCAGACCATATACCAAGGAAAAATTATGAACAGATCTCTCTGCATGATCGGTTAAACTTAAACCGAGCCATTCGACGTCGTTAGCGTTAAAATCGCCGATGATCACGATCACTGCCGATGTGATCTGCTGTAGTAAGGAATTTGTAGCCATTTGGACGTGGTCGATTAATCTGTCTGTTTTAGCATTACCGCTATGGGACCTATAGAGGTTCCCCTAAACAGATGATTACACCGCAGCTAAAGGATAGACAGGTACGAATCTTCAAGACTGCTGAGACATCGAGAACAGATCTCTTCTCTGATGAATACACAAACTCTAGCCCGAGGCACAAAGAAGTGTTCTATTTTTCCCCGCGTAGGAGAAATACGAATTACTAGCCCGAGGTGATACCTGAATCCTGGTCAGAAAGAGCAAGAGCAATAATTTTAAAAAAATTTGAGAGTTGTAGTAGCTCAGAGAGAGTTGCGTTAGCTGCAAATTACTCAGGACGCGTACAACCTGGGTTGAATTGCCGCTGGCACTGCAATGGCAATGAAATTATAAATTGCAATTGTAAGTGCTGATTTACCACTTGCTTGGCAGTGAAGGACAACATCACGTCAGAGAAATAAAAAAATAATATTTCGAAGACATGTGAAGTTCGTCAACACGCATTGGAACAGCGCGGCAGACTTGCTAGACCCTGCCCTAAAACCCTCTAAGAAATGAAAGGAAGCCTGTGCCCTGCAGTAGGACGTATACGAGTATGGGCTGTAACTTTAACTTTTATGTAATAATTTGAAGATTAGAGGTGGTTTTTGCTATAAAAAAGTATGACCTTACTAGAGGAAACCTTAGTTCAGAAATTTATTTTAAATACTAGAACTAATAGTTCGTATTGCAGTTGTAAGTTTTCGCTACAGTCGCTGACTGTATTTTATTTATAAAAGCCGAAACTTGAAACGCGGTCATGCCACGTGAGGAATTTCGTATCCATTTAAAACACATACTTTTACGGACAGACGAAAAAGTCGAAGAAACGTGAAATAGTCTCGAATGCTAATATTTTTATTTTGTGGTTTTAAATAGTGTGCATGAGCCACGTGACTTAAGCTTGGTAACAGATCAATGTTACGTTCCGAGTACTTTAGATTGGCTTTTGCGCTTATGTATATATTGACTTATTATCATAAGCTAAAAGCTATAGTCCATAATCGTCCCATTGCTAGGCACAAGTGTTGTGATGATGAAATGATCGCGAAGATAGTTTGCCAATATGTCTAGTATAACGATCAGATGTACAATATATTTTGCATGTTTGTATAACTAGATAGGATCAAGAAGTTTTTGGAAACGCAATGAAATTGTAGGATAAGACATATTTGTAAATTGTATTTATTTTTCAACGTAATCGACTTTTTCGTATAGCGTTTTACAAGTTGGTTAATTCCTTTAGAAAAAAGTGAGATATTGAAATTAACTTGAACGTGAGATATTAAAATAAGGCATATAACCTCATCATCGCCACCATATCGCAAGTGCTTTTTCAGGTGATTAAGAAGGTGAAAATCACTCGGAGTGACCTTCGCAGAATATAGCGAGTACTGCATAAACTGAAACCCAGCAGTTCAGATGACAGCGCCTGTAACATCTGATCAATTTACAGGGGCATTATCATGATGAATAACTAGTATTTCTTCTTTTTGCACACGGACCATGTTCTCGCCAAATGTACGGTTTGAAAGAAGATTGGGTATAATTTTTAAATTAGTTTTTTTTTCTGAAATGGGCTACTAAAATGTTAAAGATTGAAAAAAAATACAGCACTTTTCTGTAACTCCTAGTGTCCTATTTCGAAAACGTATTGATCAGTCTAGTATATATCGTGAAGTGCGGCAAATGTTAGTATAGTTAAATTTGCTATTATTCTGCCATTACGAAGTTAATGTTCGTACATAAATCACCTACATATGATCTGTGTAGATTAATTAATTTTTTTTCTTCTAGCAATGCAATTTCTAAACCAACTAAAGTATTTATTTAAATAAATGATAAGGGTTTGAATCTAATTCAAGCCCAATATCCTTCTTTCTTTTATATGTATTTTCTCTCATTTCTGCCAGGGTGATGGACCAATTAATGAACCAGACGTTTATTTTACGTAACGTACATTTTGTCAGATTTTTTCAGATGACATTTCATTTAATATGTTACTTTCACCGCTGAGCATATGTTTTAGTAGCACTCTAAATTTTGATTAATAATTTTAGTGATGTCAATGGGAATCTAACTTGGGCTACTCACGTAGAAATTCCTTGAGCTACTACGCCTCTGTGGATGATAATGTAAATCATCAAATTAATTTGATATGTCATATAAACAATCCTTAATCACATAGTGAGCTATCTTTTAACTCTATTGTACGTGCGGCAGTCGTATAGCTTCCCTTTCCTTATTTGTCGTCAATTTTATGTATGGAGTGTGGTTGTGAGATCGCAGTTCAATATGTCTCGTATCCTAATCTCCCTCTGTTTTCCCTGTCTGGGTATTTTACAGTTTTTTTTACAAGCAAGGATGACAAACGTTCATCACGAATTATCATCCATCCCATTATAGCCAACATATATCTTAATTTTATATTCGATTAAAATACGCTTTTATTAATTTAAATGAAGCTAGAGATACCCTCTGTTTTAAACATTATCCTAATTCCTATTCTTGAAGGAGACGCTAACTATATCTGAAAATCATGCAGTGTTGTGTTGATCTTGGATCTTGATAAGATGGATGACAGGTTTCCATGTTAGTGGTATCTCCCAAACGTCGTCTCTTTTGAAATTTGGATGTTTTCTTTTTCAGTAGCCTCAGGAAGTATCCTAGGAACGAAATGTGTCTTCTTCACAATAATCTATGATTTATCGAACCTGATTTACTAGAAACAGAAACAGAAACTTTTTTATTCAATGTAGATTATAACAATACTTATTGAAAGTCACTTTTTTCATTTACCAATGGTTGAGCTTGCCAAGAACGTCTTCACAGACTGCAGATTTGTCAGATCTTAATAGAAGCACACTCGTAAATATTCCCAATCAGGTATGATACGGCAGGTCGACTTTAACGATTATATTATTATACTCGTATTTTAAGTTTTATACGATAACAATGGTCAGTTATTGATTTTACCCCAGACGTGCTACACTCAATGATTGATTCATAGTCATGCGTAAAACTATCGTCAACAGATTGTTTCACTATCACTTGTTGATATTTTAATCCTCACCATTTATTCGTCAACCAAGCTATCGTTTTTAAAATATTCATCCTCTAAATGCTCCACAGGTTTGAATTTGGCTAACCAATTGTAACGGTCTCCCCCCTCTATCATAGTAATAAATATATTAGATATAATTAATTTACCCCTTATCGATAAAAATTATATATATGTGACCAGGATTAATAAATTATGTTTAGACTTTCTAAATGATCTTTCTAAAGGTTTAATAATAGGCCGTTTGTAATATTTTGGCGTGATCGTCTTAGTTAGGACCCTTATTTACGTTGTGTTTGTTTAGTAACTTAGTTCTTTTAGGTGTCCTTTGGAAGAATGAATATTCACTAGAGCAATTGAAAGCTGTTGGTAGTGCCTTATAAGCTAAGTGAACCCCGTTCACGAAGACAGGGCTCGAGAAAGGTTAAGAACGTAAAACGTCCCTATTCCGCTTGTATCAGGTTGACATTATTAATTTATTATTATTTATCCCTTCCCGCTTGGAAAAAGGCTCACAATATATTTATACAAAAATACCCAATACAAGGGCTTCGCTCTCCTACATTTATTTTTAAAAAAATGTAGGGGGAGGTACACGGCCCCACACACGCCGTGCACGGTGAGTGCCAACCATTTTGATGCACTCCCCCCGAAGGGAATGCTAATTCGGGAACTGGACCGTAGTCCACAGCAAAATAACTGGCGAACCAGTAAAAGAGGCTTGGCCCCTTGTTAGTGCGTAAGCACAAACATCGACCGAAGTCGCGCATGTCAATGCGTGTAAACGCCATACAGAATACGAACGAATCCAGCCACAGTGAATGTACGTCACACGGTTTAGGCAGATAGGCACACTGGCCGTAAACCCTCCGTGAGCGCCACCACCTGCCAGACCGCCGCTCCTGCAGACGTGATGTAAGTGTATGGCATCACCACCAGTTGCATGATCAGCACGGCTACTAGCCGCAGAGCGTGTCATAAGTCTACCGCTCACCTCAAGGGAATGGGGTCCCACGTTGTGCGGCTTTCGGCCGCAGCCTTGAGAGTCTCCTCAGATCCTCCCGCCAGCTACCACCCGCATGAGGTCGACACATATGCTCCACCAACCAATACAACGGCAGATATAGCCAAAAGGCAGTTATAAGATAAGAGTAATAATTCGCCATCAGAAAGGGTTTGTGTCACTGACGTTGAGTAAATGCATTTTCGATCATGTTTGTCTCACCCACCAACAAGTTGCCTTCAATCATTCAAAGGTGGGAAAGTTACAGAGATATAATATTATGTTGTTATATAAAACATCGTGGAGGGCAGACAGTCTGCAGCCCCGCAATGAAGGGACCCGACTTGGGCAAAGCTACTTAGGTGTGAGTCAAACCAAGACGCAGAGAGTGCCATTGAGAATAGCGTCCCACCAAACAACCATCGCAGAGACGCAATGCTGCAGAACGCAACAAGCATCAATACGACTATCGTCGGGCTTACACCATCCCAAGGTCCCCCATACATCCCAGCAGACATCATCACCCGCATACCTCCATCGACCAGAATCACAAGAGAGCGTCGAATCAGGCGCAGCACACCCGCAGATCCATCACAAGACGCAATACCGCAAGTAGCAGTAAGCATCAATGCAACTATCATACGGGTGGCGCCCCCTCACAACACACCCACATGATCCCTATCGACTTTGGTAACAAAGTTGGTATTGTTGTTATATAAAAAATATCACCAACGTATCATAGTAGCACGCTACTAAGACGCCAATGAACAAAACTCCACGTATCATAGCGCTAATGCACTAAGACATGAAGTTGAGTATGCCTGTTACACTTAAAAGTGCTACCAAACACACTCATCATCCCAATCCGAAAGATAGACGACACATCGCTATGCGCAACGACGTCGCCCACAAACGGTATGGGTGTGCGATGTCCACGGGAAAGCCGTATTGCTACAACAAACCCGCTTACCACCAGCACTAAGATGTTAATTGTATACCTCCATCGACCAGAACCACAAGAATGCGTCGAATCAGGCGCAGCACACCCGCAGATCCATCACAAGACGCAATACCGCAAGTAGCAGTAAGCATCAATGCAACTATCATACGGGTGGCGCCCCCTCACAACACACCCACATGACTCCTATCGATTTTGGTAACAAAGTTTTTATTGTTGTTATATAAAAAATATCACCAACGTATCATAGTAGCACACTACTAAGACGCCAGTGGACAAAACTCCACGTATCATAGCGCTAATGCACTAAGACATGAAGTTGAGTATGCCTGCTACACTTAAAAGTGCTACCAAACACACTCATCATCCCAATCCGGAAGATAGACGACACATCGCTATGCGCAACGACTTCGCCCACAAACGGTATGGGTGTGCGATGTCCACGGGAAAGCCGTATTGCTACAACAAACCCGCTTACCACCGGCACTAAGATGATATGTCTAGGACACATCGGTTAGCGAGTCCAAGTTTACCTCGGACCAATTGCTCGTGAAGCAGCACACACGCCACCATAATATTCCTTTTCAAGTCCCTAATAAGGACTAGTCATTTTGCTACAGTACTTAAGGCAGTCGGGCTCCCGACCACCCCATACAATGCTTATGCATCAAGGAGACCTCCTATAATATTGCTTTTGTATCATAGACCTTACTTTCATAAGTCATGTATATATAGGATTCGAACCCACGACCCTACTATTGTAATGCATATTAATCATAGAGACCTTCTATAGTATTGCTTTTGGATCATAGACCTTACTTTCATAAGTCATTAATATATAGGGTTCGAACCCACGACCCTACTATTGTAATGCAAATTCATCATGGAGACCTTCTTTAGTATTGCTTTTGTATCATTGAGTTTAATATCATAAGTCCCTAATATAGGACTAGTCATTGTGCTACAGTACTTGAGGCAGTCGGGCTCCCGACCACCCCATATATATGTACAACTGCAGGTATGTACCTCCGACAGCTTCCTCCATACAAGACATCTATACGTGAACTCCTTCCACAACTTAGAAAAATTTTCTTTTATACACGAACACCTCCCATGACTTAAACAATTTTTAACAATTTTTCTAATTATCTTATAAACGTTATTTAACTTAATTTTATAATATTTTTTTGACTTGTTTTTCTATTATTTATCTTATTTTAAATATTTTTTCAAGTTTTTAAATAAATTTATTTATTACGAAAAACAATAATTTTGCCTTTAATTTACTATGTTATTGGGATAATGTCTGAAATATATTAACTTTATGTTTATTAATTTAACTTAATTGCTTAATATATATCTTTTAAGACTATTTTTGACGCCCCTTTATATTGAATTTAATTATTAATAATAATATTGGGCCGTCACAATCCACCCCCAAATTTTATGTTAATGACCCACACAGTGGAGTCGTTGATATAAAATTTTACTATATTGAGAGCATATGCACTACACTCAAAATTTTGAACTTATGTGTATCTGTTCTTTCCTCTTCCAATCTGTTACAATTCAGTATATATATTCATCCCACCTACCCCAGGGAATGGCCGCCGCCACACACCCCTTCAACCACATCTATCCCAATGCGATAAACCATAAATTGTTATCTTGATAAATTTATTGTATATTACGTCGTTAAATAGTGGTTCTCTTTTATTTTTGATTAACATTTTAAATCTATAAAATATAATTCAGCAATGTTGTCTTTATATGCACAGTATTTTGTATATGAGTTGAAATCAGATGGCTACACACCTACAGGATAAATGTGATTGAGTCATTCACCCTGACCCAACTCCCCAAATTTATTCAATAAAAACATATTTTACAAAATTATCTTACAATCAATATTTACAGATAGTCATTAATAAAATTATTACAACATTTTTCTTATTTTTAATTAATTTGTGTCTTGCTCATAACTTTAATAATTTTAATCTATTTTTTCAAAAGGCCACCCACGGGACCAAATTATATTACAATATTTATTCTAGAATGTATATAAGCCAAACCTATTATCTAAAATATTTTAATAAATGAATAGCATCAAAATGTCCTATAATTTCATTTGTTTCTGGGTTTTCTAAAGTATATTAAAGTACATTTTCAAATGGTACAGCTGGTATTATATAAGGCCCTTCATACGCCAAATTAAATTTACTCATAACTTTGTTATCTGCATCTGATTTACTAGATCTAGAACCTTTTACTAAATCGCCAATGTGATATTTCATTAATTTATTACGCTTATCAAATTCTGTGTTTCTAATGCGACTTGCCTCTTTTAAATTCTTTCGCACTTGTTATCTAATTTGTCCGACATTATGTTTATTTTTACTATTTACTCGTAGTTTAAGTGGCTGCTTGAACTTATTAATGTTATTGAGTCAGGCGTACTGACCCAGGTTTATAATTCTCTCTATTTAATTTAAATTATTACAAATATCACACATGAACATTATTAATTGATTTAATTATAATAAAATACTTAAATTAATAATTTTCCTAAAATTTAAGTTAAATCTTGCTCATAACTTTCGATTATATACAGATTAGATGGAACGTCCTTTAATTAATTGGTGAGATCTTATAAAATGTTACTGGATGAGTATTTTCATTTCCAATTTCAGCTTTTCTATTGTCACATTATGTATGTTATATAAAATACTTCGTCTAGGATCAGTGACATGTGAGGTGCTCGCCCCGTACACCTCTTCTTGGTTTACTTTAATTTGGTGAACTTTCGTTTGGTTAATAAACTTTTCTTCGAGAAATTATTTTAACCTCAAAGGTTTTTACTGCATTTTTAATTAATTTTTGAAGCATCTTAAATTCATTTTTAGGCTTAGCCTTCACTAAGTTAGAACTTTTCTTTGTTTTAACCATTTTATATTTATATACTTTTATCAATTTTTAGCACTGTTATGTCCTTCATTTACACAAATGTTACTGCGTCTTCTCATTTATTTCACTTTATATTTTATTTCGCATTAACTATGCACACACCTTTTATAACAAAAAAATCAATATTAATATTTAAGCCCCACCCCCAGACTCACAACCACCTCCAGCAAACACCATCCTCCAAGACACCTTTCCATTTCACGGACAACAAATTGTAGGCATAACGCCTACCTCATAATTCTTATGTAGACGACCTTCTTTTTAAAATATGTCCTGGTCACGGCACCAAATTGTAACGGTCTCCCCCCCTCTATCATAGTAATAAATATATTAGATATAATTAATTTACCCCTTATCGATAAAAATTATATATATGTGACCAGGATTAATAAATTATGTTTAGATCTTTCTAAATGATCTTTCTAAAGGTTTAATAATAGGCCGTTTGTAATATTTTGGCGTGATCGTCTTAGTTAGGACCCTTATTTACGTTGTGTTTGTTTAGTAACTTAGTTCTTTTAGGTGTCCTTTGGAAGAATGAATATTCACTAGAGCAATTGAAAGCTGTTGGTAGTGCCTTATAAGCTAAGTGAACCCCGTTCACGAAGACAGGGCTCGAGAAAGGTTAAGAACGTAAAACGTCCCTATTCCGCTTGTATCAGGTTGACATTATTAATTTATTATTATTTATCCCTTCCCGCTTGGAAAAGGCTCACAATATATTTATACAAAAATACCCAATACAAGGGCTTCGCTCTCCTACATTTATTTTTAAAAAAATGTAGGGGAGGTACACGGCCCCACACACGCCGTGCACGGTGAGTGCCAACCATTTTGATGCACTCCCCCCCGAAGGGAATGCTAATTCGGGAACTGGACCGTAGTCCACAGCAAAATAACTGGCGAACCAGTAAAAGAGGCTTGGCCCCTTGTTAGTGCGTAAGCACAAACATCGACCGAAGTCGCGCATGTCAATGCGTGTAAACGCCATACAGAATACGAACGAATCCAGCCACAGTGAATGTACGTCACACGGTTTAGGCAGATAGGCACACTGGCCGTAAACCCTCCGTGAGCGCCACCACCTGCCAGACCGCCGCTCCTGCAGACGTGATGTAAGTGTATGGCATCACCACCAGTTGCATGATCAGCACGGCTACTAGCCGCAGAGCGTGTCATAAGTCTACCGCTCACCTCAAGGGAATGGGGTCCCACGTTGTGCGGCTTTCGGCCGCAGCCTTGAGAGTCTCCTCAGATCCTCCCGCCAGCTACCACCCGCATGAGGTCGACACATATGCTCCACCAACCAATACAACGGCAGATATAGCCAAAAGGCAGTTATAAGATAAGAGTAATAATTCGCCATCAGAAAGGGTTTGTGTCACTGACGTTGAGTAAATGCATTTTCGATCATGTTTGTCTCACCCACCAACAAGTTGCCTTCAATCATTCAAAGGTGGGAAAGTTACAGAGATATAATATTATGTTGTTATATAAAACATCGTGGAGGGCAGACAGTCTGCAGCCCCGCAATGAAGGGACCCGACTTGGGCAAAGCTACTTAGGTGTGAGTCAAACCAAGACGCAGAGAGTGCCATTGAGAATAGCGTCCCACCAAACAACCATCGCAGAGACGCAATGCTGCAGAACGCAACAAGCATCAATACGACTATCGTCGGGCTTACACCATCCCAAGGTCCCCCATACATCCCAGCAGACATCATCACCCGCATACCTCCATCGACCAGAATCACAAGAGAGCGTCGAATCAGGCGCAGCACACCCGCAGATCCATCACAAGACGCAATACCGCAAGTAGCAGTAAGCATCAATGCAACTATCATACGGGTGGCGCCCCCTCACAACACACCCACATGATCCCTATCGACTTTGGTAACAAAGTTGGTATTGTTGTTATATAAAAAATATCACCAACGTATCATAGTAGCACGCTACTAAGACGCCAATGAACAAAACTCCACGTATCATAGCGCTAATGCACTAAGACATGAAGTTGAGTATGCCTGTTACACTTAAAAGTGCTACCAAACACACTCATCATCCCAATCCGAAAGATAGACGACACATCGCTATGCGCAACGACGTCGCCCACAAACGGTATGGGTGTGCGATGTCCACGGGAAAGCCGTATTGCTACAACAAACCCGCTTACCACCGGCACTAAGATGATATGTCTAGGACACATCGGTTAGCGAGTCCAAGTTTACCTCGGACCAATTGCTCGTGAAGCAGCACACACGCCACCATAATATTCCTTTTCAAGTCCCTAATAAGGACTAGTCATTTTGCTACAGTACTTCAGGCAGTCGGGCTCCCGACCACCCCATACAATGCTTATGCATCAAGGAGACCTCCTATAATATTGCTTTTGTATCATAGACCTTACTTTCATAAGTCATGTATATATAGGATTCGAACCCACGACCCTACTATTGTAATGCATATTAATCATAGAGACCTTCTATAGTATTGCTTTTGGATCATAGACCTTACTTTCATAAGTCATTAATATATAGGGTTCGAACCCACGACCCTACTATTGTAATGCAAATTCATCATGGAGACCTTCTTTAGTATTGCTTTTGTATCATTGAGTTTAATATCATAAGTCCCTAATATAGGACTAGTCATTGTGCTACAGTACTTCAGGCAGTCGGGCTCCCGACCACCCCATATATATGTACAACTGCAGGTATGTACCTCCGACAGCTTCCTCCATACAAGACATCTATACGTGAACACCTTCCATAACTTAGGAAAATTTTCTTTAATACATGAACTCCTTCAACAACTTAGGAAATTTCATCTATACGTGAACTCCTTCCACAACTTAGAAAAATTTTCTTTTATACACGAACACCTCCCATGACTTAAACAATTTTTAACAATTTTTCTAATTATCTTATAAACGTTATTTAACTTAATTTTATAATATTTTTTGACTTGTTTTTCTATTATTTATCTTATTTTAAATATTTTTTTCAAGTTTTTAAATAAATTTATTTATTACGAAAAACAATAATTTTGCCTTTAATTTACTATGTTATTGGGATAATGTCTGAAATATATTAACTTTATGTTTATTAATTTAACTTAATTGCTTAATATATATCTTTTAAGACTATTTTTGACGCCCCCTTTATATTGAATTTAATTATTAATAATAATATTGGGCCGTCACACAATCTTCTGGATTCACGCTGGAAAATGCGCCTTCCGTCAATGTTACAATTTTTTTTCAGGTTCTAGTCAATATTATTCTTTACCACGGCTTCATATTTTTTGAATGGGATTTAGGTCGCAGGGATATGGTGATAGTTTCAAAATTTCGTGTTTGTAGCTTTTCAATAGTTCATCCACGGCATATGTGGGTTGTCCCTTAGTTTGTTATTATACATTAAATTTTTTTAATTCAAAAAAATGGGCTTTTGTCCATGTCTCTTCAAAATAAATTTTTTGTCACTGTTGCATTTCTGATTTGAAATTAAGTGTTCATGGTTATAACGTTTCCAATCAGCTCACTGTTCCATCAGCATTGCGGGTACGTCTTTTTTGCAAATACATTTACTATGTACCTCCAGAATGTAAAATCTGTAACTACCATTTAAATAGTAACTCTTGGGATTTACGCTTAGAATCAATATATAATCCCATTAAAACATTTAGTGCAGCACAAAAAGAAAAAAAAAGAAAAATATAAAAGAAAAAAGAAGAAGAAATTAAAGATTTTACTTACTGATCACTACATTATTGAAAGACAATATACACCATCATATAGTCTTTAAAAATTTTCACAGAATGCCTGAGTATACTGTACATTACTATCTAGGCTTATCAAAGGCACAACACCAACAAATTCTTTCTGAAGTTCTGAGACTGCCTAGTAAACATAGGGGTGGTTTTGCACTTGCTGCATATTTGATGAAGTTAAGAACAGAAGATAGTGACTAATGCATGTCGACATTATTGCAAGAGCCAAGAAGCAAATAAGAGCGGCTCATGAATATAGCCCGCGAAATATTAAATCAGGATTTTGTTGCTTTGAATTTTTAGTGATTATGACATTATATTAGAGGCAAATATTCTTCTTCTTCTTCTATCCTAAACCATCCTAGATGTAGTAGTCATACGAAGTCCGAACAACACAATAGGTCATACTCTGTATAGAAAAAAGACCCATACAAACCAATATTTAAACGGTGAATCTCACCATCATCTTCACAGTTAACTACAGTGGGCAAATCTTTATTACAGAGAGCACGAAGGATCCGTGACAGCAAACACCTTCAACTTCTTCAGCTTCAACAAGTCAAGCAGGTTCTGCACAACAACAAGTTTCGGATCCCGCTCCTGGTGCTGGCTGCACCGCTCACAGTGACCGAGTAAAGCCGGTCACCGTAGAGCGTGTGCCTGCTGTACTCCGTATGTCAGTGGTGTCACAGACAACATTGGCTACATCTTGAAGCGAGCTCCTATTAGAACAGATTCATTAGCAGATTAGTAAGCTTAGAGCGAATAGTATACTGATTAAGCTGATGACCACTAATTCGGCCGCCAACGTCTTATTCATGAATAAACAGCAGGCGATGCGTGCATGAGAGATTAATAAATTGAGAAAAAGTTATTCTTGCTGTAAAAATTCGTGTAGATTTGTATTAATGAAGGAAAGTATTGTTTGAAAATAAACTAGGCTAGTGTAGTTTTTTGACACGCAAAGGAGAACGCCCACTGTTCATATAAACTTCGGCCATGGGTACCTACACATAAAATCATATGGAAATGATAATATAAAATTAAAAGAATATAATGGTTAAGGAATTGGTTTCAAAATATTCCAGATTTTTAAGATATAAAAGTTTTTATTTTCACAAATGCAGTTTTTTAACAACTAATTTTACCGATTTTATCTCCTTTAATTTCTTTAGCTTTTAACTTCCGACGCTTTGGGTGCTTTTCAACACCCACAATACAATGGACACGTGGAACGGAGGTGACTGACGTTCCAATGTCAGTATTAACATGGAGTACCTTCATCTTTTTTAATTATTATTTATGGTCCAATCTACGCAGAATGAACGTACTGTGTCTTTAAGTCATGCAGTGGTATGATTGGATTTAGTTTTAATTTTATTAATTACAGGGTCCAAAGCAGGTGGTAGTACCTAGCCTCCTTCTGTCAATAGAGAGAAGGAGGCTGAGTACTACCACCTGCTTTGGATTTTCAATAAATTAGGATATTTTTTTTATTTCAATAGCCTCACTTGTCAACTTTGGTAGGAATCGAAGTTTTTTTGCGAAGATTTGTGGTCTATCAAATCTGATATGTCTATCTGGTTGGGGCCGTCTAGGATATAATCACAAACTGCAGATTTATGGAACTTTGATGCTTTACGTCAGCTATATGTTCTTTTAAGCGGGTTCTAATGAATCTGTTCTAATAGGAGCTCGCTTCAAGATGTAGCCAATGTTGTCTGTGACACCACTGACATACGGAGTACAGCAGGCACACGCTCCACGGTGACCGGCTTTACTCGGTCACTGTGAGCGGTACAGCCAGCACCAGGAGTGGGATCCGAAACTTGTTGTTGTGCAGAACCTGCTTGACTTGTTGAAGCTCCTTGACCAGGTGTTTGCTGTCACGGATCCTTCGTGCTCTCTGTAATAAAGATTTGCCCACGGTAGTTAACTGTGAAGGATGATGGTGAGATTCTCCGTTTAAATATTGGTTTGTATGGGTCTTTTTTCTATACAGATTGTGACCTATTGTGTTGTTCGGACTTCGTATGACTACTACATCTAGGATGGTTTAGGATAGAAGAAGAGGAAGAATATTTGCCTCTAATATAATATCATAATCACTGAACGGAATTTATCACATACCTGCCCCTAATAAAAATAATTAATATTATTTTAACAGAAGTTAAATTACTACCATAGTAAAATTAATGAAAAATAAAAAGTAGGTAATTGAGTGCAGTTATCAAATTGAAAACGGTATCTCGACCGCAATATTGAAATTGTAAAAGCTCCGAACTGCAAAAAAAATTAGAGTGTTAGATTTCTTCACAATATGTTGATTTATCGTCTAGCAAACGTACGGAACGAATATAAAAATGGTTTGCTTATAATTTTGCAAATCAGGAGATGGGCAGCAGTGTCTTCCTGATAACGACTAAAAATAAAAAACAGCGGTTTCCAAACCGATTGCCAGCAGCAAGTATGGCAAATATCTCATGCCATATGAGGCAATCGATGGGGGATGCCTATGTTCAGCAGTGGACTTTAATTAGGCTGTAAAGGTAAGATAAATGTATTAAATTTGCTAGGTTTTGCTTATTTTGAAGTAATAGATTCCAAATGACTGTGAAATCTTTAGATAAGTATTAGAGAGAGAAAACCAATTTCAATGCATATACAAAATATTTCAGGCATTTGAAGGCATAATTATGAAGCAAAAATTACGCGTAATTGCCCGTTTATACTATATCATTAAAACAACGTCTGAGTTATTTTGGTTTACGACGATCATAAAGTTTACCTCAAATTAAAACTTTATAATTTAAGCCTTGAGAAAAAGGAAATCAAAATCTAATGTAAGATGGAATTTATTAAACTATATATAAAACCTTGCGGCAATCTAATATATAATCATGTTTAGCAGTGGACTTTGGAGAGGCTGTAAAGATGATGATGATGTTGATCACTTTGCATGCAGGTTTCCTCACGATATTTTCCTTCACCGCCGAGCACGTGGTAAATCAGCACTTAAAATTGCAATTAAAAATTTCATTGGTGCCGGCGGGGATTGAACCCGGTTTGCTCACGTACTGTGCAATTTACAGCGAGCGCTAACCATTTGAAATACCACAGCCTGAATATTCATTTAAGGCTGCCAAATAATTTCGTAGTTATTTACCATGTTGTACACAGATGTTGGGTCGAACATTGCCTCGTATTTAGCATAGTCGTTTTTAACTCTCAGTAAGAATATTAAATAGGTCTAACTACGTACACATATTCCCATTATAGTCATAATAGGAGTATTACTGGCAAGTTGCTTTAAAATAAAGTCTCTACTTTATGAATTCTTTGCGAGCCTGAATTTATGCTGCTGATGCTAAAATGATAAAAGTAAGATATTAATTTAAACCTTTACTATATTTCTTTTATCTTTATCTTTTAATATATTTAATTATAAAGCAACTTACATGCGCTAAATCAGTATGTGGTTTTATTCAATGTGCAGTTTCACGTAATTATAAGAAATCACAATATATATTATTTTAAATATCTTTTTCAAGATAAAGACGAAAGTACATAATATTCATACATTAATCCTGAAATATCTATTGATCGTTAATTGTATTTCGTTACCGTTACAGCCTATTAAAGTCCACTGCTGAACATAGGCCTACCCGTGGAATACTATAAGAAATATAGTATTTTATGAGCCTCCCCCATAGATTTCCAAGGGGGTTGGTGACCGCATTTTTCTACTTTTAGTCATTAGAAAGGCGCTGCTGCCCATAGTAGTAGTGGATATTCTAACACTCCCACGCTTCTACACTATTATTAATAATTATTTATCTGTGGCAACTATACTAACTATTATATATCTGTTAGTTACTAGTTATTTAGTAGTTTAATTTATATTGCAGATGTTGACGGTAAAGTTAGAAAGGGACGCCTTAGATGAAGGTTTATCGAACTAATTGACGATATATTGGAAATGGACCAGATCAGGAGTAACCATTAACTGACGAGCTTGTATACGTAGATAAATGGATGTAAAGAACGCGAGAGAGGTGTGTCAGGATCATGCCAAAGGAAGTCTTGTGTGAAAATGTGTTTTTTTTTTAATGCAGCGTCGTAAACTGGTATGAAAATAAAACTAGTTTTTACAAAATTTAAACCTTTTGTGTATTAAACGTTTTGATTCAAATATTTTAATCACACATCATCATTTAAATTACAGGAAGATGTGTAAATGGATTTGTTTATGTCGTGTAGATCGGGGCGTTTTATTGGATATTTGGACGGATTGTAATTTGTAATAACTTTTTACTTGCCGTATTTAAGATCTTAGAGCTTCCTCGTATGTCTTTTTTGGTTGATATTTTGACACACATAGGAATGAAATTTTGGTCTTCGCATCGCAACATAAATCCCAACCCAAGCATACAACTGCAAGACGTCCAGATACTACAATTTCATACTGCGTAGATTGGAATAAAAATTAATAATTTTAATGTGATGGTAGCCGTGGTTCACTATGATTTTGGGACGACAAACACCTCACGCCCCCGGCCTCATGACCATGGGTTCTGTAAAGTGGTTAATACATTGGGAATATAAAATAAATAAACGTAAACGATATAATTCGTAAAAACTTTTTAATTTAAATGTACATTTGTGTAAATATAAGAAATTCTTATTCATAGATATCATCTACAACTTTCTTTAAGTCAACGGCTATTCTTTGACCTATTTTATTTTTATGAATATTAAAATATATTTTGATGACTAGAACTCAGTTCTTAGAAACCCTTCTCTAGTTTTCAAATAAGCATTAAATAATATTTATAAGAGATATACAAAATATATAAAGGAAAAGGCTAAGTACGGTATAAATAATGATCTAATTTATAGGCTGCACCGATTAAAGAGTTGGAATCTGAAACGGTGCCGAGTTCGATAATAGTTCCTTGAATCTGTAATAATAGATCCCAAAAAGAGCTATGGGAATGTACAACGTTCTTCAAGTTTCTTGGGTAGGTTCTTCGATATAGAAGTTATAACATTTGTAGTTTTATTTTGAAGTAAAAATCGTAAGGAATAACCGTGTCATAGTTAGAAGGTGGGTGAAATTATACCGGAGTTAGTTAAAATTCGTTTTTCATATTACTTATCACATTTAAAGTGAATCAAAATATTAATTATATTCGATGAAGCCTCCTCTATGTTTTTATACTATGTAGTCATGAATTGACCGACCAAATCACACGAGTTTTAACCTTTCAGAGGAAAATAATATTTTTACTGGTATCCCAACCTAAGTGAGCTCTCACTGGCGACACTGTACACCTCATGTCATTGTAAACTTTTCGTGCCGAATCAGCAAGTCGCATCTTCAAATTAAAATTTTTAAACTTGGTTTTTAAAGTGAAAGTTCTGGATTTCATTTTTAGCAAAAGGTGAAAACATATTGAAATACCCATAATTGGTTTGGACGATAGCAATGTACGTAATTTTTGCATTTAAATAACTTGTAGGGTATTTTGACAAAAACGCGAATTATGAAACCTATGTATGAAACAGAACGAGCGTCTGTTTTACATACATTCTTTTTCAATCAAATGAATATGATATTCGAAAGGAATTGGATTCTGTTTCACATTAATATCCATATGCATTTATTTCTATAAAAATATATGCAATGGTTATTATACTTGCGGTACCACTGGTACACAAGGCTATTTTCACAACTTAACTTACTTACTTTCGGTACAAAAGAGGAGACAAATTATTTGATGAAGTAATGAAGAAGATAAAGGTTCTGTTTCACACAGTAATCTAAACGCTAAAAACTTAGCAGTCGATTTTATATTAAAGAAAAAATTGCTTTTTAAATTCTCTAAGTAATATAAAGGTTTACACTTAGAGAATATTTTATTTTTTATATTTATTTTTTATATTCCTTTATAATTTATATTTCCTTTTAAAAGGTACCAAAAACCAGAGATAGAAAGTTTTGTGAAAAATGAGCCCTATACTTTAAAATTTTAACATAGTGTATATAAGTCTCATCAAGACTGATAAATAAAATAATGATGCTGTAAATGACTGCATCAGAGTGTTTGTGTTATACAATTTAGAGACTCCTTTAAGAACAGCATTACTGCTATCAGAGCTAACCAATGACTATAAAGAAAGTTCTTAAGGAAACCCAAGTGACTTTGTATTTGGTATTGAATTTTGTCTTAAAAATATCAAAAGATCTTCATAAATCAAAAACAAACATACAGAAT
This sequence comes from Parnassius apollo, assembly GCA_907164705.1. Taxonomy (NCBI): domain Eukaryota; kingdom Metazoa; phylum Arthropoda; class Insecta; order Lepidoptera; family Papilionidae; genus Parnassius; species Parnassius apollo. The sequence continues at coordinate 4,652,748 of CAJQZP010000141.1, forward strand.
CCTTTAAACTATTGGGACTTGTCTCCATCAGTAACAACACAAAAAACAATATAGGTAAACACAGCTTAAAAGGTAAGCAAATTCACCTGACCTTATTTTGTTCCAAATGGTCTAAAATATTTTATGCAAAAAAAACTGTCTCTCAGTTGGTCGAGACTATTTCATTTGTGTTAATCAAATATGTCCTCTTACATGTCAGAAAATATTGTATTTAATGCAGCTGTGAAATTGATTGAAATTAGACTAGTCTTAATTTTATTTTTGCTTTTTGGTAAATACTATTATAATTATTTTAATTGTAAACTTTCAATTAATTGTAAACACCGTTATTCTAGAAACCAGTGGTTTAGTTACACTTATAAAACGTAAATACAATGAAAAATAACAACATTTTTTTAGTAAAATCTCAATTTTTCCTTAATTCTTCAAGTTTTGCCTGTCCTAAGCCAGGATGAAAATATGAAGGAAAAGTTAAATCACAGATTATGTGTACCTATTTTGTTTTTATTGGAATGTTGTGTAGGTAGTTAGCGCGGGCGGTGATCTTTACAGTGATTACTTCACTAGGGCGCATAGGGTATCTATGAATTTACGGACGGTGTCAGACAGAAACTTTTTAAATTTTATGAAAGAAAATAGCGTTTTTTTTAATTCATTGAATTTAGGTTGTATAAGTGAAACCAAATCACTGGTTTCAATGAAAAAGCGTGTTTACACTAACATCCTGTATATATACAGATGATGAGAGTGAAAAATATTGGAAAGTTCTAGAATTACTGTTAATTAAATTACAAATTAATTAAGTTATAAAATTAAAGCATTTTCACACCTGAAATGAAACACAAATATTTCACTGGAATGAAAAGTCAGTTATTTAATTACAACGTACTGCAATGGTATAAAAATTGCTAATTTAAGTGACAATTTTATATCTGTTTGTACAGTTATCTCTTATAGGTAAATGTATACATTACATTTTGAATTTATTATGTACTTTCTCCTGAATAAAAAGAATAATTTTGGATCTAAATTAACACCGAGAAATCATATTCAGATTTCAAGTAATTAAATTACTGGTGGTGCTTATAAAATGAAAATCCTTTCAATTCATAGTGGATGTAATATAGTTTTTTGGTCAAAAAACTAAATGGCTCTCATAAAGATGAAACAAATTGAATATATTTTAATATAATTAACAGCACAATATTTGTTTAAATAAAAGGAGGGTTCTTCTTCAAATTTTACTTTGGATCATAACGTTTTGTTATAATTCGCATAGCAAGAATTTGTTATAACACTACAGTTAGGATCCTGCCTTCTCGCCGAAAATTGTTTGGCCGATTATCACTTGCCAACCAACGGTTCGCCTATTTTCGAAAACTAACGATTCTTAAATTTTTGTACGACAACGTTACAAAAATTTGACAATCGTGTTGTCGTCATTGGTAGAATTATTGTTAATCTGATTATTATAATGACACAAGACGTTCTGGGCACTTATCATTTATCAAATCGTTTTTTCTGTGTATCAGCTCACATTTTCGTAAATTTAGATTATGATAAAAATTAAGTAAATTTTTGTATGAAATTTTTATTTAAGAATTACAAAAGAAAACTTTAACAGATTAAATTCGCAGCAATGCACATTGATTATTTTTCCTCTGGATATGGAGACTTGTGTTCAAGAATTCTGTTGATTCTTTCTTCTTTGTCCAAGTACTTTTTTCTTATGTTCTGGTGGGGAACGTGTTAATATATTTTCTACTTCCCCCTCGTTGGCAATGGTTTAATTTTTTATCTATTCATAAAAATCTGGGTGACTTTTCTCAACAATATTGTTTATTTTATTATGCCAGGCTTCGGTCGAGTTTTGTGTTCGTGGTATATTCATTTTGTTTTTTCTTAGCAGCTACGAAATCTAGGCTAATATTTAGGTTGTGTGGTTGATGTTGCACGTACATAATTTTTTTGAACCAATGAGCTAATTATTGCCAATCTGTGATACTGTTGAAATATACGTATATTTCAGATTCCTCAATAAAACCGAGTGCTAACAATTAATTCATCTCATTATTAAACTGTATGTCGCTTGCATTACTTTTCGCTAAACAATGGACTTGAATTTGTGAAAACTTTGTAATAAGTATAGCAACAGAAATTTACACACATTTGCAAAATTTCAAAGTTTGGAACGAAGTTTAGGTGAAATCGAAAGGAGATTGTTAGGTTAGGTTAGAACTTCGACCAACAACCGTAACCAAATCGCTTTTGTTTCACTACGCAGGGCACTTGAATATGTGCTACATTAGAAACATAATTATGAAAAATATTCCAATAATAATAACAACCTGTATATAATTTTTCCTAAATGAAAATGGCATCCTTGTCAATGAATTTCTTCATAATTTGATCAAAGACTCAGTATAGTAGCTTTTTCGAAATCTAACACATACTTTTGGTGCAAGATTAATATCGTGTTCTTTTCCGTATTCAATTAATAGTTCAAACATTGTGTCATAATATGTGCCTTTATCTTTATTAGTGCACAAACAAAAACATATCGGAAGTATTTTTAATTTTCCGTAAAAATATTTCCATGTATAGTATATACTTTAACAGTGCCATCTAAAATCCAGTATTTCACACGACTTAAAATTGGCGCCACATTAAGTGTGAACATCAGCAAAATCCTTTTGTTCGTATCGAAAGTTTGATCTTTTATGATATAATTTTCGTTTTTAATATTTCTGTATGTGCTGTTTATCCCAAAAGTAATATCAGTGGGCTCTTTTATAGCATTATGTTTTCTTTTATGGCAATAAATTACTTTTTTTTAAGAAGACGTGGACGGCAAACATTCTAAGGCATCCGTAGACACATTGCTTTTGGCATTACATGTCTTCACACCAAATAACGAATCAACTTTTATTTATTTTTTTGAATTCGCTTACGCAATTCCTGGTTGGATAGAATAAAAAAAGAAGAATACAATAAACAAATAAACGGTTTTTTTCTGGTGTTTATGGTATGGTAAAGAAACAAAAATACAATCAAAGCTGAAGTCAAACACACACATTTTTACATGGTAGAGCCACGCTTCAGCTATACTTGTATTATGATTGTAGCACGAATGGTTCGGCTCGTGGGGGACGTAACACGCTCTCACAAAATACCAGCGTAAAATAGCAGCTTATTATTACTGTGTTTCGTATGGTGAGTGTAGAGATCCGGAGACCCTTTTTTATTGAAAACAAGGCATTTCATCTTAATCCTCAGGAGTGACAACGCATCTGGGTTTCGATTCTTAATCAAGGGTAAATGTAAATGCTTACGGGCCACAGCATCAACTCACCATCAGGTGGACTGTGTGCTCTTTTGTCTCCCTTTTTCTATGAAATAAAAAATAAATAAAAAAGTTGATTTACATAGCTGAATTTCCTCAAAAAAATAAAAACCAAAAAATATCAGTAAGAGAAAATATGAGAATTTTAACCGACTTCAAAAAGGAGGAGGTATTCATTTCGACTGTATCTTTTTTTATGGGTGTTGCCTCATAATTATTATTGTCTGGGTGAATCGATTCGAATTTTGATTATTCTTTTTTTATTTCAAAGCTATTGCTTTTTCGTGTGGTTTTTGAGTTATCCTTAATAATGCGTATTTAATTGATTTCGAATATATTAATGACGACTTACGGAGCTCGAATCGAGCAATCGTGCCTATCAGCAATACAAGTGTTTAAATATTATCAATAAAACTGTGACCTAGATAAACCATTGGACAATTTCTGTTGAGTTGTGATTTCATGAATACCAAATTATAATGAAAAACATTTGATATAAAACATGTCTAATATATACGAAAATAGTCCTTTCAATCGAAGCACCATTACATCTCGGAGTCCGCCCGGCACGCCTCAACCACCACACCAGGATGCTGCAGACCCCATCGAATTTTTAGCCACCAGTGAAATAAAAAAATTGGATGACCTCAATCGAGCAGTGTCTAAATGAAGTTTGCCATATTGCTCAGGAGAGAAAACTGAACTCTGAACAAAAGCTGAGAATCAATTCCCTATCGCGCAAGGTCGGTAATGCAGCCTATCAGATGGCAGTTTACTACCAATCATTGAAGCAAAAGGCTATTTTAATGCACACCTCTCTTGAAGCACTGAGAGAAAAACAAGACCTAATGGAGTGCCTAAATGACTTTAGAAAATCACTCTAGGAAACGAGTCAAGAAAGCTTTGCCAAACCATCTACAGAAAAAATGTCGTTTGCTGATATGGTCAAAACAACCAAAAATAATTACTTGCGTCCCAATACATTCAGTTCCATAGCAATTTACACTGAGAATAAATCAAAAACAAGTGAAGATACAAAATCTCTTGTCCAGAAAATTATATGACCCGAACAATTGAAACTACACGTAAGAGGACTACGAAAAACTAAAAATAGAGGCGTTATTATCAACACTGTTTCAAAGGAGGACATTGAGAAGTTAAAAAAAATCTACCCAGCTTAGTAGTTCCGGACTAAAGGTGGAAGAGCCTCATAAAAGAAGACCAAGGATTATAGTCTTAGGAATACCTACCCCCCTTATCGAAAGAGAAGTCTTTGACTGCATTTTTGAACAAAATTTAGCCGATAAGATCCCTAACTTAACGCAGGAATCTTTTTTGTCCTCTATAAAACTAAGTCATAAATCGGGTAAAAAACAAACATTTTCATGCAACTTTATTTTATAAGTGCCAGCTGTCATCAGAAAGGCACTTATCAACCAGGAGCCAGTCTTCATAAATTGGACGTCGTGCCCAATTCGAGACTTCACACTTGTGACCAGGCGCTTCAAATGCCAACAGTATGGACACGCTGCAAGAACTTGCCGGGAAACAATCGACACGTGTGGATATTGTGGTGAATTAGGACATCAGTCAAATGCTTGCATTACGAAAACTGATCCAGCAAAGTGTGCAACATGCCTGCGTTTTAAAAAACCGAGCGACCATATAACAGGTGACCCCGAATGCCCCGCTAGGAAGATGGCTGAAAATAGGTATATTAATTCCATAGATTATAATGAGGGCGCCTAAGAGCGCCACTTTTTACCTTAATTCTTTTTGCCCTAAGTCACTAATAAGTTTAAGTTTTGTTTATATATATATATATTTTAAAATATTGTTATTATTTCTGTTGAGTAATATGGATAAGTTATGTAATGAAATCGATTTTGTCAGTTTATCAGTGGCAAAAACATGTGAAATTGATATGTGCGAAGAATATCTTTTCAAACCAGCAAGCTCTCTTACTATTTTAACACAGAGCATTCGTAGTATAAATAAAAATATGGATAATTTCCATATCCTCCTTCGAAGATTGGACACTGACTGCGAAATCATCATACTAACAGAATGTTGGCTATCTAAAAGCCAAAGCAACCTCCCACACCTGCCAGATTACAACACTTTTAGTAGTAAAAATGTATATAACCAAAATGACGGTGTAGTACCACCTACCACAGTCTTTGTGAAAAAAAAATACGAACATATCAGTCGAGGAACCTAATATAATAGATTGTAGCAGGTTATTGGTGAAAGTGGGCCATGAAACTGCTATCCTTGCTGTTTATTGACCTTGTGGTTTTAAGCGAATAGACAATTTTATCACGTCATTAGACATTACACTTGGGAAACTGTCGTTGTTCAATAATATAGTGTTAACGGGTGATATGAATATTGATATTAACCCAGAAAGCAGTGAAGGCGGAGAAAAAGACTACCTTAATATATGTGCATGCCAGGGCCTGCTTCCAGCACATTTGCTCCCTACACATCTAAGTGGTTCTTGTTTAGACCACACTTTACTAAAACCTAGGTTACCATCTATAACCCTTGTCACCAGTCCTATAGTAACCGATCATAGTGCCGTCATTCCTAACTTAAGCCTTAAAATATCGAAACCTAATTGTAAGTACTGACAATTTCCGGAATCTAGGAAGTGACACAACATTACTATTTAAAAATATATTTATTGCTCTTCGAAGTATTCTCCGCGAAATTTGACACATTTTTCCATACGACGGAACCAATCATTGAAGCAACCATTCCATTCGGAAGTTGGGGTCTCCAAAATGGCCGTTTTGTAGGCGTCCACAGCTTCTTCAGGTGATGAAAATCTCTGTCCACGCACTTTATTCTTTATTTTAGGGAAAGTATAGAAATCATTCGGGCTTAAGTCGGGGCTGTACGGTGGATGGTCTAATAATTTTATGTTTTCTTGCTCTAAAAACTCTTTTGTTCTGTGTGCGGTGTGAGAACTCGCATTGTCATGATGGAGGGTGATGCGGCGGTTGCAGTTCTCTTTACGGAGTTCAGAAACGATCTGTGGCAAACAAATGCTAGCATACCATTCGGCATTAACCGTTCTTTGTCCCTCAAGAGGAATAGTCGTAACATGGCCCGTTTTGGAGACAAAAGTGGCCACCATTTTTTTGCAACACTCCGTGAACGAACAATTTTTGTTGGCTTTAACTAATTTTCAAACACCCAAACTCGTGACTGGTTTTTTGTTTCGGGTTCGTACGTTCGTTCGTCATATATCCAGGATTCGTTGCCTGATACGATGTTGTATACAGAATTTGAGGATCCTGTGTGGAATCTTTCGAGAGTTCTGACGCACCAAATAACGCGAGCCGCTTTTTGCTCTTCACAGAGCAAATGCGGTATCCATTGGGAAAACAACTTTTTTTACACCTAATTGTTCATGCAAGATTATTTGTATTTGACTCATGCCAATATCTAAAGTTGCCTGAATTTCGCGGTATGTCACATGTCGATCTTCCTCAATCAGCTTACGCACAGCATCAACGTTTTCTTGGGTGACTGCAGTTTTTGGACGAACTTGACGGGGATCATCACTGAGCTTGACACGTCCACGTTGAAATTCAGCAAACCAGCGATAAATTGTGGTTTTGGATGAGGCTTTATCACCAAATGCAGAAATCATCCGATCAATACACTGTTTTTGTGTTAAACCACTTCGAAAATCATAATAAATCATCGCTCTTGAATTTTCTCAAGTCAATTCCATTTTCTCAACGACTAAACAAGTTTGACCAAACCTTGTGACAAGACCGAGAACCTTTTTTAAATAAATAAATGGTATTCGATTTTTAAAACCAAGGAGTTTTCAATTAAAAAGATTTTAATACGACAGGAACAGTGGAAATGTTCCATTCCCGATACTTTTAGTGAAGCCTAGTACTCTATTACTAAAACTAATATGAAAAAACTTGTGCAAGCAATTCATAACATTGACTTTAGCCCAGTTTATAAAACCGATGACGTAAACATTTCTTTGCCTTACTTAAAAATAACATACGAAATGCCATTGCTAGCAATACTTCGTATAGAACAGTGGCTAAAAAAATAACTTAAAACCTTGGATTACACCCGGTCTGATGTCCCTTTGTTTCATGCTAGGTGCATGAATGTGGCACTGATGGCAAAGCCCTCTTCAGATAATTCCGTTTTATAAATTTAATATAAAAGATATAGGAATTTTTGTAACAATTTATTAAAAAAGTTGAAGTATAATTATCTTACAAACTTATTAGAGGGTCTGGTAGAGATAATAAAAAGATTTGGCGGCATGTAAAAGATATTGCATTTATTTCCAAACAGCATTAGTCTTCGTCAGAATTATTACAAAATAATTCCTCACCGCTTGTATCAGCAAATACAGCAGATCATTATTTTGTGAACGTTGGTAAAAATCTGACTGAGCAGATAACAAACAATTCTAACAATAATCGTGAATACGGGGCCACTTTCTCAAAAAACTGCCAATTAAGCTCGTTCACATTATTAGATACGGACCCTAGTGAGGTGGAAAGTATTATAATGGGACTGAAAAAAACAAGTGCGGTTGGATGGGACGGCATACCTATTAGTATATTAAAATATATAGACAAATTCTAGTACCACCATTAACACATATTTTCAGAATTTGTCTCTCTGAAGGAATTTTCCCAGATTGTTTAAAAAAAGCAATTGTAGTTCCAGTATTCAAATCGGGGGACAAAAAAACGTTTCCAATTATTGGCCCTATCGCAATACTCTCATCCACGTCTAAAATATTAGAAAAATTAATTAACAATAGATTAATGAATTATTTACAAAGTAAATCCATATCATCGAATATTCAATATGGTTTCAGGCCTAAACTGTCCACTGCTGATGCTGTGCAGGAAATGACCTATTACGTCTCTCAAAAATTAAATAAAGGCAACCAATCAATTGGCATTTTCCTTGACCTTTCAAAAGCATTTGATACGGTTTCTATTCCTATCATATTAAATAAGTTAGAGAGCATAGGTATTCGAGGTAAGCAGCTTAAATTTTTTTGAGAATTATTTAGAAAATCGATATCAATTCATAAAAATCGATAAGGTTGTTAGCTCTGAACAAAAAATACTCATTTTCACTCGCCTCAAGAAAGTGTATTAGGGCCAACCCTATTTTTGATTTATATAAATGACCTTTGCAATCTTGAACTAAACTCAGGTAAAATAATATCTTACGCAAATGATACCGTGCTACTTTTTTCCCACAAATACAGTTGACAAGGTTTTTTTATATGCTCAGCAAGGTTTTGATAGAGTTAATAAATGGCTCCAACAAAACTTATTAACACTGAATACGGACAAAACCAAATATATTCATTTTTCTATGCGCAGCTCAACCCAGCATACAACCATTCCAGAAATTTATGCACATCAATGTAACTCAGTACAAAAATTATTAAGTACCTTGGAATAATTATAGATTCTACGTTTACATTTAAAAACCACATAAACCACCATGCAATAGAGTTCGTAAAATAATGTTGTTTTTTTTTAAAAATCGTTCTTTTGCTGATATTAAGGTAGAAAAACAAGTATATTACGCATTATGTCAGTCAATACTCACCTATTGTATAACCTCATGGGGTGGAGCAGCTAAAACTACACTGCTACCACTGGAACTCGCTCAAAGAGCTGTATTAAAAGTTGCAACATTCCGCCCTATTCTATTTCCATCCCATCTCTTTTACAAATCCTATAATGTCCTCTCAGTGCGCCAGTTATTCGTTATGAGTACGTTACTAAAATAGCACCTAAAATTGCCCTACAGGAGAGAGGTCATTGATAAAAGACGCAAAGATAAAGTAATTGAAACTAACATTAGAATAAGGCATTATTTCATGCAGATTTTATACAATCCTCGGCCCTTTTATGTATAATCAAGTCTTTACAATTTTGTACATATATCTATTAAAAATGGCAGACTGTAAAAAGGTAATTCAAACATGGTTACAAAATTTGTCATACGATGATACGGAGAAGTTGCTGATTGTTTTTAGTTAATTAATATCATAAGTAAATTAATGATAACATATTTTACCCAAATAACCCTTATTAGTTAGTACTGTTGCGTGAATAAGTCAACGTCATACACTAGCGCCATCTAGTGTCAGGAACGAGAGCGAGGGGAGCTTTGCAGAAAATGACATCACAAATCTTTCAACCGACAGCGCCATCTGAAGAACTAAGTTTCTAGAAAATCTACACTCGAACACTCGTCGCTTTGCGCGCATTTACTTGAATATTCCGGATGCTTCATTGCTAATTTGTATATATAGGCGCTGCAAGATGCGATCGGGGCAGTATTGGATTTGGCGAGACAAGCGAAGCTTCGGAGCGGAATAAAGTGAATTAGTGTGTTTAATTATTAGTGTTTTAAGTTTTAATTTGTGTAAAGTAAATTAAAGTGTTAATTTAGGTAATTTTATCGCCAATTTTTATTGTCACGAACCTCAAGCTCGTAACAATTGGTGTCAGAAGTGGGATAAAATCATGCCGATTTTAACTAAGGAGGAAACGGAGGGTGTCCGTACCCGAAGTCAACGCCAGCAGGAGACGGACCAACGAAGATTTGGTGGTGCAACGTCGCAGACGTCGGAGGGCCAGCCACCGGCTGCAGGCCCGTCGGTAGCTCCTACATCTGCAGCACCTGACTTAGGTGCTCTGATGGTGATGGTGCAGGAGCAGGCTCGCCGACAGGAGGAGCAGGCTCGCCGACAGGAGGAGCAGGCTCGCCGACAGGAGGAACAGGTCCGTCAGTTGAAAGAGCAGCTGCGGGGCGGACAGGAGGAACAGGCCCGCAGACAGGAAGACCAAGTTCGTCGTTTAGAGGAGCAGCTGCGGGGCGGACAAGAGGAACAGGCCCGTCGGTTGGAAGAGCAGATGCTCCTCCGAAGGACCTTCACGCTACCTTCGGGAAGGAGATAAAGGAGGTGAAGGATAGGGTTGCTCAGCATGACAACCGCCTGTCGGAAGCTGAAACCCAAATCGCGAAAGCTGAGAACCGAATCGAGAAAGCTGAAACCCGAATCGACCAAGTAAACAATCGGGTTGACAACGTAATGGCTGACATGAGGAAATCACTTGACGAACTCAAACTTGGGGAGGGAACTACAGCTCCCGTAGTAGCTACTACACCTTCGCTACGTGGGTTTAAAGTGCCACCGTTCGACGGTACCTCTTCCTGGTCAGCCTACAAAATCCAGTTCGAGGCTGTTATGAAGGCGAACGGCTGGAATAAAAGTCAGGCCATGACTGCTCTCACACTAGGCCTGCGCGACCAGGCCTTAACAGTTCTGGAAGCTCTCGGTGAGGAAGTGACTTATGAGCAACTCTTTGAGGCATTGGAGGCGAGATATGGCGACGCTCACCTGGAACACATCTTTCGTGCGCAGCTTAAAGATCGTGTACAGCGCATCAACGAAAACCTGCAGCAGTGGGCTCTAGAAGTGGATAAGATGGTGCGAAAAGCATACCGGTCTGTACCTGCGCTCATTGAAGGGAACCTGGTGCAGACATTCATCGACGGCATCCACGACCTGGAAGTCAGAGCTGCTGTGAGGCTCGGGCACCACGAGACGCTTAAGGACGCCTTGGCCCATGCACTGGAGGTGGAAGCCGTGCGGCAGGATCATCGTTCCTATCGCGTCAGGGAGGTTGCAGCAGCTACAATTCGCGACCGCAACAAAGGATACAGCCCTAGGTGCTATGGCTGTGGGGAAAAGGGCCGTCTTCGATCCAGCTGCCCTAAACGAACCGCAGAAAGGGGAAGGAGAACGATATTAGGAGGGTAGTGCGGCCAACAGCACCGCCCAGCAGCAGCAGGGAAACGAGTAAAAGCCAGAACTGCGGGGCGGGTGCTGGCTGATGTTAAAAGAGCCCCAAGGATCTCGATCTCACAAACCCACGATGGGAACAGTCTAATCATCAAGGGCGAGGTAAACGGAATGCCGTGTAAACTGACCATAGACACTGGAGCCTCTCGTACGGTTGTTAGTTACCAACTAATAAGTCAGTTCCTTGGGGACTCCGCATACAACCGAGAACGCATTAATTTGGTAACAGCCACCGGTCAGCGTATACCCGTCCGTGGAGAGAAGGAGATGGAGTTGAAGCTAGGCAACGTGATCTACCTGCATAATGTCATCGTGGCTGATATAATGGACGACTGCATCATAGGCCTAGACTTTATGAGGAATAATTGTTGTGAGATCGACGTTAAGCAAGGTGTTTTGAAATGTGGACAGGGGGGAACTTTTTATGGAAGGTGCGTTACCAGGGAACGTGTACAGCATTAAGAAGATTGTTCTTCCGCCGAGATCGGAAACGATTGTTCCGGTTAGTCTTCCCCGAAACGCTGGGCAAGGTCACCGTTGTGTACTTGTGGAAAGGGTAAACAATGACCTTCCATGGAAAGTAGCTCGAACCTTGGTCAGAACCACTGACATCTCAAGAGTACGTGTGCTGAACCTTTGTGACCGGGAACAGATTATAGAAAAAGGCACACCGGTTGGTACTTGCGAGGAAGTGGATTGGTTACGTCGGTGACAATATATATCGAGTGGGACACCCAGCGAGGATTCAGAAACGAGAGTGACCACACTTTTGGAAGACTGTCGCAGTGTTCTCTCCCCGAACGAATTGGTCAAGGCGAAGAAGTTGTTACTCAAGTACGCCGATGTATTCTCGTCAAACGATGCTGACATAGGAAAGACTGGCTTAGTTCAACACAAAATAAACACAGGAGAGGAATTGCCTATCCGTCAGAGGCCAAGAAGATTGCCGGTAGCACGTGAAAAGGAAGTGGAAACCATGATTGAGGGAATGGTGAAGGATGGTGTTATTGAACCTTCATCTAGTCCATGGTGTTCACCCGTGGTGCTGGTAAAGAAGAAGGATGACAGCATGCGGTTCTGCGTTGATAACCGCCGTCTGAACGACGTTACAAAGAAGGACAGCTATCTCTTGCCAAGAATTGATGACACGCTGGACATGCTTACAGGAGTAAAATAGTTTAGCACGCTGGATCTAAAAAGTGGCTACTGGCAAGTAGAAATTGACCCTAAGGACAAGGAGAAAACTGCGTTCTCGACGGGAAAGGGTCTGTGGCAATTTAAATTAATGCCGTTTGGGTTGTGCAATGCTCCAGCAACGTTTGAAAGGCTGATGGAACTTGTACTTACCGGGCTAATTGGCGATGCCTGTCTGGTCTACTTGGATGATATCATCATCGAAGGCCGTACGTTTGAGGAACACCTTCAAAACCTGGAACGCGTGCTCATGAAGATTCAGAGTGCCAACCTCAAGTTGAGCCCGAAGAAATGTTCACTATTCCAACGGCAAGTTAACTTTTTGGGGTTTGTAGTATCGGAAGAAGGTATCCGCACAGATCCAGAGAAAATCGCCGCTGTCAAGGATTGGCCGGTTCCAAAAGACAAGACGCAGGTAAGAGCATTTTTGGGTTTGTGCTCCTATTAACGGCGATTTGTGAAGAACTTTGCAGATATAGCCAAACCTCTGCACAAGCTAACCGAGGAGAAGCGACATTTCTGCTGGGATGAAAGTTGCAATATGGCATTCCAGGAGCTCAAGGACCGTCTGTGCAAAACACCTATTTTGGGATACCCTGATGCAAGCAAAGAATTTATAGTTGACACAGACGCAAGTGATATAGGACTTGGCGGTGTGTTGTCTCAACGGAATGGTGACCAAGAGGTCGTGATAGCGTACTTCAGCAAGTCGTTGTCAAAACCGGAAAGGAACTATTGTGTCACAAGACGCGAATTGCTCGCTGTGGTAAAGTCGTTGCAGCATTTTAGCAAATATCTTCTAGGACGAAAATTTCACTTACGAACTGACCATGCTGCACTAAAATGGCTATTGCAGTTTAAAAATCCAGAAAGACAAGTTGCGAGGTGGATTGAACTACTGCAGGAATACGACTTTGAGATCGAATATCGCAGCGGAAAATCTCACGGCAACGCAGATGCATTGTCAAGAAGACCTTGTCCTGAAGATTGCACACATTGTACTAGGCAAGAGAGTAAGGAAGTGGTATCCGTGAGGATGCTCAGAACGGACCACCTCAACAACGAATGGAAAGACAGCTTAGAACATGCACAGCAGGAAGATCCGGACATCAAGCCGATTCTGGAATGAATAAAGGCCAGTGCTCCCAATCCTAAATGGAGCGACGTCTCAGCAATGAGTTCGACCACTAAAAGCTATTGGGCCCAGTGGGATAGCTTGCTGCTTCAGGATGGAGTTCTGTGCCGTAAATGGGAAAATGTTAGGGGAGACAGCTGTCATTTGCAAATGGTTGTCCCTAAAGCTAAAGTACCGGATGTTCTACAGCTGTACCATAATGATTGTTCCGGAGGCCATCTGGGAGTTAAACGAACTCTACGGAAGATCCGAGAACGGTTTTATTGGGTCCACTGTCGAAACGATGTCGAGGCTGGTGTCGCAAACGTACAAGTTGTGCGGCTGTAAAGGGACCTCAGACTCGTAGTGGAAGTGCATTGAAGTTGTACAATGTTGGTGCACCGTGGGAGAGAATAGCCATTGACGTGGCGGGGCCGTTTCCGGAGAGTGAAAGCGGTAACAAGTATTTCATGGTTGTGATGGATTACTTCACAAAGTGGCCAGAAGTTTTCGCCATTCCAAATCAAGAAGCTTCAACAGTTGCAGATAAACTAGTTCATGAAGTCTTCTGTCGTTTTTGGAGTACCTTTAGAGATTCATAGCGATCAAGGAAGGAATTTTGAGTCTCAAATATTCCAGGAAACTTGCCGAGTTATGGGTACTCATAAAACAAGAACGACTTCTTATCACCCGCAATCTGATGGAATGGTGGAACGATTTAATCAGACATTGGAGAGGTACCTAGCAAAAGTTGTAGACTATCGACAACGAGATTGGGACAAGCACATACAACCGTTTTTGTTGTCATATCGAAGTTCTGTTCACGAAAGTACAGCAGTGACACCAGCTTTCGTAAACTTTGGAAGAGAATTACGGCTGCCGGCAGACCTGATCACCGGGATACCACCTGATGCCCCACGCAGTATAACCGATTATGCAAATGACTTGCGGAACAAAATGAATGACATTTATGAGCACATCAGACAATCGGGCCAGCAAATGTCTGAGAAAATGAAAACCCGGTACGACCGCAAAATTAACAATAAAGGGTTCAACGAAGATTCATTAGTGTGGTTGCACAATCCAGTCCGCAGCAAAGGGAAATCTCCTAAGCTTCAAGCTAAATGGGATGGCCCGTACCGGATTGTAACCAGGATCAACGATGTGACCTACCGGATACAGAAAGGCGCAAGAGGGACTCCTAAGATCGTCCATGTGGATCGCTTGGCGCGTTATTATGGGACCGATAATGCTCGGGACGAGCATATCTTAGGAGGGGGCAGTGTTGCGTGAATAAGTCAACGTCATACACTAGCGCCATCTAGTGTCAGGGACGAGAGCGAGGGGAGCTTTGCAGAAAATGACATCACAAATCTTTCAACCGACGGCGCCATCCGAAGAACTAAGTTTCTAGAAAATCTACACTCGAACACTCGTCGCTTTGCGCGCATTTACTTGAATATTCCGGATTCTTCATTGCTAATTTGTATATATAGGCGCTGCAAGATGCGATCGGGGCAGTATTGGATTTGGCGAGACAAGCGAAGCTTCGGAGCGGAATAAAGTGAATTAGTGTGTTTAATTATTAGTGTTTTAAGTTTTAATTTGTGTAAAGTAAATTAAAGTGTTAATTTAGGTAATTTTATCGGCAATTTTTATTGTCACGAACCTCAAGCTCGTAACAGTATGTTATTCATTTTATATAAGAAACAGAAAATATTTGTTAATGTATCTTTTAGCACATACACCTGAGATACAGGTTTATCCTAGTTCAGGTGCCTGTTATTGTAGACTATTTTTAAGACTTATTGGAATAATTTGTACAGTTTATCAAAATAAAATTAATTATTATTTATTAAATTATTATAATGATGTTCTCATTTTATTTATATTGAAGTCGGCTGTACATTTTTTTTATTTTATCCCTTGTATTCGTTACTTCACAATATTTTATGTACTCGTATATAACCAAAACTGTATGAAGTTTAGTAAATTAGTTGTTTATTTTTAAAATTGCTCAATATCCCTGCAATTAGTCAAATAGCTAGTTAGGTAAAACATTTTAATAAGAAAATACATTAACTTTTACTGTACATAGTAACAGGCATTCATCCCCTTCTTGTCCTAGAAGAAGTGATATTGATATTGAAAACGTTAGAAAGACAACAAAATTACATTCAGAACCTATTCCATTTTTATAAATATTGATTAAAAGTAATATTAGCATTCGCATTTGAAATAAGAATAAAATTAAAAAAGCAATAATTCTTAATATGAAATTATATTATGTCAAGTAAAGTAAAGTAAAGTTACAGCCTGTATACGTCCCACTGCTGGGCACAAGCCTTTCCCCATTTCTGAGAGGGTTTTAGGCCTAGGAAGTATCCGCCGCGCTGCCCCAATTCGTGTTGGCGAACTTCACATGTCTTCGAAATATTTTTTTCCTTATTCCTCACGGTTTACTCACGATGTTTTCCTTCACCGTAGAGCACGTGATAAATCAGCACTTATAATTGCAATTGACAATTTAATTGATGCTGGCTGGGATCGAACCCGAGTTACTCGCGTTCTGTTATATTAACCGCGAGCGTTAACCAAATGAGCTACCACGGCTCTATATTATTTAAATTGTAATGTATTATGTTTATTGTTTGTTTTATTTTAAATTGTTAATTATGATAAAATTTATGATAGTAAATAACCAAAATATAACAATGAAATTTTTAAACATCAAAATAGTATACAAACACGGAGGAGTTCACGAATATAATTATTTGATCAAAGTAGCTCACCTGTAAGTGTCCTTTGATCAAAATTATGTGAAGTTGACGCCTCCTCTGTGTACAACCCTACCCTTGTTAGAGCTCATATAGGTTGGGATACCAGTAAAAATATTATTACCCCCCCCCCCGCCCCCCGGAAGCTTAAAATTCGTGTGATCCAGTCCGTCAATTGTGACTACTTAGTATTCAAACACAGAAGAGGCATCAAATTCATATAATTTTGACACTTACAGATAAGTTACTTTGATCAAATTATTATGGATCTATTTTGTTTCAAACTAGTTTCGAAAATTTAAGGCAACCATTCCGTCATTGAGGTGACCAATCCCTTTTTCATTCAATAAGCAGAAATAATAACGTATAATGAAACGTAGATACATTCATCCATTGCCTAGTAACATTATCTTACTCGATCAGTGTGCAATAAACGGTTAATATCCACTTCGGAGCCCGCACAAACACGGCCACGGTGTTGAAACAAGTTTTAATGGCTGACGGCACTTGCACCACAAAGTTAGGTAGACTTTAATTATAGGGTTACCCTGTATTTGTACCCCGAAGGTGAGACTATCTAATAAAACAAGATTTTTGTTGTTTTTTCGGCAAAGAGAACATGTAATATGAAGGTTTATAATTTAAGTGGTAGATTTATTGTTCTAAATTAGTACGCATTTTCTTAAAAGCGATTGCGATTCTTTTTGAATATTTGCTTTTTATATAATAAAATTATACTTATAAAATAACCATAAAAAGTCCGAAGATAGAGCTAATACGATAAAAGGTTTTCAGATACCTATATTAAATTAGATATTAGCAAAAAAAAATACAAAAATATATAAAAGTTTCTTAACGTTAAATTTATAAATTATTTATTATGCTATGGTATAAAAAGGTATAAGCATCTTAAAAATTGGTATCATAGTGCGCCAGCAAATTGAGTTTAATTTCCGCCGTTAGTAATTAAATTCTTAGGTGGTATATTAAGTGTTAAATTATAACGAGCTAGGCAGTGAAAGAAAACAACGAGGGAAATCTTATGAAGGACAACACGCACTGAATCAGTGTGGGAGATCATGCTTGTCCCCAAAACGTATGTAAGCTGGTATTTTAATTAGGCTATTTAATTATTATTATATTTATATTAATGAGTAATATAATTTTATTTTAAATGTACTAACGAAATGGGTGTACTTGCCTGAATAATGAAATAAAATAATAATTTTCTAAGAAGAATGGATACCCTAACTTAGTACCCGCATATAGCGACCTTACTCCTGACCGAGCCCAAGTTATCCTCGAAATGTGGGCCATAAACGTTCACATGGTAATAAAAACTTTGGATAAAAACTTGCACCACCGTCAATGAGACTCTATTAAACGGATACAAACTCATGTCATAAAACGCTCAAGCACCTACCTATCGGATGTTGTGGAGGCGGCGTTTTATTGTACATCGATTTGATGGTTCATTCAACGATATAAAGAATTCAAATATAAAAATAATTCTGTTTTTTTTTTTAAATTCCCAATATTAATTTAGTTAATTATTTTTGAGATATTACATATACAAAATTTCATTAAAATCGGTTGCGCAGTTGCGGAGATTACCATATGGGAACATCGTGAGATTTATGACAATTTTTAAAATAATAGTATTTTTTAGGCCAAATCGTAACAACTTAAAACTTGCAAAAACGCTCGTCTCGGGTGATAAACCGGTTTGACGGTTTGCGCCGGGGATTCGTTTTGTGGCCTGCGGCCGCGCCAATTACTCTAGATAGATTATTATCTATTGTCCGCGACGGCTGTGTCGGTTAGATGCCGGGATGATAAGTTAGAATTGTTAGGTCGCGTTGAGACTGCCTCCCTTGCGTTGTCTTATTTTGTTAGTATACGTGACAACGAGGCTTTACTTGAGTTTGAATGATTGATTTGACTTCGATTGCCATTAATTTGTGTCGACGAGTTGCTTGTGTGGTGTTTTAATATCGTACGAAGGAATTTTTGCTTTGTCGGGTGGAATGCTAAACTTTGTGATTTGGGAGGAGATCGCGTTTCTCTTCGATTATAGTTTTGTGCTAAGTGACGTTAGACTTGAGTTCAGATAACGGTGAAAGCCCACTGGAGTGATTGCACCTTGTGGAGCAGGGCAACGCATGTGGATCTGTTGGCCGATTACATCGGTGACGTCAGGTTAAATTACATGCCTTCGTACACCACTCACACCTGCCACTTACCTACACCTGACGGTACCTTGTGGTCGACTCTACCTCCAGAACTCGGTAGATTTGTGTTTGCTTGTCCAGCCATTGCATAATAATTATCCATAGGCCATTTGTGCCAGAACCCTCTGTTGCTCGTTGAGTTGGGTTACTGATAGGCCCTAACCCAGTCGACTTCTGTCGGGGCAACTGAGGGCCGTAACATTTTCTGGTAGCAGAGCGTGATTGATTGTTTCTCCAATCACGCCCGGCCGTAATATAATTTTTTTTGTTTTGTTAGCGGATCGGTGGTTAGAAACACGCCCGTTAGGCTTCGCAAGCAGGAGTGTAGTTTAGGGTTAGGTACCTACGCGTCAGGTATTTCGGGTAAGTAGGTTAAACTGCCGAAGAGTCGGTTTCCTGAGCGAGTCATCTTTGCTGACCGACCGTAGTGTGTACTTGCCGTGTAGTGTAATTGTATTTAATTTAATTTAATTTAATAATAATTTGTATTTAGTAGTGATGCCATCGCACAAGCCACCGGCGCTTCGCCTACAGGCGGAGCTGCGCTGGGCCATGAATGCCCATACCTTGATAGGGCGACCCGATCGCTTCCATAGTTTAGAGAAGCTGCTCGAGCAGGTCATGGCCCGAAGGGCCGTAGTGGAGGAGGTTTGCACTGAGCTTTTGCTTGCTTTTGCGGATGCGGAACAGGGAGTCCTAGACTCCTGCCTCGCGGACTACGGGCATTTCTTTTCGCTCACGGACGACTTGATCGAGGCGGGGGCCAAGTATGCTAATGAAGCGCGTGAAGCTCTGCTGAGTGGCCTGCTTGTGTCCCCTCGGAATCAGCCTACTCAGCCGGAGCTATTGGGACGACTCCCAACTCTGGACCTGCCAAGGTTCTCCGGGGTCCTCTTCGACTGGCTGACCTTTGTTGGCCTTTTTGATAGCCTAGTGGACGCCCGTAGGGACTAGACACCAAGCCAGAAGATAGCGTACCTCCTAGCCTCACTTAAGGGGGAGGCCTTGGGCGTCGTAGGTCAGGACCCTCATCTATTCGACCACCATGAAAATCCTAATTTGTTGACTGTGCTGGGCATTCAATATCAGCCTGTTCAGGATACTTTCACCTATCGAGTCCAACTCGATTCCCCCCATCCCCTAAATCATGTACGAAGCGCCCCGTGCTGTCGACTGTAGCCCGCACCTTCGATCCTAATAGATGGATCACTCCGGTTATTTTTTGGCTAAGTGCTTTCTTCAAAAGCTCAGGATATCCGGGTTGGGTTGGTACGACCCTATAAGCGGTGCTCTCTTGCGAGAGTGGCTCTCCGTTGTGTCCTCCCTTCCGGACATCAAACAGGTCTCCATACCAAGGTGCTTCCTCCCTCCAGGAAAATGCTGGGCTTCCCTGCATGGATTTTGCGACGCCTCTGAGAGCCTCTCTTCCTGAACGACGCTGGGATGCTGCGCGTTGGCGGGCGTTTGAAAAATTCTCAACTGCCGTACGGGGCTCGACACCCGTTACTGCTTCCTAATGACGAAACCTTTGTCCGATTACTGGTAACTCACCATCATATTCAGAATGCCCACGCTAGGTGTAACGCTCTTTCGGCTATTTTGCAGCGGGAGTTTTGAATTTTGGCTGGCCGACGCACCATTCGGAGCGTCCTTTTTAAGTGCATACCTTGTAATAAACTGAAGGCCACCATATCGCAGCCTATGATAGGTGACTTACCACCCGACCGCGTCAGGGCCATCCGACCATTTGCTGGTGTCGGAACCGACTTTCCTGGCCCCTTCCTCGTCAAGTACTCCAACCTTCGCAACGCGCGTTCACATAAGGCCTATTTGTGCGTTTTCGTGTGCCTCTCCACTAAGGCCGTTCACTTAGAAATTGTAAGTGCCCTCAGCACTGAAGCCTTTGTGGCCACGCTGGGCCGCTTCGTATCGAGTCGCGGTTTACCGGACTTGATCCGGTCTGATTGCGGAACGAATTATAAGGGCACGGATAGATATTTGAAAGAGGTCATCGAATTTCTGTCCAGCAATAGGACTTATTTAGGTACTGCGATATCCAAGTAGGGCATTCAGTGGAAATTCGACCCTCGGGCTTGCCTACACTGGGGCGGTATTTTTGAGGCGGTGGTTAAGGTTGCAAAAACGCATCTCTGTCGCGTTATTGGCGAAATTATTTGGACATTTGAGGAGCTTGCAAATGTATTCTTTAAAATTGAGGCGGTACTCAAGTCTCGGCCCCTCTGTCCCCTCTCGTCCGATCCGAATGATTTGGAGGTTCTAATCCCGGGCCACTTCCTGATTGGCCAGCCGCTTAATGCCCTGCCCGAGTACTCCTTCAGGGAAACAAACTATTCGCGGTTGAGCAGATTTGACATGCTGCAACAAATGACTCAGAGTTTTTGGCACCGATGGTCTCTGGAGTACCTACATCTTTGCAGCAGCGCGTTAAGTATTCTGATAAGACGTATCCTCCTCGGGTTGTAGACTTAGTGTTAGTTAAGGAACCCAACGCTTTGCCTTTGTATTGGCACCGTGGGCGCATTGTTAAGTTGTCGTATGGACCGGGTGCCTAGGGTGGCCTGATTTGGTTGGAGATTCGGTCTTGCAACGTGCCGTCGCGACCCTATCCCGTTTTCCAATTTACTCGCGGACATAAGTACTTATGTCCGGGATGGGGGTTTGTTTTGGCCAAATCGTAACAATTTAAAATTTGCAAAAACGCTCGTCTCGGGCTATAAACCGGTTTGACAGTTTGCGCCGGGGATTTGTTTTGCGGCCTGCGGCCGCGCCAATTAATCTAGAATAATCTATTGTCCGCGAAGGCCGTGTCGGTTAGATGCCGGGAAGTTAAGTTAGAATTGTTAGGTCGCGTTGATACTGCCTCCCTTGTGTTGTCTTATTTTGTTCGTATACGTGACAACGAGGCTTTCCTTGTGTTTGAGTGATTGATTTGACTTTGAATAAAAAAATAAATTGATAAATTTTTTATTATGCTAAAAAAATACAAAAATATATAAAAGTTTCTTAACGTTAAATTGATAAATTTTTTATTATGCTATGGTATAAAAAAGTATAAGCATCTTAAAAATTGGTATCATAGTGCGCCAGCAAATTGAGTTCAATTTGCGCCGCTAGTAATTAAATTCTTAGGTGGTATATTAAGTGTTAAATTATAACGAGCTAGGCAGTGAAAGAAAACAACGAAGGAAATC
Source organism: Parnassius apollo (assembly GCA_907164705.1). Lineage (NCBI taxonomy): Eukaryota > Metazoa > Arthropoda > Insecta > Lepidoptera > Papilionidae > Parnassius > Parnassius apollo. The sequence continues at coordinate 4,674,513 of CAJQZP010000141.1, forward strand.
TTATGACGGACAACACGCATTGAAGCAGTGTGGGAGATCATGCTTGTCCCCAAAACGTATGTAAGCTGGTATTTTACTTAGGCATTATTATTATAGTTATATTAATTAGTAATATATTTTTATTTTAAATGTACTAACAAAATAAGTTTACTTACCTGAATAATGAAATAAAATAATAATAAAATAATAATTTTCCAGGAAGAATGGATACCCTAACTTAGTACCCGCATATAGCGACCTTACTCCTCCGACCAAGCCCAAGTTACCTTCGAAATGTGGGCAATAAACGTTCACATGGTAATGTTTAAAGGCGCCCATCGTAAAAACTTTGGATAAAAACTTGCACCACCGTCAATGAGACTCTATTAAACGGATACAAACTCATGTCATAAAACGCTCGAGCACCTATCTATCGGATGTTGAGGAGGCGGTGTTTTATTGTACATCGATTTGATGGTTCATTCAACGATATAAAGAATTCAAATATAAAGACAATTCTGTTTTTTTTAAATTCCCAATAATAATTTAGTTAATTATTTTTGAGATATTACATATACAAAATTTCATTAAAATCGGTTGCGCAGTTGCGGAGATTACCGTATGGGAACATCGTGAGATTTATGACCATTTTTAAAATAATAATATTGTTTAGGCCAAATCGTAACAACTTAAAATACCGATAAACCGGTTTGACGGTTTGCGCCGGGGATTCGTTTTGTGGCCTGCGGCCGTGCCAATTAGTCTACAATAATCTATTGTCCGCGACGGCCGTGTCGGTTAGATACCGGGAAGATAAGTTAGAATTGTTTGGTCGCGTTGAGACTGCCTCCCTTGCGTTGTCTTATTTTGTTCGTATACATGACAACGAGGCTTTCCATGAGTTTGAGTGATTGATTTCACTTCGATTGCCATTAATTTGTGTCGAAGAGTTGCTTGTGTGGTGTTTTAATATCTTACGAAGGAATTTTTGCTTTGTCGGGTGGAACGCTAAACTTTGTGATCCGGGAGGAGATCGCGTTTCTCTTCTTTTATAGTTTTGTGCTAAGTGACGTTAGACTTGAGTTCAGTTAACGGTGAAAGCCCACTGGAGTGATTGCGCCTTGTGGAGCAGGGCAACGTACGTGGATTTGTTGGCCGATTACATCGGTGACGTCAGGTTACATTTCACCTTCGTACAACACTCACACCTATCACTTACTTGCCCTTGAGTGAGAGATTTGTAAGTTTTTGTTTGCTTATCCAGCCATTACATAATTATTATCCATAGGACATTTGGGTCCGCACCCTCTGTTATTCGTCGAGTTGGGTTACTGATGGGCCTTAGCCCTTAATAAATATCCTTTATAATAGATTTATAATTATACCAGTGCAATAGTACTTGTTCATTAAAATTTATTTAATTAGTTATAATTTTTAACATTTATATATAATAATAATTATAGAGGTGGTTATAATCATTATAGAGATAGATTAAGATCTGTGAATCTAAGCCTTATTTCAAAGGTTTGCTTCTACTGTCCCATCTGATGGTAAGAGACTTAACAAATGTCACTCACTCTTGCTTTGACACCCACAATGTTCTTATGACCTCAAGACCTGTCAGATGTCTGCACAGACCGGTGATCACGAATCCGCCAGCCAAGCGTAGCTTACTGCAAACCATTTCTACACTGAAGCAGTCTCCATCCATTACAAGACTAATATAAACTGCTGAAGAAGGAAAGGAACAAGTGTGTAAACACTTTAATATTTTTTTTTTAATAATTAAAAGATAAGCACGTAAGATTTTAGTATAGAAAAGGTGATAAACGAGTACAGAGTCCGCTTGATGGTACGTAAACACTGAGGGCCATAGACATATATTAGGGCCATATTATATGAGGGCCCATAGATATACAATTAAAATTCAAAAAGTTGATGCGTAGTTTTCCCTGATGACCTAGATGGAGTTTCAGTAAAAAGGGTCTCCGGTTATTCACACCCATCATACGAAATCAGCCTTAGGCTGCTATTTTAAGCTGATATTCAAGATAAATAAAATCAATTTAAAATTGACCTCGGGAGTAGTAAGCACGCTTATGAAAATAGAGACGTCGAAATGAACAGGAATTTCTAGAAACATCGAAATCTTATCTTTGAAAAGACGTAACTCCGAAACACTGGCCACTAAACATATAATCAAACCGTGTCTTATGAAACAATACAAGTAAAAATAACCCATAAACATAAATTCAAGTCCATATACATGAAACGTACGCAAGATTATCTCAATGGCAACAGCGACGTGTCCCAATTATGTATTCGTGAAGCACAATCGGTACAAATGAGTGGGCAATCGGTGGTCGTGTAAACGGTATTGGAGAACATGATAGCGAAATAATGCGATTGCTTCGCAAAAAAAAACACATTTCGTATATCGTAGGTGGTAATTCGAGGGAAGCAACTGTTAGGCATGTAATGAATTTAATGAACGTAAATACTTATGAAAGGCGTTATGTATTTTAGCTTTCAACAATGGTATTAAATAATTTAAATCTAGCGACCCGCTCCGCCTTCGCCTGAGAGGTGTCTAATAAAGTTACAGCTTATAAACGTCCCGTTGCTGAGGTATAGGCTTCTTCCCATTTACGAGAGGGTTTTAGGGCAAGGAAATATCTGCCGCGCTGCCCCAATACGTGTTGGCGAACTTCACATATCTGCGAAATATTTTTTCTTTTTTTTCTCTGAGACGCTGGTTTATGATATTTGAGCACGTTGTAAGTCATCACTTAAAATTGCAATTAACGGTTTCATTGGTGCTGGCTGAGATCGAACCCAGGTTAATCGTTAAATTTAATCGTTAAGTTTACAGCTTAGCCCCGGGCTTGCTACCTTGGCACGGTCTCCGTTAATGTCGTTTATATTATCATTTTTTCTATTTTACAGAGTCGCTAAGCTATTCGAATAAAATATTATAACCTAGATCACTCCTGGCACTCTATTATTCGTGAATTTTTATCATTATTGGATCAGTCATCAGCCATACTGACGATTAGAACAGACAGTCAGATACTTCAATTTTATATGTGTATGTATATATGCGTATCGTGTATGTATTCATAGATGATGGACTAATATTACTGTGATTTGTGTCGCTACCACGACTTCGAAGTGTTTGACAAAAAGAAATAAGCGTAAAGGAGGTAATTAGCAATTCAAATTTCTATTTTTGTATGTAACGTGATGTCTTGGTTAAGAACCGATTTTGGTGATTTATTTATTTATTAAATACGTTAAAAAGACAAGGGTGACCACCCATCACATAAAAATTTCATCAAAATTGAGGGTGAAGTTTTTTAATGGAACTGGTGGAGCCACGTGTTTAAGGCTGCCGAAAATCTAGTTCCCCGGTCAAACCTCAAACCTATTACGCGAGATATTAACTAAAGTGGACTGTATTTGCGATTGCTTCTACGCTTACGTAAAAGCGACTACTATAGCATGCGGTACAATGCACTCGCTCTTCCCTAAACTAAAACTATTACTTGCCAAATCGATGAAAGGAATCCTGCCTGATGGGGAGAACACAGAATTGGAGCGGTTAAACAATTATTAAATATTAATCAGGCAGTAAATTAAGGAATGTTGACTCACCGGGGTTATTCTATCATTTAGAGCACTATAGCGGCGATTTCCGGAAGACTCCGGAGAGAGGCGGTGCGCGACGATATCTCACACGAGGTGAGGCGGGTTCCTGGAGCTCGACTGCTTCCAGGCCAAAGCGGTTTCCACTAGTGAGGTGTTTCCAAACGAGCGCGCGGGAAGAGAGAGAGCGCGCGTCGGTCGCGCGTGTCTTATATATCCTCGGGTCCGATGATTACGCGATGTTCTAGAATCGTCTTCTTTCCCCTCCCACCCCATCACCCCGATGTGTCGATAGGAGGGTACGAATGATATCGTTTGGGAAAGGGAATAATGATTCGGCAAGTTCCTACCGTCAAAAATAAAAACGCGAATGGTTTTCCGCGCAACCAGGAACTATTGCGAATGACATTTTTTAGCCCACTCAAAAGGGGAAAAATTAAATTTGTATAAGTCTAAACAATATCCCAAAAAGAATTGCTTTTTCTATAGAAGCGACAAAACGATCGCCAAGCCACCACTAATGGAGTTGTTTCGTGTTTGTGTGAACAACTCATGTTCATCCTCTACGAGAGGTCTTGAATTGTTAAGCGCAATGATAATTACTGCTTTACCTCGTGATCGATGTTGTAAGAAAATGTTTTTGAAATATTTTACAATTTTTTTTATACGAGCATGTACAAAGTACGCTAGTAATATATAAGTCAATGGTACAAGGGTGGGTAATAGTAGAGCTAACTTTTGTGGATTTCGAATAAAAAATCCTAAATACATCAAATACTATACATTTTACAAACCATAATGTTTCACAGTATGGCTTCAAGGATCACACCGGTATCATAGCTTTCTGTGTTTTAGTTACTTACAAATATTTATCGATAATAACGATTGTTTATTCTCAATTGCTGAATTGATTAAATTATATCGCACACAGCACACAACATACAACCTCATCGTCAATTTTAAAAATATTAAAACAAATGCACCCCACCGTGCAGTTGCGGTTGAGAATATCCACTACCCCATATCTTCCCGTTGGTATCGTAAGAGGCGACAGAGGGACACAGAAAGAAGATGGGCAGCAGCATCTTCCTAATAACATAATAAAAAACTGCGCTTTCCAACCCGCCCGCCAAGCGTGGCAACTATGGCAAATATCCCCCCCATGAGCAACGACACAAATAAACGGCCCCCAGTCCCCGGCGGCCCCGCTATTCCTGGCTACGGTGGCGACCATGGTAACGGCGGGGCAGGGGGGTGCTAAGAATCTCCGGTGGAGGTTCAGTTGCCACCTACGACGACTCGACCTGGCAACGTATAACGCACGCACCCTGAGGACTGACGAGAAGATACTGGAGCGGGAAGAAGAGTAGACAAGTTGCGCTGGCATACTATTGGATTATCTGAGGTCCGAAGAGAGAGGGAAGACACGGTAATCATCGAGTCCGGTAAATTGTTCTATCACCGGGAGGGCGACCATCTGTCCTAAGGAGGTGTCGGATTTATCGTCCACAAGTCTCTCGTCAACAACGTTGTAAAGATTGGGAGTGTGTCGACGAGGGTCGCGTACCTGATACTCAGAATCACCAAACGGTATTCGCTGAAGGTCATACAGGTCTACGCACCAACCTCGGCACATCCCGATGAGGAGGTGGAGGAAATGTATGAGGGTATTTCTAGAGCCATGCATTCCTCCAAAACCCACTACACGGTGTTGATGGGAAACTTCGACGCAAAACTAGGCACAAGAGAAGGCGGTGAGCTGAAGTTAGGGAAATTTGGAGTAAGGCAACGTAACCGTAAGGGCCAGCAGGTGGCTGACTTTATGGAGAAAGAGGGGTTCTTTATGATGAACTCTTTCTTCCAGAAGCGGACCCACAGAAAGTGGACCTGGTCGAGCCCCGACGGTTCGACAAAAAAATGAGATTGACTTCATTATGAGGACCAGACGCCAACTGTTCGGTGATGTCTCAGTCATCGCAAGGGTGAAAACCGGCAGCGATCAACGAATGGTTAGAGGCACATTGAACCCAAACGTTAAGTTGGAGAGGTCTCGTCTAATGAAGTCAACGCTCCGTCCCCCTCGTGCTCTAATCCTGAATCCCGAGACTTTTCAGCTCGAGTAACGTAACCGCTTTCAGTGCCTAGAAGATTGCAATGCTGTTGACGATATGAATGACAAGCTCGTGAAAACTGTCCACGCGGTCGGAGCTAAGTTCTGCAAGACCCGCCGCAGAAGAACACAAAAACTCTCCGATCACACTCTTAATCTCATGGCTGTTAGACAGGAGATGAGGCTGCAATCGTCAACAGATTTGACAGCATACAGGCAACTGAACAGATAGATCTCCAAATGCATGCGGCGAGACCTACGCAACTTTAATACTGCTCGTATTAAAGAAGCGATCGAGCGGAACCAGGGCTCCAAAGTCTTTGCCAGAGATATGTCTGCCAGAAAGAGCCAACTGTCAAAGCTGAAGACTGAGTGTGGCAGCATCGTTTCCGGGACACCTGAGATTTTAAGTGAGATTGAGAGGTTCTATGGGCAGCTGTACACATCATCGTTGGAGCCACACGCAAGTGTGAGTAACGATCCAAGAGCAAGTCTTACCCGACACTATTCCGATGATATCCCGGACGTCAGTCTGAGCGAGATTAGAATGGATCTCCAGCACCTTAAAAACGGCAGGGCCCCAGGCGAGGATGGAATTACAGAGGAGCTTCTGAAAGCGGGTGGAACACCGGTACTTGAAGTCCTTCAGAAGCTCTTCAATTCCGTCCTCCATGGTGGCACTACTCCGGAGGCGTGGAGCAGAAGTGCGGTGGTCTTGTTCTTTTAGAAAGGAGACAACGCTCTCTTGAAGAACTACAGACCGATTTCCCTTCTGAGCCGCATCTACGTGCTGTTTTCGAGAGTCATTACGAATCGTCTCGCACGCAGACTCGACGACTTCCAGCCTCCCGAACAAGCCGGTTTCCGAAAAGGCTTCAGTGCCATAGACCACATACATACTCTGCGGCAGATTGTACAGAAGACCGAAGAGTACAATCTGCCACTTTGCCTGGCGTATGTGGACTATGAGAAAGCCTTTGATTCCGTCTAAATTTGGGCGGTGCTACAGTCCCTTCAGCGGTGCCAAGTTGACTGTCGGTATATCGAGGTGCTGAAGTGTTTGTACAGTAGGGCTACGATGGCTATCCGAGTACAGAATCAGAGTTCGAAACCCATCCAACTGCAGAGAGGTGTAAGACAGGGTGACGTTATATCCCCGAAACTCTTCACCGCTGCGTTGGAAGACGTTTTCAAGCTACTGGACTGGAAAGGATACGGTATTAACATCAATAGCAAGTACATCACTCACCTTCGCTTTGCCGACGATATAGACCTTATGGCAGAATCGCTAGAGGACCTTAGCACTATGCTCAATGACCTCAATGGTGTCTCCCACCGGATAGGTCTTAAGATGAACATGGACAAAACAAAGATTATGTTCAATGTCCATGTCACACCTATGCCGGTAGTTGTGGGGAGCACTATGCTCGAAGTTGTTGACGAGTACGTTTACCTGGGACAAATAGTCCGACCAGGTAAGTACAACTTCGACCGATAGGTCAATCGACGGATTCAACTCGGCTGGGCAGCGTTCGGGAAATTACGACACATCTTCTCGTCAGGTATACCTCAATCTCTGAAAACTAAAGTGTACAAGCAGTGCGTGTTGCCAATGATGACTTACGGATCAGAGACGTGGTCCTTCACTGCTGGCCATATGAGGACGCTCAAGGTCGCTCAGCGAGCTATGGAGAGGGCTATGCTCGGAGTTTCTCTGCGTGATAGACTCAGAAATGAGGATATCCGCAGTAAAACCAGTGTGACCGACATAGCCCAACGGATTAGTAAGCTGAAGTGGCAATGGGCCGGCCATATAGCTCGAAGAACCGATAACCGATGGGGAAGAAAGGTTCTCGAGTGGTAGCCTCGTACCGGTAGCGTAGTTTAGGGCGACCCCCCACTAGATGGAGTGACGACCTGGTAAGACTTGCAGGAAGTCGATGGATGCAGGTGGCTCAGACCCGTGCTTTGTGGCATTACTTGGGGGAGGCCTATGTTCAGCAGTAGACTTGTGAAGGGCTGTAATGATGATGATGGTGATGAAATACATTAAGACAGGTATTCGATATTTTAACGGATAACTTCATGCCAGTTAGTAGTGAAAACGTGACGTCTGATCTCAAACACATTAAGTTTGAGATAAGAGCATAATAAATGTATGAAAATTTTTCTTTTAGGCACCCAATAATGCCCTAAGTTTCTTTAAAACATTAATGCAAATGAATGTTTAGAGTTAGCGACGTAGAGCCAATAGGGATTTTATACGTGGTAGAACCATGCTGAAGATTTATTTGGGCAGAAATACCAGTGAAAGATCGCGCGCTCATCGCGCGTGATCTCGAAGCTACATAATAAAATAGCTGCTGGTATTCACCGAGAGCGTGATCTGTTGATGCTGCTAATGTTTATTTCTGATTCCATTTTAGTTCCCATGGGTGAGGACGTATTTACAACTTGATTTTCTATGAAGTATTGACGTAATATGTGTCAGATGATCACAGAGTTCGTTTGCGCTTACTTGAAGTGGATATTGCTTGTAAAAAAACAGTTTTATAAAACCTAAGGATAAAAAACGTGCACTAACGTCAGTCAAATGCAATAACTTATTCAATAAGAAACAAAGCACTCAATGGATTGGAAGACGAATTGGCAGACAGAGGTTCCATTGTATTATATCACGACTAATTTCTATAGCATCCGAATCAAATAAGTTCTGCTCACATAACAAATATTTTTGCCTATTACCTATTTCTCTCCTACCTGATGGTAAGTGCAGTCAATATAGACTTCCTTAATATTATAATAACATATCGTTTATTATTATCGGTGCTTCCGTTAGTGACTATGTAACATTTGAACGACTTGACCGATAGAGATCATATTCATAAAATATTAATTTTATTTGTCAAGACGATTATTCATAGTTATAATAGGATTTGACGGATGGTTTGTTCAAGCTTTTAAGGAGTTCTATATTTATGAAATAAAATTGCGCGTATTGACAATAAAAAGGGCCAAAAGGTGGCGCTCTGATTAATATATTAACACATTTTATATTTACACTGTATAAAAACAAGTAAATGAATAAAAATTAAATATAGAGTACAATTTTGAGCTAATTCTTTTGTATTTATTTAATCCCTTCAGAGCGAATTACACTTCAAGAGCCGTATCTTTTTACTTTTCATGAAAAAAATTTATATAATCAGCCATTACTACATGTGGAATTTAGCAAATTCACAAAACAGGATGCTGTGTGTGAGTTGTAATCTCTACGTATCTCTTTAAACGTTATACCATGATACTGAATGTCTTAAGCCTAAAATCAAAATGTATAACATAGGGTGGACTGCGGACTTATGTACCTATTTAAATAGTTTCCTACAGAAAAGGACAGCTACCTTTAATGAAACTAGTTTTAACTGAACACTTGTTATTGATAATCGCTATCCGCTCCGGTCAACAACGTTGTCCCAACTTTATTCTATCTGCCGCTCATTCTTATTCCCAAAGGAGCGATGTAATTACTCAGGAGTGCAGCGAAGCGCATTACGTAAGTTTTAATGAAAGAATATATAGGTCCATTAGCAATGGAATATTCATTCTTTTGGACCAGCGCTTTTGAATGGTAGAATTTAGAAATATATAAATTATTTTAGGTGGCAATTTCAATAAGCTTGGTAGGTTATGAATAAATATTTTTTACTCGAGTGTGCTTCCATGAAAAAGGAGATTAGAAAAATACAACCGTATAATAAAGAACAATATGTTTGCGATATGTTAAGTGTGGTTAGTATGTTCAAATGACATCACAGCTAAACTAATTTTATATATATACTAAATGTATACTTCTGGTTATTAATAAGACCCCTCTAAATCCCGGAAACTACATGTTAATCTGCGTTTGGGTGTATTGACGGGCAGTTGTCATTGTGTACACGTCAATAAAAGGCGGAACTCTGGTAACGACTGTTTTATTAAAAATTTTAATAAACCCGTTAGATTTATTATAGATATCTCCATCCACTACCATCTCGAGACAGCGAGGCAGATTCTGTTCTATCTGACCGAGACGCATGTGTCCTTTCCGGCTGATACTTTGGCGAAGAAATATTGCATCTGTTTGCATATTTTATTGCATCTATCACGAGGACAGCTTTGAGGAATTGTTCGGATTAATCCCAACCGCCAAATTTCATGAAAGCACTACGCGGCAAACCTTCCGATACCATCCACACAATCATGCTTGGCGGTCCACCACTGTACGTTTCACAAGGAGTTTTCTTCTGCATACGACCTTTCTGTGGAATAGTTTACCACCAGCGATTTTTCTAGACCGATACGACCTGAGAAACTTCAAGAAAAGAGCTTACTCATTTTTAAAGGGCCGGCAACGCACCTGCAAATCCCCTTGTTTTGCGGTTGTTTATGGGCGGCGGTAGTCACTTAACATCATGTGAGTATGCTCGTTTGCCCCTCTTCTATAAAAAAGGGAACCAACATAACACTTTCCACCTATATTTCAAATAATCCAACTCAAACAAACAAAAGACGTACAATTTTTTATGTAAACAATAATGTATTATAATGTCAATACAACAATGTGTAGAGGAAACACACACTTAAATCCACTAAGTATGGTTGATGAATGATGATACAGTTACTAGTTACATGATATATTACATAATTATATGAACGAAATGGCAATATAATACAATAGATAAAACTTCTCTTGTACCTGACGTAACGGGTCTTTACACCAGTAGTGTGCGTGGTCGTGTGTAGCTAGTGATTAGTGATTTCTTCGTTTTTCTGAATGTTTTTGGAATAAAAAGGTAAGTTTTATACTTTTGTGTATTTCTTGTAATATAACAAACACGTAGATATATAATTTGTGGCATAAAAAGTTAAAAGTAAGTGCCAAATGTACTTCGAAATCGAGAAGGCCCATTTTAGCGGTTGGGTCAAAAATGTGTTATTTTTCCAATTCTCATTTATTTTTAGTATTTTTATACATTCTACATGCAAGTGAAAATAGTTTTATAACATATTTCAAATAACTTGACGTGCATTTATTTCAAATTCACACAAAAACATATTTGCAATATTGTTCAAAATTTCATACAAATAAAAATTAATTTTTTTTTATGTTTTGGTATGAGTAACGAATAGAACACACTAAAACACACACAAATATATATATATATATATATATATATATATATATATATATATATATATATATATATATATATTTCCAAACATTTTAATATAGATTTCTCCAAAAACAAACGTGTAGAATTCATATTAGTAGTACTTTTGTGACTAAAAGTGAAGTATCTACTATCACTATGCTATAAAGGGTAATTTATAGGAGTTTTATTAAAATTTCATCGAAAAAATTATTTTATACGATAGTTTATGCACTTAACAAGAATTCCTGTAAATTTTATCCATAAATATTGTTTGAAAGTGAAAATATAGCAAAATTTGCAAGTTAGCAAAAAATTTCCCGCCATTTTAGGTCGCGAGCCAACAGGATATCAAATAATGTCGCCTTCCAAGCATACAGGTTAAAATATTATTACAGCTTTCTAATTTGTCAATTCAGTGTAAAACAACCTTTCTATAGACACGACACCTCGGTGTTTTCTGAGGATCGTCGCGTCTTTCAGACATAGTTCTCCAGGGAGTTTCGAGGAGTCGTCCTCTGCCAGTTACCACTCATTTGCGACTTGATCATCCTGTTGACTGTCAGGCGTCGCCATTTGATCTGCATTAGTTTTACCATACACTTCCTCTTCCATTTTTGATAATAAAAATCTAGACTCTAGATGTTTAGTAGTAAAATTTTTATCTATGTGTCTCTTGTGTACACGACCATCTTGGGATTTCACCGTATAAGAAACTGAACTTTCATGACGTACTACTACCCCTTCAGTCCACTTTCCCCGGTTTTTTAAATAATCCCGTAGTAGCACAGGATCTTGGGGCTCGGCCACCTGAAAAGTGCTCTCTTCGCCCCTTACTGATCTCGTTCCGCTGTCGCACCAAGTCTAGCGTGTCGGACCTTAACAGGTCCAGTCAAATACGCAAACGTCGTTCGAACATAAGTATTGCTGGCTTGCGACCAGTGGTACTATGTTGAGTGTTTTTATATGAGAAAATAAATTAACTGAGTGCCGTATTAACATTTTCGTCAGAGACTTGGGTCTTTTTTAACGCACTCTTAACCAGTTTCACGGCATTTTCAGCCGCCCCATTGCTCAATCGGTGGTATGGTCCAAATAAAGTATTGCAAATAACGTTAATGTCTAAATACTTTTTAAATTCCGTATTAGCTAACAATTCTTTTAGTAAGCCAAAACACGAAGAAAATTTTCTTAAACAATCTATTACCACCGTAGCGGACGAACCACATACATGCTCAGCCTCGATCCATTTTGCGTGAACATCGACAAAAACTAAATAATACTTATTATTTATTCAATGGTCCAAAAAATCCAAATCAAATAGGGCCCATGGTTCCTATAGCCACGACTAGGAGTGCAGGAGATCCGAGGCGGGAGTAGAGCGTTGCGACCGGCATGCGACGCACTCCTGTACTGTTCGTTCGATATCAACGTCCAATGTTTCCCAATAGACATAATTTCGAGCAACTTTCTTCACTTTTACGACGCTTGGGTGGCCTTCGTGAATTTCTGATAACTTCGGAATGATTACTGCGTAACTCCAAATCAGCCAACCTTGATTCACACAATACTTTCCTTTTTTTTTCAGTTGCCATATCACTAGCTTTTGGCCAACCAAGCATTATTTAATCATATATTTTATTCAATAACCTCTCAGCCCCCAAGCGGTAGAATCTGACCGCGGCGCTATTCCGTCAAAATCTAAGCGGTCGGATTCGACCGCGCACACCCACAACATTTTAAGCCATTAAAACTTATATTTAAAGACTACTTTTCTATGAAAAAGTTTAGCATTATAGAATCAATATGACATTTTCTATCCTCAAGTGCAATAACTAACAGTTATCCTACGGATTTTATAATAGGAATTTACAATATACGTTTATTGCGTATGCCATTTTCGCGTGAATGTTATTGTATTGATTTTTGGATTTTTCTAGTGTATTATTAGTGTTTTAGTATAGTGTTTTATTATAAAATTGTAATGAATGTTTTTATGTCCATATAATTTCTCTTTTTACGTAAATAAATTCGAGTAATATATTTTGAAATAATTGTGATTTTCACGCTGCCGACATTCGCTTGGTATGTTTGTTTTTGTTAACAATATACAATAGTCTTTGTGTAATTAAATAAAACCTGACTTTTATATAGCGAATATAGATTTTACAATTGCAAATTCCTCATAGAAATTTAGTCTCTAAATATAAGATTTAATGGTTTTTAAGTGCTGCGGGTGCTGAGTCGCTCAGGTACTATTTTGCTATGGGTATGCTGTATTAACGTGTGGACTGCGGTATACATAGGCTAGTAAAATAGCAACATAATTTTGCAGTGCGTGTGGTGAGAGAGAAAATGGTAGCTCAGGGGTGGTCCCATATAAATTATGATTAAATAATTTAAATTGTGTGTGTGTGTGTTTGTGCGTGCGTGCTTGCGTGCTTGCGTGCGTGCGTGCTTGCATGCGTGCGTGCGTGCGTGCGTGCGTGCGCGCGCGTGTGTGTGTGTGTGTGTGTGTGTGTGTGTGTGTGTGTGTGCCCTCATAATATAATTATATTAATATAATGTAAATTAGTTAGTTAATAAGTACTGTTGTGTCTCTTCATAACTCTTGTTTAGTATGAAGGAGTACACGGCTTTCTTACATTTGTAATAAGATAGTTCATAGATAGAAATATTAAAATTGATTTTGCTATAAAGAAAGGAACCGTATGAGAAAAACCTTTTAGCTATATGAGAGTAGACTGTTAGAATTCTGCAGATTTTGTCCTTACGCCTCTTGGTAATTTCAACACATGGAACGATGTTGTAACATCACTGTATGTAGTATAAACAATTGTCTTACAATATGAACATTGTGATCTTTTTAGAGCTGAATTGTCGGATATAATATGGGTCAAAAGGCCGTAATCTCTAAAATTGATCGGTGTGCGATTTCTAAAGGTTTCAAGATAGTTTTTGCGGCACCACCCCAACATGAAATGCAGTAAGATATGATAGAAAAGCAAAGTGCAAAATAAACGTTGCGTATAATACTCCGATTAGTGACATGACGAAGTGATTTGAAAATAAAAATTAATTAATGGACTCTGCTGGTTAAATCTTCAATGTGAACTTTAAAATTTAGAGTTTTATCTAGAGTTATGTCAAGATATTTGATTGTGTCGACCGAATTAACAAGGGGACAGTGGCAAGCTTGTTGATATTTCTAATACATGGACACGAAAATATCTCAGTTCACTGCGGGCGTCCGAGTGCTGGACATTTTTTACTCGCTCTTTTAATTTCAAAATAAAGCATTACGCACTATGTCTAACTCATTCTACCATATGTCGATGTGTACAGGATAACAAAGGTTACCATGAAAACCCCACAGCTTAGTAGGATTTTTTATATGTACAATCCGATAATTTGTCCGTTCCTTGAGTCAGCCATTAGGGTGATTGACGCGCGCTAACAACAAAGTTGTTAGCAATTTTTTTTTGTTCAAAATTTTGTACTAATATATATTAATTGTGTGGTGAATTGTGTTAAAACAATGCCTGAGTAAGCAACCTCCTTATTTGTAATCTCATTTTGTGTTTTATCTCATTGAGTAAGTGTAAAATTGTTTTCTAATTTGTATGAAGCTAACCGCTATCTTAAAACTAACATGCTGGTTGTTGAAATTTGACTTGAAATGTACGTAAAATTTTAGTGTTGACTGTCAGTTTTGTGTTAACATATGTGTAATTGTTCATCATTTACAGTTTTAGTACATCAAAATGAGGATAAAGTGCAATATTTTCAAAATTTCAATGTCCGCAATAGATGCAATAGTGTACATTTCTGAGACGTCCGCAGTAGTGAAATCTATTTCTCTGTTTTGCGGGTAGCGAAAAAAAGGAACTAAAGTTTGCCATACTGCATCACGTTCAAATTCAGTTGAATTGTTAAAATCGTAAAGAATCTAGCGCCCTCGAGCAGACCAACGGAGCTTGGTTGACTCCAATCTCATTCGATGATTTATGCAAAAATTTGATGTGGCATTTGGATATGCCATGTATGTTAACACAAGACTTCGGAATTTTTTAAACAATTTATTAAAACAGAAAAGTAGAAAGTATTTACATATGCTTTTTAATATTTTTATTTTAATATTTAATATTTGAAATTTTTATTTTATTTATTCTAATATAAACAGGTTGTGGTTTTTAAGGTCACCTAGACACATATTTCTTGTATCGGTTTTTTTAATATACATTTTTATCTGTATGTACTTCGCGAAATTAATAAATCAAAAACAATTTAAAAAAATATTTTTGATTTTCTTTTTACGTACGTTTCAGTTTTGCAAATCGTGTTATGTTGCGTTATATTTCAACCTAGAGCAAGATTGCTGATACCTACAGTACCATTCGTAAATGAATATTACTGTAGATACAGTAAATCCAACAAGTACCAGGAGCATTTTAAAGAAATGAGTACCCATGTTATATATTTATTCAATTTTATACTTATGTCCATCCATCCATTTAGTTTTTATTGTTGCCTAGCTATAATTTGTTCGGCTAATTATTTCAGTTACAGCCTATTTAAGTCCCACTGCTGGGCCTTTCCTCAATTCTAAGAGGGTTTTAGGGGCAAAGAAGTGTCCGCAGCGCTGCCCCTATGCGTGTTGGCGAACATCACATGTCTTCGAAATATTTTTTATTATTTCTCAGACAGTCAGACTTCCACACGATATTTTCCTTCACCGCCGAGCACGTGGTAGATCAGCACTTAAAATTGCAATTAACAATTTCATTGATGCCATCGGGGATCGAACCCGGTTTGCTAGCGTACTGTGAAATTTAACGCAAGAGCTAACCATCTGAGCCACCGGGGGCTCTTTTGAGCCACCGGGGCTCTTCTGAGCCACCACGGCTCTCATCATTGAAATGAATACAGCTTTTTATATTGTATGTTTTCTTTAGAATAGTGTGACAAACGAGCACACAGTCCACCTGATTGTAAGTAGTTACTGCGGCCCATAGATATCTACATCTATCAAAAATTACAAATGAAAATGCAGATGCGTTGTCACCCGCGAGGACTAAGATGGAATGCCTTGTTTCCAGAAAAACCGTCTCCGGTTCTCTATATATGAAACACAGCCAGTATTAAGCTAATATTTCATGCTGGTATTCTGTGAGAGCGTGGTCATTCCCCGGTGGAGCCGACGCACTCGTGTAACAACTATACTACTAATATAACTGCAGCTTGGCTATACCACGTATAAAAATGTTTTAATGAAGTAGTACATATTGCACAAAAAGTGCAAAATCGGACTTTAATTGTGGTATAATTTTGGAGCATAAGAAGTGGGTTCTTTAAAAATATATATCCATAATTTTTTTTTATTTCAGGAAGAGATATATTTATTCTAAAGGAAAATGACCATAGATGTATGGAATCTCGTACCAAGTTGCATCAAAATCAAACTTTGTTTTTTATAGACTACTCTAATCCTATTAACTCCTACAAAAGTCCTTTTTGAAAAAAATAACCCGGGTTTTGGAGTTATTTTATAAAATCGAAAATAACCTAAAAACCATTAGATTTTTCGATGCTACCAACGACCTATTTTAAATTAACACTTTAAACATGGACAAACATTATTGCTCTAAAAACCAATAATATTAGTAATCCATTAATATTTGTAAGAATTACGAGTCATAGCAACACATAGCCACGCCATCGGATGCGTGACTGAAACTCGGATATTTGCTCGACCTTTATACATATTGCCAATACTGTGAGTGGGTAACGTATCTAAAGGTAATATGTATATAATTGGACGCCACCGCGATCACACTACCACACCAATATCAATAATACATTATCATAAGTGTGACCATCCAGACCGAAAAAAGCTCGTTGAGTCTAGAGCGTCTTTAACCCTTTAATCTAAGATACGATACTATTCATGACAGACACTATTGCTCAAGCTTATGTTGTTGTGAATCGATTAGGTAAGTGATAGAAAAAATAAAACAAACAAGTCCATTTGGGTTTTTTAATAGCAATTTAAAGTCAAAAATATTTACTTAAAATATATTTACTTTAATCATTCATCATACTCCTAAAAAAAAATCATCTAAAGCCATTCCCGGCGCAGTTACGTCATTATACTATCCCCAGCTCAAATACCACACTATCGTCATTATATGAGCACAGCAAGCAGCCTACTGTTCGCTTACCGACAAGGCAGCTGCAGCAATAACCTACTATGGTTTCTTAAGTGTTGGCCACAGCATCATCTCTGCTAATTAATAAATATGTGTGATAAGTACGACTGTTGACATGTCTAGATTTAATCCTACCTCTTAAGAGGTAATTATTAAGCCCCAAAATCAAAGGTACATCATCATCGATAGTATTATTCACTTCAACTGAATAAATACCAGTCCAACGGATGTGTTCTCCATAATAAGATCTAGTCTGTTTGAGTTGGTAAGTCCCAAGAGCTAACCGTTTTAAATCAGTTATTGTCAATCGTAGAAATCCATCTAAATGTGGATTATTGCTGTCAATAAACTGAAAATTCACACTCTTTCTATTGAGATTTGCCTGTTCAACATAAGTTGCCAAATGGTTCTCTAGTAAAAGCCTATCCTTAGCAATTCTTACATATTCCATGGCTTCTGGTGGGTCTTCTATAACGACATGAAACTTATTAATTAGGGCACATGAGATTCTAAAATCATCCTTTAGGTGCAAAACAGCTTTATTGTTAAAAACATGACGAAATAGTCTAAAATCTCTTTTCAACCTACCATTAACCACTTCTTCAACCCAGCGGCACATAGTAACAAAACGAGAATTTGCCTGCTGGGTTGTTAATTGATGTTCATTCTCAAGTAGAGACTCTGGCATATGTGTTACAAAGCCATATCCCCTGGAGTTCATTAATTACATCCCTAAATCCTCTATCAAGTATGAAAATGTCACCTCTTTGGGAAAATGATCTTAAAGAAGCATCCTCATTACGTAAGTTTAAACTTGTAATTGTAGCATCATTAGTTGTCGCCTTGTATGGTCCGAGACAATCCACAATATGACCATCACAACACACTATCGTAAATGGTTTGACCAAATTATCCAGTTCTTGCAAACTGTATGTTTCTTTTTGAAATAAGTAATTAGAACTACTTTGGATATATATACATCACATATGATTATTGCTGGTTTAGAATTAGGTGGCAAATCAGGATTACCAAATAATCCTTCTGGTATTATTCTATTTCTAGAAGCAACATCTTCAACATTCATATGATTAAATCCGAAATACAATGGAGCAAACTCATTAAATAAACATGTTCTGGCCTTATTCATTAAGCGTTCTAAGGTGACACGAGATTTATTAAAGAGAGTTGCCAACCTTTCATTACCATTACCAGTTCTAAGCTTTACTAAGCAAATGCTTAAAGCAACCGTGGCATTTGGTACTTGTCATGCTAGACTTGGGATACAGTTTAACAAATCATAAAACTGATCCGAGTTAATGCCTAACAAAAAGTGACACAAATATGTAGGCATAATTAAAATATTTGAGAAATCTATATGGTAATAGGCAGCTCGCTGCATTATTCTCATAATTGAGTCGAGTTGACTACCAGTAAAATCTTTTAGCTGGGGAGTTAATTCGCTCCAACGGCTATGATCCAGGTGGTGACGACAGATTCGTGCTGCTGGTGGTACATAGAATTTATTATTAAGTAATAACAGATCTTTTATAGATGAGGGTACTAGTAAACGTTCTGTTTCAAAATAATTAACAAATATACAGTGATTGGATGTGCTAGCCGCACGCTTATACACTGAAGACCTAATTGTTGGATTTGATCTAATATGAGTAGTGTGTAGGTTTTGTTGTGGAAGAGGAGGCGGCTCAGGAATATTGAGATCGCTACTAGATCCAACATAAGGCAAAATAGCTTCTGACAGACCAGGGCGATTGGAGTCTTGCTGATCACGACGTTGCAATTCTCTTGTAGCTGATCTCCAGCAAGCAGCACATACTCTTTCCAATCTTGAGATCTAAAAATAACACAATTAAACATGTAATATGTAACATTTCACAATGGGATATAAACTTGATAAAAGTGTGTATTGTAATGTGAAATTTACATCACATTAGGGATACATTTTTTTTTAAGATAGGGTGACAAACGGGCATAAAGTCCACCTGATGGTAATTAGTATTTGCTGTGGCCCATATCTTATTTTCTCCAGTCTTCTACAGTTTTTAGTTATAATACTGTAATTAGATGTGTTTATAATATTGAGTCCCAATAAGAGAACGTTTCACAAATAAATAATGTTGTGGGTATTAGATAATATTATCTATTTTAACACAATTATTGCCTGATCATTTTCATACTTGGAGGGCCATCCTGCAACTAAATTAGTAGTATATTAACTATATTAGTAGTATATTTGTAGTATGAATGGGTCGGCTCGACTGGGTAAGGACCATGCTCTTACAGAATACCATAGTGAAATAGCAGCTTATTGCTGCTGTGTTTCGTATAGTGGATGTAAAGAACCAGAGATCCTTTTTTACTGGGAACAAAACAGTCCATCATAGTTCTCAGGGGTGACAATGAATCTGCACTTTGATTTGTAATCGAGAACAGATGTAGATGTCTATGGGCCACAGCAAATACTAATTACCATCAGGTGGACTTTATGCCCGTTTGTCACCCTATCTTAAAAAAAAATGTATCCCTAATGTGATGTAAATTTCACATTACAATACACACTTTTATCAAGTTTATATCCCATTGTGAAATATTACATATTACATGTTTAATTGTGTTATTTTTAGATCTCAAGATTAGAAAGAGTATGTGCTGCTTGCTGAAGATCAGCTACAAGAGAATTGCAACGTCGTGATCACCAAGACTCCAATCGCCCTGGTCTGTCAGAAGCTATTTTGCCTTATGTTGGATCTAGTAGCGATCTCAATATTCCTGAGCCGCCTCCTCTTCCACAACAAAACCTACACACTACTCATATTAGATCAAATCCAACAATTAGGTCTTCAGTGTATAAGCGTGCGGCTAGCACATCCAATCACTGTATATTTGTTAATTATTTTGAAACAGAACGTTTACTAGTACCCTCATCTATAAAAGATCTGTTATTACTTAATAATAAATTCTATGTACCACCAGCAGCACGAATCTGTCGTCACCACCTGGATCATAGCCGTTGGAGCGAATTAACTCCCCAGCTAAAAGATTTTACTGGTAGTCAATTCGACTCAATTATGAGAATAATGCAGCGAGCTGCCTATTACCATATAGATTTCTCAAATATTTTAATTATGCCTACATATTTGTGTCACTTTTTGTTAGGCATTAACTCGGATCAGTTTTATGATTTGTTAAACTGTATCCCAAGTCTAGCATGACAAGTACCAAATGCCACGGTTGCTTTAAGCATTTGCTTAGTAAAGCTTAGAACTGGTAATGGTAATGAAAGGTTGGCAACTCTCTTTAATAAATCTCGTGTCACCTTAGAACGCTTAATGAATAAGGCCAGAACATGTTTATTTAATGAGTTTGCTCCATTGTATTTCGGATTTAATCATATGAATGTTGAAGATGTTGCTTCTAGAAATAGAATAATACCAGAAGGATTATTTGGTAATCCTGATTTGCCACCTAATTCTAAACCAGCAATAGTCGTATGTGATGCTACTTATGTATTTATCCAAAGTAGTTCTAATTACTTATTTCAAAAACAAACATACAGTTTGCAAGAACTGGATAATTTGGTCAAACCATTTATGATAGTGTGTTGTGATGGTCATATTTTGGATTGTCTCGGACCATACAAGGCGACAACTAATGATGCTACAATTACAAGTTTAAACTTACGTAATGAGGATGCTTCTTTAAGATCATTTTCCCAAAGAGGTGACGTTTTCATACTTGATAGAGGATTTAGGGATGTAATTAATGAACTCCAGGTATATGGCTTTGTAACATATATGCCAGAGTCTCTACTTGAGAATGAACATCAATTAACAACCCAACAGGCAAATTCTCGTTTTGTTACTATGTGCCGCTGGGTTGAAGAAGTGGTTAATGGTAGGTTGAAAAGAGATTTTAGACTCTTTCGTCATGTTTTTAACAATAGAGCGGTTTTGCACCTAAAGGATGATTTTAGAATCTCATGTGCCCTAATTAATAAGTTTCATGTCGTTATAGAAGACCCACCAGAAGCCATGGAATATGTAAGAATTGCTAAGGATAGGCTTTTACTAGAGAACCATTTGGCAACTTATGTTGAACGGGCAAATCTCAATAGAAAGAGTGTGAATTTTCAGTTGATTGACAGCAATAATCCACATTTAGATGGATTTCTACGATTGACAATAACTGATTTAAAACGGTTAGCTCTTGGGACTTACCAACTCAAACAGACTAGATCTTATTATGGAGAACACATCCGTTGGACTGGTATTTATTCAGTTGAAGTGAATAATACTATCGATGATGATGTACCTTTGATTTTGGGGCTTAATAATTACCTCTTAAGAGGTAGGATTAAATCTAGACATGTCAACAGTCGTACTTATCACACATATTTATTAATTAGCAGAGATGATGCTGTGGCCAACACTTAAGAAACCATAGTAGGTTATTGCTGCAGCTGCCTTGTCGGTAAGCGAACAGTAGGCTGCTGTGCTCATATTACGACGATAGTGTGGTATTTGAGCTGGGGACAGTATAATGACGTAACTGCGCCGGGAACGGCTTTAGATGATTTTTTTTAGGAATATGATGAATGATTAAAGTAAATATATTTTAAGTAAATATTTTTGACTTTAAATTGCTATTAAAAAACCCAAATGGACTTGTTTGTTTTATTTTTTCTATCACTTACCTAATCGATTCACAACAACATAAGCTTGAGCAATAGTGTCTGTCATGAATAGTATCGTATCTTAGATTAAAGGGTTAAAGACGCTCTAGACTCAACGAGCTTTTTTCGGTCTGGATGGTCACACTTATGATAATGTATTATTGATATTGGTGTGGTAGTGTGATCGCGGTGGCGTCCAATTATATACATATTACCTTTAGATACGTTACCCACTCACAGTATTGGCAATATGTATAAAGGTCGGGCAAATATCCGAGTTTCAGTCACGCATCCGATGGCGTGGCTATGTGTTGCTATGACTCGTAATTCTTACAAATATTAATGGATTACTAATATTATTGGTTTTTAGAGCAATAATGTTTGTCCATGTTTAAAGTGTCAATTTAAAATAGGTCGTTGGTAGCATCGAAAAATCTAATGGTTTTTAGGTTATTTTCGATTTTATAAAATAACTCCAAAACCCGGGGTTTTTTTTCAAAAAAGGACTTTTGTAGGAGTTAATAGGATTAGAGTAGTCTATAAAAAACAAAGTTTGATTTTGATGCAACTTGGTACGAGATTCCATACATCTATGGTCATTTTCCTTTAGAATAAATATATCTCTTCCTGAAATAAAAAAAATTATGGACATATATTTTTAAAGAACCCACTTCTTTTGCTCCAAAATTATACCACAATTAAAGTCCGATTTTGCACTTTTTGTGCAATATGTACTACTTCATTAAAATATTTTTTAAACGTGGTATAGCCAAACTGCAGTTATATTAGTAGTATAGTTGTTACACGAGTGCGTCGGCTCCACCGGGGAAGGACCACGCTCTCACAGAATACCAGCATGAAATATTAGCTTAATACTGGCTGTGTTTCGTATATAGAGAACCGGAGACGGTTTTTTCTGGAAACAAGGCATTCCATCTTAGTCCTCGCGGGTGACAACGCATCTGCATTTTCATTTGTAATTTTTGATAGATATAGATATCTATGGGCCGCAGTAACTACTTACAATCAGGTGGACTGTGTGCTCGTTTGTCACACTATTCTAAAGAAAACATACAATATAAAAAGCTGTATTCATTTCAATGATGAGAGCCGAGGTGGCTCAGAAGAGCCCCGGTGGCTCAGAAGAGTCCCGGTGGCTCAGAAGAGCCCCGGTGGCTCAGATGGTTAGCTCTTGCGTTAAATTTCACAGTACGCTAGCAAACCGGGTTCGATCCCCGATGGCATCAATGAAATTGTTAATTGCAATTTTAAGTGCTGATCTACCACGTGCTCGGCGGTGAAGGAAAATATCGTGTGGAAGTCTGACTGTCTGAGAAATAATAAAAAATATTTCGAAGACATGTGATGTTCGCCAACACGCATAGGGGCAGCGCTGCGGACACTTCTTTGCCCCTAAAACCCTCTTAGAATTGAGGAAAGGCCCAGCAGTGGGTCTTATATAGGCTGTAACTGAAATAATTAGCTGAACAAATTATAGCTAGGCAACAATAAAAACTAAATGGATGGATGGACATAAGTATAAAATTGAATAAATATATAACATGGGTACTCATTTCTTTAAAATGCTCCTGGTACTTGTTGGATTTACTGTATCTACAGTAATATTCATTTACGAATGATACTGTAGGTATCAGCAATCTTGCTCTAGGTTGAAATATAACGCAACGTAACACGATTTACAAAACTGAAACGTACGTAAAAAGAAAATCAAAAATATTTTTTTTAAATTGTTTTTGATTTATGAATTTCGCGAAGTACATACAGATAAAAATGTACATTAAAAAAACCGATATAAGAAATATGTGTCTAGGTGACCTTAAAAACCACAACGTGTTTATATTAGAATAAATAAAATAAAAATTTCAAATATTAAATATTAAAATAAAAATATTAAAAAGCATATGTAAATACTTTCTACTTTTCTGTTTTAATAAATTGTTTAAAAAAATTCCGAAGTCTTGTGTTAACATACATGGCATATCCAAATGCCACATCAAATTTTTGCATTAATCATCGAATGAGATTGGAGTCAACCAAGCTCCGTTGGTCTGCTCGAGGGCGCTAGATTCTTTACGATTTTAACAATTCAACTGAATTTGAACGTGATGCAGTATGGCAAACTTTAGTTCCTTTTTTTCGCTACCCGCAAAACAGAGAAATAGATTTCACTACTGCGGACGTCTCAGAAATGGACACTATTGCATCTATTGCGGACATTGAAATATTGAAAATATTGCACTTTATCCTCATTTTGATGTACTAAAACTGTAAATGATGAACAATTACACATATGTTAACACAAAACTGACAGTCAACACTAAAATTTTACGTACATTTCAAGTCAAATTTCAACAACAAGCATGTTAGTTTTAAGATAGCGGTTTGCTTCATACAAATTAGAAAACAATTTTACACTTACTCAATGAGATAAAACACAAAATGAGATTACAAATAAGGAGGTTGCTTACCCAGGCATTGTTTTAACACAATTCATCACACAATTAATATATATTAGTACAAAATAATTGCTAACAACTTTGTTGTTAGCGCGCGTCAATCACACTGATGGCTGACTCAAGGAACGGACAAATTATCGGATTGTATATATAAAAAATCCTACTAAGCTGTGGGGTTTTTATGGTAACCTTTGTTATCCTGTACACATCGACATATGGTAGAATGAGTTAGACATAGTGCGTAATGCTTTATTTTGAAATTAAAAGAACGAGTAAAAAATGTCCAGCACTTGGACGCCCGCAGTGAACTGAGATATTTTCGTGTCCATGTATTAGAAATATCAACAAGCTTGCCACTGTCCCCTTGTTAATTCGGTCGACACAATCAAATATCTTGGCATAACTCTAGATAAAACTCTAAATTTTAAAATCCACATTGAAGATTCGTCATGTCACTAATCGGAGTATTATACGCAACGTTTATTTTGCACTTTGCCTTTCTATCATACACATTTCATGTTGGGGTGGTGCCGCAAAAACTATCTTGAAACCTTTAGAAATCGCACACCGATCAATTTTAGAGATTATGGCCTTTTGACCCATATTATATCCGACAATTCAGCTCTAAAAAGATCACAACGTTCATATTGTAAGACAATTGTTTATACTACATACAGTGATGTTACAACATCGTTCCATGTGTTGAAATTACCAAGAGGCGTAAGGACAAAATCTGCAGAATTCTAACAGTCTACTCTCATTTGGCTAAAAGGTTTTTCTCATATGTCGGTTCCTTTCTTTATAGCAAAACCAACTTTAATATTTCTATCTATGAACTATCTAATTACAAATGTAAGAAAGCCGTGTACTCCTTCATACTAAACAAGAGTTATGAAGAGACACAACAGTACTTATTAACTAACTAATTTATATTATATTAATATAATTATATTATGAGGGCACACCCACACACACACACACACACACACACACACACACGCGCGCGCGCGCGCGCGCACGCACGCACGCATGCACGCACGCACGCAAGCACGCACGCACGCACGCACAAACACACACACACACGCACACACGCACACACACACACACACACACACACACACACACACACACACACACACAAAATTTAAATTATTTAATCATAATTTATATGGGACCACCCCTGAGCTACCATTTTCTCTCTCACCACACGCACTGCAAAATTATGTTGCTATTTTACTAGCCTATGTATACCGCAGTCCACACGTTAATACAGCATACCCATAGCAAAATAGTACCTGAGCGACTCAGCTTCATTCTAAGTCAGAAAAAAATATCTTCTCAGACAAGACAAAACTCAGATAAAGTCTATCAAGATATGTTTGGAAAGTAAAATGTTAAACAAATTCGAAATATCATCCGAAACGATTGCGCCATATCCAAGAAACCAATAACATAATATTATATATTATATAAAAGCATGAATGGATGTAGGTGGCTCAGGACCGCGCTTTATGTCATTACTTGGGGGAGGCCTATGTTCAGCTGTGGACTTGTGAAGGGCTGTAATAATTTTGGCCATACTTTGTTTAACCACGACAATGCTATATAACATTTTTTTATAAATTTAATCATATGTTTACATGCCATTAGATCATCTGCATAATAAATAAAAACTTTCACAAAAATGTAACGTACAGCCCGAACAGACTAAACAGACTAAAGGCATGAAATGCTTACTCAAATAAAAAATTAGGATTATATAATGTACTAATCGTGTTGTGGCTGTGTAAGAATATCTGCTATCCCATACCGTCCAGGGGTGTCGTAATGGAGAGAAAATGAAACAGGAGGTGAGCAGCAACATCATCCCGATAATAACTCAAAATAATAAAAATATGCGGTTTGCCATAGCTGCTACGCTTAGCTAGTGGGCCGAGCGTGGCAACTACGGCAAAAACCCCATGAAGCAATTTATGAGGGAGGCCTATGCTTCCTTCCACAAAACAGCTTATTCAATGCGGAAATGCCAAGTGCATACCGATTACGCGGGAGGAAAGACAAATTATGTCGATCTAGTATAGACTAAAACCGGGTTCAGTTTCTATAACAAGTAGATATAACTAAGATGATAAGCAAACGTACAGTCCACCTGATGGAAAGTAACAACTGTAAGTGCATGGACACCACACAGCCCAATTCAAGCTAAAAAGCTACAGTTGCGATGTCATATCTGAGGACTAAGATGGAATGCCTCACATCCTGCGTGTACTAGATCTCTTTACCCTTCAGACCGAAGGAAAAAATTTAATATTTGACGTCCGGAATAGGTAAGACAACTCTAGGAAGCTACAGCCTTCCCGGCTCCATCGGCTACAAGTTCGATTCATAAATTTGATTTAGAAGAACGTCGTATCACTATCATTACCGATTTAGCGATGTGGTACTGGCAGAATCCTAGAAACCTTAACTCCATTTTATTCGGTGAAGATGAGGTGAGGACTTCATTGTAAGTTGAATGCTTAACATAGAGAAAACCACTCGCCGCGTAATCCACCAACACACTTCCAGTATTGGCTTGCAAATCCCTCACAAAGCCGCCAACCGGACCGACCCTCCAAGTCAGGCAAGGTATTTAGTCCACTTTTAGTGTACTAAGCAAAGGCGTAACTGATAAAAATCTATTATTTAGAAATATTTAACGCAGACACTGTTTACACGTGGTAGAGCCACGCTGCAGCTTTATTATGGTAGTAGCAAGAATTCGTTGGTTCGACCGAGGAAATACTATGCTCTCACAGAATATCAGCGTAAAATAGCAGCTTAATATAGCTGTGTTTCGTCTGGGGAGTGTAGAGATACGACGACCCGTTCTACTGGAATTGAGGCATTCCATATTAGGCCTTAAGGGTGACAACGCATCTGCATTTTGATTCTAAATCGAGGTTCAATGTAGATGACTATGGGCCATCCATTTACTATCAGGTGGACTGTGTGCTCGTTTGTCACTCTTATCCTATATCAAAAATAATACAACAAAAATGACGTCAAGAATATTCAATCGCAATGTATAAAAAAAATAAAGTCCACCATTATAAAGCATCGTTCCGCCTATTTACCAAATCCGATTTAGAAAAGCCTTCTGAAGATAACAAGCTACTTCTCAAATTACATAGACAACGCTCTTTTATTTTATTTTTGATATTATCTATTTAAATTTCCCCTTTAAAGCGATCCGGCTTCCCCGAGTAATAATGGCTTTGTCTCCTGCTAGTAAGAAAGAGAAGCACGGGAAATGAGATAAATGAATATCACATTATGAGGGCTAAAGTAAAAACAACTTCCTAAAGAACAAAGATATGAAATCAAATTGAGGCTCTCTCGGCTATGTTGTAACAATATCAACTATCTGAGAGCTCTGCAAGAACAAAAATAAGTGTTACTTTTTCGTTTAATAATCGTTTCAGTTCATTTTTAAAGACAGATTAAGGTAATCAGTGTTCTGGGTGCTGAGGTTACGAAATTTTGTATCTAAATTTCTCGCTTACGCAGAGATGGTTGAAAAGTTTCTGAGGTGCAAGGAAAGGATCTTAAAACAACTTAATTTATAAAATTTCACGAAACGTATTTTACCTAGACTTTTGTGAAAAAAAATGCTTTAAATATAAAACTATTTACAAATGAAGAAAACGATAAATATAATATATTATGATGATTGAAATTTACTATGCAGAATTTCAGCATCCATTACAGCCTTTTAAAGCCCACTGTTGCATATAAACCACTTCAAAAGATTGCTTCACAGAGGAGGTTTTTCCATAGTTACCATACTTGGCAGGCAGGTTAGCAACCGCAGATTTCTTATTATTTTGCCTTGTTATGAGGAAGATGATACTGCCCACCTCATATTTCAGTTCCTCTCTGTTGCCTCTTTAAACACTCACGGGACAATATGTTGTAAGTTTTGTAGAATAAGGGTGACAAACGGGCACAGTATTCCTAGTGGCAAGTGGTGCTGTGGCTCATAGACAGCTACGTTCTCGATTAAGAATCAAAATGCAGATGCGCTTTCACCCCTGGGGACTTAGATGGAGTGCCACGTTTCCAGTAAAGAGGGTGTCCAGTTTTCTACACTCACCATACAAAATATAACAACGTTGAGCTACTATTATACGCTGGTATTCTGAGAGAGTATGGTCCTTCCTGGTCGAGCCAAACTATTCGTGCTAAAACCATAATTGGCTTGCCTAATGGTAAGTGACCTGCCCCACCCATGCACAATTATAATACCAGGGAAATAGCGGGTGTGTTGTCATCCTTTCAGTTAGGAGTAAGCTTTTTACTTGAATGTCCCTAATTGGTATCGGTCAGGAAAAATCGCTGGTGGTAAACGATTCCATAGATGGGTAATACGAGGAAGATAACTCCTAGTAAAACGTACAGTGGTGGACCGCTAAGCATTCAGATGGTATGGATGAAATCGTGAGCTTTGACCCGACGTTCTTACGTGAAATTTGGCGGCTGGTATTAATCCAAATAATTCCTTAATGTACTACCCGTGGTTGATGCGATAAAAGAGGCAAAGGGATGCAACATCTTCATCCATTTCTTTCCAGTGCCAGTTGATCGAGCCAGTGGGAAAGGACTTGGTCGTTGACGATTCGAGACGTTCTGCGCTGGATATGGTCAACTGAAAGGAGCTGACCCCGTGATGGGAACAGTATTTATGTGAGACTGAAACTGTGCCTTGTAAAGTTGCAGGCAGTGAACTGGCGTGAAATACTGTCCCGCTCTGCGGAGCACGCCAAGCTTTTTAGGGGCCAATTTGGCATTCTCTTCCAAGTGACCATGTAACTGCACATCACTCGATATGTCGACATCAAGGATTCCAATACTGACTGAGGTAACAAGGGCAGTACCTTAAAACTGAGAAGATACGAAAAAGGGTTTCACCTTGACGGCATGTACTATCCCTTGAGTCCGAAACCTACACTGAGAGGGAATTACGTCTCACAGCTGACCGCAAACGGCATACATTATCTCGCGAGTCCAAAACCTACACTCAGAGGGAATTACGTCTCACAGCTAATTGCGAACGTCATATTTTATCTCGAGAATCTGAAACTTTTACTCAGTATGAAGAC
Organism: Parnassius apollo; assembly: GCA_907164705.1. NCBI lineage: Eukaryota > Metazoa > Arthropoda > Insecta > Lepidoptera > Papilionidae > Parnassius > Parnassius apollo. The sequence goes on from CAJQZP010000141.1 coordinate 4,703,956, forward strand.
CGTTTGACAAATGATAGGGTGCACCATAATATTATTCGATCTCTTGAAGATGAACATGAGCATGAACAACGACTAGAGTCGGGACGAGAATATTATAATTCTTTGAGACAAGAACGATTAATGAGTTTGTCTAATAAAATATTAAGAATTGAAAATAGTAATCTCTTGAAACGGACGAACAGAGAGAGGCCCGTCTTACTGCGGACAGATTTCGACATAGTCTTAATGACTTAGATGTACACATAGAAGATCAATCTACAAATTTGGTAGCGTGGTCCGACAAATATAAAAGTGGGTTTGCTTATAACCCCACAATTGTCAGATCATCTTCTAAAATAGGCGATATGAACGTAGTATGTTCTTTTTGTAATGCTTCAAAGTGGAGTAAGGAGTCGGCTGGTTTCTGTTGTTCTGAAGGTAAAATAAATTTGCCTTTGTTCGAAGATCCACCGGAACCTTTGGAGTCACTACTTTTAGGGGAACATGTGCAATCTAAACAGTTCTTAGACAATATTCGCACTTATAATAGTGCGTTTCAAATGACATCCTTTGGTGCTCAACAAATCTCAGAAGGTCCTTTTATGCCTACTTTTAAGATAAAAGGCCAGGTTTACCATTTGATAGGATCCCTTTTGCCTGAAGACCAACCTAAGTTTCTTTAAATATATTTTGTATCCGACTACAACGAACAGTCGAATATAAGAAATCAATATTTTCCGAATTTAAATACTGAAGTTATTTCACAATTTCAGAACATGTTGCATCAGGTTAATTCGTATGTATGCAGTTTTAAATCAGCATTAGAAGCTCTTCCTCGAGATGGTGATAATAATTTTAAAATTGTTATAAATGCCGATAGGCGTCCAACTCAGGAACACCCTCGGCGTTATAACGTTCCATCCACGAATGAAGTTGCTGTAGTATTGGTCGACCAGGAATGTAGTAGGCGTGATATCGTTACCCGTTCCAGAGACAATCGTTTGCATCGTGATTACGGAACCCACAGGGCTTACGACAGTTTGCAATATCCTTTGATATACTTTCGAGGGGAAGATGGTTATAATTTCGCTTTATACCAAACTGATCCGCGTACAGGCGCACCTACAAGCCGCTATCAAGCCGCAATTCTCGTTGTGAAGCAGTTTCAGCTTCTCGGGATAACACATGTTGTTCTCGGTCAATGGTAAGCCTTAGCTCTCGTTGAGAGGAAGTTTGAGACGCCCGTGATGTAGTTCGTCTCGCTCTGTCAGCTGCTAACCGCATCTCTCTTTCTGGAGAGCTTTCATTGGCTCGAGAAGTTGAGGCACTAACCCTCATAGAGTTTAACTGATGTGCTTTTTCCTCTGCCGATTTTTGAGAACGCACATTTCACATTCTCTTAGCTTCTCTCGAATTTCGAGATAAAGATAATCGTTTTTTAGGTGGCATTGTGTATTTTATTTTTAATCGACGGCATTCAGTTACCTAACAAAACAATCTACGTTAGAGGTCCTAACTATAGCTACCATACACTTAAAAAAATCTAAATGCCTACTTAAATAATAAAACGGATCCTAAATAAATCATTAAATCTAAAATTAAATTCTTAAAAATATATAAGTAGGTACCTAAACTACGTCTAATAGAATGAAATAACCTATTTGATACCTAGGTTTAAAACTACAGCTAAATAAAAAAAAGTTTAATTTATAATTAAGCTAATACTGAGAAATATTTAAACACTACCAAAATAACTAATACCTATTTTATAAAATAACAACCAAAGAAATCTAAAAATAAATTATTAAACGTAAGAGTAGACTAAAAGTCGCACTGATAAGCACGGTTTGTTAAAATCAAATATTGTCTGTCAATAAGGTCGAACACTCTGAACGTCTATTCGCATCAACAGCCAAATATTGTATGAAGCTCGCACTCTTTTTTTTGCGCCCGAAGCAAATATGGGCAACCCTCCGGAAAGCAGGGGAGGAAGGTGGGGAATGCTCATAGCATACCACACAGCCGGCTGCGTGGTTATGTGGAGAATTTTTACCCACTAAACCCCACCTTTATGGATTGGCTTACCGATCTGACGAGAGATCTCTAAGCCGTATACGGACGCGAGATCTCTCAACAGATCGGTAAGAGATCTTGCGTCCGTATACGGCTTAGAGATCTCTCGTCAGATCGGTAAGCTAATCCATAAAGGATCCCCCGCCTTTTTATACCTCCCGCAGCGAGCCGCGTCGAGCGCGGCGACCGTTACACAAAAATAATCCTTATATCATGATTCAGTATTCACGCGCGATGGCTTATTAGCGTATTTCATGTATAACTTTGGTGTTTCTATACCGATTTCTGTGATTCTTTTTTATTGAATAGATAATACTGTTAACTTATTTTTAATTAGGGATGAGTGAGAGTGTTATAAACGTAAGAGTGGACAAATATAATCAGAAAGCTCCGAACTGCAAAGCTATCGGGAGTTACTCGTGTTATTGTGAGGCAACCATAAAATATAGACATATGCTGTCGTGGGATATTTTTTATATAATTTTAAAGAGAACATTTCCGTTACGCATTATTTCTGAGTAGCTTTAACCATTAAGGCTGCACACGCGACGAAAGCTTAAAAAATGGAGTAATTTCTCCCGTTTCCCAAACATTTCCCTTCACTGCTCTGCTCCTATTGATCGTAGCGTGATTAAAAGTATACTATAACCTGCCCAGGAGTATGATAAATGATTGTACCAAGTTTCGTTAAAATTCGTCGAGTAGTTTTTGTTTCTATAACGAATATACAGACAGACAAAAATTTTACTGTTTGCATTTTTGGCATCAGTATCGATCACTAATCAACCCCTGATAGTTATTTTTGAAATATATTTCATGTACAGAATTGACCTCTCTACAGCTTTATTATAAGTATAGATTATGTAAATGAGATTCAAATGTTCCTGCAGACAAACTGTGTAAGCAGTTTTGCGAGAATGTCGACGGTCCATACGTACATAAAGACATGTCTAAAACCGAGGTTTACAGGAGAGCGTAATTTATGTTCAAACTGCCCTAGAAATAATTCTATGTACAAACATAAATACTTTTTTTCTACAATGTTTTTATTATCTTTAGGAACTTTATAATGTTATTTATACATTGTCAACAAGTCATTTATACATATTTTATTTTTTATATTTTCATAGAACAACTGATAGGTAACTGTTTCTACGCTGATATTAAAATATAAGCATGTCAGACATGTATATGATTCCTTTATATACGCAGGAAAAATAAAACTGTGTCTAAAATATAATTTAAATAATTTTTTTTGTAAAATCGTAGTATAATGTTATTATTTTCTAACCGATACATTATCGTCGTAAGATCGCCACCTATGAATATAAAAAATGCATCAATGAAGACATATCGCTGTATACGCGGTTTCATTAATTCGAGGTAGGACTTTGTTTCTTGAAATGTAAACAAAGACATGTCTTTAAATAAAACTATCACGATTGTGTTTTATTAATTAACAATATTTATAGTTGAAAATTATTTATTGTTAAATATCAATATTCTTAGCGTCTAAACAATAGGTACTTTTAGTTTCATTGCAGTAGGAATTAAACATTAAAAAATCACAGTTGTTTAAGGTTAATCATTAACAATTTGTATGTAAGCAAATTTTATTTTTGTAGTTGGTAATATTTAATATTCATCACATCTTTATTTAAGTGTGTGCCTTAGCTTAATTATCTATCTATCTAATTAGTACTATTAAATCAAAATCACAGCGTTATTTAAGTATGTGCCTCATATTCTATCTCTCTAATTGGTAATATTTAATAATCATCACATCTTTATTCAGACTGATTCATCTTATTACTAGTAAAATTTTCTTAGTTAGTAGTTAAATAAAAAATAAATTGTAATTATAGATTGTTTTAACAATCTTCTTCGTCATTATCCTGTTCTTCCTTACTATGCTTAAGATTATTGTAGAAGTCATGATATTTTTGGGATAATCATTGTATCGCATAAACTAACCAAGTATTTATATTTCACTTCAGTGATAGGAATAGGATTATTGTACAACTTCTCTAGTATTAGATTTTGTTCCCTCTTTTCCTCCCTCTAGTGAATTTCAAATTCAATCCACAGTTGTTTTCTATAATTTTCTCCAAAAAATCGTATTAAAATTTCATAATGTCTGGATTACTCCATTGCACTTTTACTTCTCTTATCTTACTCCAAGAAATTTTCTCTGACTTTGTATCTTTTATCCAGTTTTTAGTATGTAGCCAAGCTTTTAAATTCAAAACTAAGTCTTTATTTACTTCTACGACTGTATAAGCTGGGCTATTCTGTTTCGCCCAGCGAACCAGTGTTTATTACCATACATCCGGTTGTAAATAAGTTTATTTTTTGCTGTTCGCTCTATTAATGCGTGAACGTTATCTGCCTTCTTTTTAGTATTGCCTTTTTCCAAGATTCGATGGCACACGTCTACTTTGAATGTATTGCTTACTTACAGGTACATACAAAAAACAATGCGACTGTGATTCTGACCGGCGCAGTTGTCTGACCAGAATCTAAAATCTTTGACGCCAGCTTTAACTTTGTTGTTTACGAAAGAAAACAAACAACTAGCCACTTCAATGGCGCTACGTTTAGCAATTGTCTCATTAAATATGTAACAAATAGCTTCCTTTAACCCAGCATCAAACACTGTAAAATTATAAACTGATAATTTCCTTTTGTAATACAGCACACTAATTTCGCCATGTAGAGTGTTGCAAATATCAGTAGGATTTGATTGAGATTCAATTTTATTAACATTTTTTAATTTCCTGGCAATTTTTTTGTTATCAATGTGTGACATGCTTCAGTTTATCATCATTGATTTGCGAGGTGTTGTTTTTCATTGCGTGACACAGGCTGCATTGGTCCTTTTAGGTATGTGAAAAGCTATGTTAAGTTCTTTGTTAACAATATCTTTGTATTGTCTTACAAAAGTAGCTATATTTTCACCTATATTCAGCTCTTTACACCATACAGTATACAGAACATACATTTTTTTAAAGTCAATTCGAAATCTAAATACTGTTTATTTGAGTCTTTGAGCGTTGTTAGTTGTTAGTAATTATATTCCTTGTTATTGCTTTTTTCATATACTGACGCTTTTTTTCGTTGATGCCGTGTTGATGAACAACACATTTCACTGGATCCTAACGGGCTTGATCTTAATGTTGATGAGAATGGTACCTTCGCTTAAATAGTTACATTCGTTTACAGCGTCCCCAAAGGACATGCATGGACTTGGCATTGGTGTTGAAACCCAATTTTCAGGTATTGTTTGTGATGTTTCATTTTCACAAATGGGCGTGGTGAGATAGTAATATTCAATTTCAACATTCGAAATTTCCCTTACCGTATTAATTATATAATTTAAATCACTTTGCGATAGCATATTAGTGGATATAATATGATTTTGTTCTCCATCATTATGTGCTACGGCAACTTGTCTTTCGTCGATGGAAACTTCCAAAGGCCAACCCTCAAGATCCATTGATACATCTTTTTCGGTACATACAGGCGTATCTAAAAATAAAAAATAATAACGTATATTTATGTTTATTCAACAGTAATAATCGTAAATGAAAACAAATTCATACATAAATGTTCTACTCGTAGTTACACACAAACATGTAGGACATGACTTCATATACTTCGATAAAAATAAAAACTTTTTCTTTATTCTAATTATTTCATAGAAATCATATTTTAAAGAAGCATGGAACTTATTATAAATATTTGTGTAATAATGATAATTTAATGACTATATCATAGTTTAAGCGGATATGTCTGCTTTTACACTGCGATCGGTTAGAAAAACATTAAAAATGCTTATTTTTATCGGTTTTGTGTATTATTGAGCGTTTAATATATACTTATTTGAATAAATAATTACCCTCATTAGCTTTAGCAATATAATTAATTACGTCTTGTGCTTCAGAAACGCATAAAATATTATTTCTGGAGTTTGCAGTATCCACCAATAATTTTGATCTACTGCTATTCATGTTTTACAGTATTATGCAGGAAATATTATGAATACTTTTAACTACCACACCACCAAAGCATAACTGTATTAAAACAATTATTTCACCACGCGAACAAGCATCGTCACGTCTTCTCCAAGTAAATGAAGATAAGTCGGACAAGACCGCGCTCGCACCGTGTGGCGCGCATTTTAAAACGCCGTACGAAATTATAGGTATAGATATCCGCATCTACGACATTTATTCGTAATAATTATCATATTTGTTCTCTTATACGATTTCAATATGAAGTTAAATACGTAATGTTTAAAAAAATCTTATATAGGTATGTGCATTAGGAAAATTGAAAGCCAATTATGCAATAAAAATATGCCATATTTGACATGACTTTATGTACGTAGGGACCGTCGATATGTATAATATTTAAAAATCAAATTTTGTATTTTAAATAATAAATTAATAAAAAAGAGAGAACGACTAAGGGAAATTAAACAGAAGATGGGTAGCGGAAACTTTAGAGCATTATGAAGAGACCTAGGTTCGGCAGTGGAATAAGAAAGTCTGTAATGAGTGAATGACGAGCCCCACGACCTAAAATAGACTGATAGAGGGTTACTTCATCCCTGTACTACAAAAGGCTGACTACACACGTGAAACTATATAAATATAGATTATTTGCATGGTTTGCAAAATTATTAAATGTGAGTAAGAAGACAGTTTTGCGATTGATGACTTTTTTATAGTATAAGTGACAAACGGGCACACTTTCCAACTGATAGTAAGCAGGTGCTGCAGGCCATAAGTCTCTACATATATCTTCAATAAAGAATCAAAATGCGGATGCGTTTTCCCCACTTGAGTACTAATATTAAATTCCTCACTACCAGTAATAACGATCTCCGGTCCTCTTACCTTACCATACGAAAAACAGCAGCAGCATTAAGTTGTTATTTCACGCTGTCGAGTCCACCCAACGTGATACAACCTTAATAGCTACAGCGTGACTCTATTTTGTATAAATATAATAATTGCATCAGGATAAGGAAATTATCGATAAAATGTCTGCAGTATCATTTAATTTATTACTTAAACACATAACAGTGTTACGCATGGCAAAGTATAATAATAATAAGTATAATAAAATAGACGTATTGAAGTGATGACCCCATCGCCCGCTGACGTAACAGTTAAGTGACAAAACTGCTACGTCGGTGTAGTCAGTCAGTGTCTTGCCAAAAGATGTGAGCGCCGTGCTTCGGCAGTACTGAGGGTGCAAAGGCCCGTTTGTGCTGACGACCGTACAATGATACAATGAAACGGTGCCGGGCCGTCTCCCGTTAATTGGCGCTCAGAAATGGATTAAAACGTATAGGGCCGCTGCCTGGGGGTCGACGGGGCGCGTCTGGAGCTGCACGTACACCTAGCAGCCCCTCGTGTCCATTATGATGGCCCCACTGGATGGCTTGGTGTCAGCAGGGTTCTCTCGGACTCGGCAAGTGGCATCCGCCGTTGGTGGAGTGCGCCGCATGCGTTGGATAAAAAAATTAAGAAACTGAAAATATAGCTTATCGGGCTCGGATGCATTACTTTTCTGCTGAACTGGAGCCGTCTATTCCCGTCACGGAACAAAACCTGGCAGACCGAGTTCGGTAAATCATGCGCTCGAAAATATTTGATGATACCGAGCTCAAATGACTACGACGTGAGGCCATTCCATCATTGAATAAATCGGCTATGGCTGGGGATTCGACTCCTTAGGCGACAGACCAGAATCTACACGTTGAAGCCGCCATGGATCTTTCAGTTGTGGTTACTTCGGACGATGATGAAATCGTCTGCCATGAACTAGAGCAAATTTGGAGCATATTGGAAGAGGCGATTTTGGAAACGTGCAGCATGCCTCTCGAAAATCGACCGCGACTTCCCAGTACCCCTAAGCAAGTGAAGTCGGGCTGTCGTGGGGGCTCTTAACCCAATGCTGTTGACCAATTTGGAAGCCAGCCGGGACCTTTGCGAGACGGACTGAATACTTTTTGGCGCCGCAGTTGCAGTTTGTCGTATTATTGGCGCCAAACTTCCCATGGTTGGACGCGCTACTAGACAAATTAGCACCATTCCAGCCTGAGAAAAAGGAATTAAAGAACTTATCTCAAAGGCAAGGACCCTAATCGGCATACTGAAAAGCTTCAGGTCGGGTAATAATAGACCAAGTGTTGTGCGCACCGTTAGAATGGCCTTTGCTGGGACTTATGTCAGTTAATCTCAGCTGGATATCACGCAGAAACTAATGAATAGAATAGCTGACCTAAAGCAAGTAATAACTGCTTGGGAAAGATGGATTTCACGATTTACCGAGAGGTCATGGCGGTTCAACCAAAATTGTCTCTTCTAGAGTGATCAGAATAGGCTGTATAAATAATAATATAAATATATGTGAAGCGGGTCCAGGACTGGATCAGACCGACATTATCGCATTCTGGCGTGGCCTATGGTCAGAGCCCGTAAACCACAGCGAGGGCCCATAGATGGAAGTTGTGGCGAACCAGGGTGCGAGTGTTACACCTATGGACCGAGTCACCATAACGCCGGAAGACGTGGCTGAGGCAGTCCGTAGGGCCCCGAACTGGAAAAGTCCCGGGCTCGAAGGGCTGCATCGATACTGGCTGAAGGGGTTCGTAGTGTGTCACACTGTGCTCGCTCCACAGTTTCAAGGGGCTCTAGACCAGAAGTCACTTTCGAGTCTGTTCACTAATGGGATCAATTACTTGGTTACTAAAGATCAGGATACAACAAACCCGAGTCCGCCCATCACGTCCACCATACATATGATACTGACATCCATTTTGAGCGCAAGAATCACTCGTCACCTGGAGTTAAATCAGGTGATGTCACGCGCTCAAAGTGAATATCGTGGCGTTGGTCGTGGAACGAAGGAACCAATCCTCAAAGTCGCGGTCATTGGCAAAGTGGTGAAACGCAACCGTTAAAACTTCTCCGCTACCTGGATAGACTACAGAAAGGCATTCCACGCGGTACCTGGGTATATCACAGAACGTCGGTATCGTTGAGGCTGATATAAAACAGTCAATTTGCAACGTGTTTTATGCACGCTTGACCAAAGCCTTTTGTCCGGTGTGAATAAGGATCATGCCTGTCCTATGTATACTTTTGGCATACTCAGGTGAACTCAGACTGAACTTAACGCCTTGGGTAGAAAAGTCCGCACTATCATGACGTCCCATAGGATGCATCATCCTAGATCGTCGATATTAAGGCTGTACTTGCCGCGGAAGCATGGTGAGAGTGGCTTTCTGAGCGCGCTCACGATGCGTAATGGCGTAGTGTGTATCCTCCGTTATTACTTCCTGGCGAGACCGAATGACCATTCTATAATGACGTCTTTTCTAGTGATAAAGGGCTTACCCCTCTATCCTTAGCCATTGAGCAATGGCAAGATCGAGCAGTTGCTATGTACATTGCCAACCGGGAGACCGTATGGAAGAAGATGGAGCTCCACGGGAGATACTACAGGGCTCCACATGAGCCCTTCGTAGATACAGTCGCCTGCTTCTACTGGTTATCATTTGGTGACCTCTTCAAGGAAACCGAGGTTTTTGTCTGTGCAATATAGGATCAGGTTATTAAGACCAACAAATATCGGAGATACATCCTAAAGGATGGCACCGTCGACGTCTGTTGAGCTTGTCGCCTTCCTGGTGAGTCATTTAGGCATGTCATCTCCGGTTGTTTTGCGCTTTCTAAGTCAAAACAGATAAGCAAACCAAATATCTGGACCTGGCTCACGAGGTGACCGAAATGTGGGATGGTTTGCCGACTGAAATTATTCCAGTAGCCGTCTCTGCAAATGGGCTATTTCCGGTCTATCATTTATGGATCCCAATCAGATGAAAAAACTATATGGTATCTATATAGCTTTTAATATATAGTTTTCCAATAAATATAATAAACAAAATTAATACATACTTCATAACCATTGGTTAAATTCAGGCGTACATCATCCTACAGAAAATCGAAATCTTGAATGAGCAAGGCATGCGTTTATGTAATCAAACTTTAATCTATGTCTTGTTCAGCTTTAATCTATGTCTTTCGCATCCACAGATCCTTAAGAAATTAATAAAATAATAAATAAACCAAAATCATACAGTACACCAGGTCATGATGGCATTTCCACTAGGTTTATTTACCTAGCAAAAAGGGTGCCTTGTTTTTGCACACCTTTGTAATCTTAGCTTAAAACAAGCAATATTTCCTGATTTATTTATAACGGCTATCGTGTCTACAATTTTTAAAACGGAGGCAAACAAGATGTATCTTACTAGCCAACGGATAGAACAGACCGATTTCTATACTTTCTACTATGTTAAAAATTTTGGAAGGATTCGTTAACAGTGGGTTGATTAGGTATTTTGAGAAAAACAAACTGTAAACTGATTATCAATATGGGTTTCCCACATAGATCAACACATGACGTCTTATTAAAGTTGACATCTTAAATTCCCAAATATGTTGATAGAAAAGAGAAGGTCATTAGTAATATTCTTGACCTGAGGAAAACTTTTTACATAGTTTCAATTCTGATACTATTGTCAAAACTTAACGGCTTGCGTATCCGTGGTCATGTACACCAATGGTTTCGGAGTTATTTGGCAGGCAGACAGCAATACTTTAGCGTAAATAAAGATCTGAGTGATTGAATAAAACTATTATTTACGGATTTTATCGCGTTTAATTAAACTTTAATTAATTTTTATTATCCCGACGTTTCGGGTGCTTTACAGTACCCGTGGTCACGGGAGGGAGGGACTGAGATGTTTGACGTCCCAATGTCATAGTTAGTCCGGCTACCTTCAGTTTTTGAATATTAATTTTTGGTTCGATTTACGCAAAATGAGCTCATTTTTCAAATTAAAGTTGAATTAAACGAGATAAAATCCGTAAATAATAGTTTTATTCAATGAGTGATGCCTCAATCTGTAGATTCGGTATTCCATAGGGCATTATATTAGGCCCGACTCTCTTCTTGGCGTATAGTCTTGGAAGCGCATTAACATTTAATACGGATATGCTAATATTCGCTGACGACACAATCTAACTACTTCATAGGCAGACTCGGAAACAAGCACAAATCTTTGAAAAAATATGTTTTGAGAATATCTCAGCCTAGTTAGAGAATAACTTGCTCACATTAAATAATTCGAGGACCAAATACCTTTGCTTCTCGAGGTCCGCAACATCAGATCCAACTCAAGACTTTACAGTCACACTACATTCTTTACCATGTAATGGAAAGATTACTAGCCAACGGATAGAAAAGATAATTAATGTCTGTTCTCGGGTTAGAAAACTTATATATATTTTCAGACAATTAAGAACAGTCACTAGTAATAAATTGGTTGTCCCTGCAAGCCATCCCTGGAACTTCCCACTAATTTCAAATGCAAAGCGCTCCAAATTTCACCAAATTATGACGTTGAATATGAAATATCGGAATAAGTAAAAAAAAAAAACTTTTTTTTCTCAATTTTTTTGTTAATAATATCTCACAAACGAATTAACCGATTTTGACCAGACTGGTGGGGATTGGAGGAATGGCGGTAGATTTGATTTTTCATGGTTAGCTGATTAGTTTTTGGAATCGATCGGTAAAGCCGTTTAAAAGTAATTTCGAAAATCTGTTTTTCAATGTTTTTATTTTTGAAATTTATCGGACCATTAAGGTCCAAACTAGTTAAAATTCATAGGAAATCTAAGTTTGATTAAACACTTTGGAAATCTTCTTAGTTCATTTCAATCTGTTAAGCCGTTCAAACGCTATAAGAGATTTACCTACATCCACACAACATTGAAAAATCGTTAGGGTGGCTTCCTGTGACCTCAAAACATCAAGATTTGATGAAAACTCAATTTTCGAAAAACGGAGTAAAAACAAACAGCTTCCCGATTTTTGAAAATTTTCAATTTTTCTTCGCGGGAAGTTAAAAATCTTACTTAAACTTAAAAGCTGTGTGACGACGTGGTGTTTCGCACCACAAACATCAATGATTCAACTTAAACGCACGAAAAGAGCAATTTCAAAAGTACTAATGCACCTTCCATACGGAAATCTTACTAATAAAGTATACAACGAGACTCAGGAACTTTCAGTTCGCAAGTTATTTATAATTCAAGCTCTCCCGAGATATCACTGTGTTACTGCCTACTCACTACCACGAATCAATAAAAAAATTCAGTGTCCTATACCCATAACCAAAACTACCTTTATGCAATGATACTACAATTTCATAGAACCATACATTTATAATAAAATTCCCATCGAGAACCTTAAAATCTATGCACCAATAGATTTAAAAAATATGTACTGAAATAGCTGCAAAATCTTGACTATATCCCAAGTTCTTACAATATTAAAATAAAATACAATGATTAAAACAAGCACAGACACAGATGCACTCACAACAACACGTTAAACATTATGTAGCAGTCACCGGTATATATAAATATTAATTAAGGAATAATGAATTATGTACTTACTGAATATAAACTTGGAACTAAGAATTTGGGAAGGCACTGTTTGCTGAGATACAGGTGATAACCTAGTTCAGGAGACAGAGCTCCTTTGTATTTAGACATATTTGGTTGCTAATAAGCGTTATCTCGCTGTCAAAGTCAGACTCAGCTAATCAGATACTTGCACAAGGCATAGACGGGGCATAGATGTTATACATGACTTTTCACCTTGTCCATGTTCATCTTAAAATCTATCCGTTGGGATACACTTTTCAGTTTTTGAGCATTTCTGAGGTCCTCCAGCGATTCTGCTAACAATCTTGTTGGCAAATAGGAGGTGAATAACTTTTTCAATCCAACACCTTAAAACGTCTTCCTATGTAGCTTTGTTTTGGGATATGGTGTCACCCTGTCTGCTGATTTTCTGCAATTGAATAGATATCATACTCTGATGCAGTATTCAGCCATCATAGCCTTACTTATATATATATATATATATATATATATATATATATATATATATATATATATATATATAAAAAAAAAATAATGAACTAAAACCGTTTACTTATAAACGTACATAAAATTTCTTCCTTATCTGATAAAAAATGAATATACGCTAGTAATAAACAGCAATATATTATTAAGAACAAAAGAACAGTAAGCGCGTTCATATATCCATGTTATCAAAGCATTTCATAACGCCATCTCTGTTATTAAGTCTTCTACCTGACTTTATTATTAAGTGAAGAATTTCCCCGCTTTATTCAGAAAAGCGATGAAGGAAGTAGGGTGAAAGGGAGGTAGGCCATGTACGTCTTGCCCTTTGCGCAAGTATAATATTTTTCATAATCAGAGAGAAATGTCTCGCAAGACGAATTCATGAAATACAGTTAAGAGTGATGAAAATAGCGACATTCAAATTTAAAAAAATGAATGTTATATTTAAACAAGGTGTACATATATCATGATATACTTTTAATCCTACAAAATCTGAAACTTTAATGTACGTTAAATAGTTTAGGTACATACATATACTAAACTATAAATGGATACAATAATAGGTTATTTATCAGATATATATTGGATATTTTATGAAATATCAATAAAAGTGTGTTTAGTAAGGTCTATAACTGTATATCGATTATTTCTATGAGAAATTAATGTTATATTTAAACGTGGTAACTCAGTAGATATAATAAAATATATATTATATACGATCTTAATATAATATATCACGATATATTATATTACGATGTTTTCGGTATATAAAGATCATAATGAACTTAGGGAAAAACCGCCGCTACCCATCGTCATTCAGGATAAGACCAAGAGGAACAATCTGTCCAATTGGTTCAACTTCAAAAAAAAATATACTGACCAAAAGTGCAAAATGCCGGCCAGGGCATCCACATTTTTGTCAACTCGACCGAGCAATTGCCCACCTAGTTGCGCGCCCAAGAAATATCTTTCCACACTTACGCCCTACCAGAGGAGCGTACGTAACCTTCGTGTGGCCGTTTGAGGACTCCTGAAGGAACTCGAGACCGACTAAAATCGTTTTCTCTTTAGATATTTAAAGTCCGGCGCAACTGCAACCAAACCAGGATTGCAGTTGAAGCCCCCCGTAATAGGGGTATCGTTGGCCAATGCTAGCGATGCCCTCTCTACGGCCACTCGGCCAGAAATATTAACGCTGGCATAGGTGGGTCAAGTGCCTAGGTAACCACCGTACTACCGACTGCACCCGCACGCCCGAAACGGTAGAGCCTCCGAGCTGCGTTAATTGCCGCGAAGAGGGACACCCAGCGAACGAACACGGGTGTTCAAAAGAAACTAAACACTGATACACACAATGACTACTTCGAATATCTTGAAGATACGAGGGAATTGCCTATGCTATCAGGATTTCTGACCTTTTTAGAAATGCGATTCACAGCATTAGATTCGTCTCGACGCAAACAAGAAGCGCCGCGGAGCAATCAGCAAGCTACCTATCAAGATTCCAAAAAAGCTCATTATTCCAAGACAAACCAGGGTGCATCAACTAAATCATTTATCGATCATACAAATGCGAAGTCATTAAAATTGTTAGCAAGAAATAAATACACATGTCCATTGTGCAATATAGAATGTAAAATATGTAATTTTCAACTGTAAAGCGTTTTTTGGTTGGACACCGAAATTAAAACGAAAACCAGTGGCAAAATTGAATGTATGCGAAAGCTGTCTTTTTGATCATAAAGACAAGGACTGTTTTTCCGACAAAAGATGCGCTCAATGCAAAAGCAATCACAATACTTTATTGCACGAAATATACGTATCAAATACCCACGCGAGCCAGCGGGACTGCAATAAAAGGCTCACACAGCAGAAAAACTTGATACATGTTTAACAAGAAAACGTCGCTGAAATCCGGTTTAAATCAAGGTGCTATCAGCTGATGGAAGCTATCTGACGATGCGAGCGCTGATCGGTCAAGGATCACAAACATCACTTATCAGCGAAAACGCCGTTCAAAGACTTGGCCTTCCACGTCAGCGTTGCACGGGTGTTATTTTTGGGATTGGCACAAAGGAAAATAACTACAAAGGCATCATCACTATAACATCATCATCGATGAATTAAGAGTACACATTCAGTACTGAAGTCGTGGAAGACATGGAAACATCTTGAAGACGTACAGCTTGTCGATCCAGACTTCAATATCAGCCGTCCCATAGACATACTACTTGGGTGTAATATATTTATGGGACAGTATGGTTGGTATTATTTGGGTGCAAACATCTACTCGAATATCATCTTGAGTGGAATCATCAGAGAAGATGAAAATCAACCGATTGTTTAGCAATCACGACTCGACTGGATCATCTGCAGCAACCTGAAATCTTATCAGTGTAATGTTGTTCTGCACTATTTACAAGACATACAGAGGTTTTGGATAATCGAATACATAACAGACCACAAAATAACATTATCATCAGAAGATCAACAATATTTGGAGCATTATAACAACACAATAATACGACAAGAAGATGGTTGATATGTTGTACATCACCTATGAAACCAGGCTTCGAAGTAAAGCTGGGTGATTTGAAGCAGAAGGCTCTAAGGAAGGCTAATTTGCCAAAAATGAAGACCTCGCAGCAATGTATAACAATTTTATGCGCGAATACGTTGAATTAGAATATATGCAGCAATGTACTCGTAACAGTAACACAATCTTGACACCAAGTTGCTACCTGTGTGCAGCGCGCCAAATCACCTACTACTGCATTAAGCGCCGTATTTAACGCGTTATCAAAGATGTCATCAGGCTACAGCATATACGACTTGATGTACAGCGGGCCCAATCTGCGAGCAGACTTACTATCATTGATAATAATTTGGAGACAATATTAAGTTGCCTTCACTGCAGATATCAATTAAATAAGAAGAAATTAGCTCGCGACGAGGGGCAGTATTTCCCTGCAGCAGCTAAGGTGTTGAAGAGAGACTTTTTCATGGAAAATATCTTAAGCGGCGAGAACAGCAACCCTTCTGCTCTGAAATTAAAAGCAGATCTGACTAACTTTCTCAGAGCAATCTTAATATACGAAAGTGGTTCTCAAACAACAATGAGTTAGGCGAGCACGATCAGACACAGATAGCAGTTATCAGAATGAATTTGATTTCAACCAGAAAGAATCAACAAAGACTGGGACTATGCTTGAACTCTAAGAAGAACGTCTTCACTTTTGAGCTCCAAATCAGCATATCAAAAGACAAGCCAGCCTCAAAAAGGTCACTAATTTCAGACATCTCAAAAGTTTTCAACCCGGCTGGTTGGCTCCTTCCTGTGACAACAACTCCACGGTGGAGCCCGAATGATTCTATCAAAGCTGAGACAGCATTACTGGATTATAGGCGGCAACGGGGCTGTCAAAAATGCATCCGTAAGTGTGTTATCTGCAGAAGGCACAACCCAATCAAACAGACTCAAATCATGGGAGACCTGCCATCAGCAATATATAGCTCGACCCGGCCTTTTTATCACGTTGGTACCGATTACACTGGTTTTATCGACGTGAAAACAAACAAAGGATGAGGCATAAAAACGACGATAGGATACATCGCAGTTTTTGTATGTATGGTCACTAAGGCCGTACAACTTGAATTTGTATATGACCTCTCCTGATCATCATTCCTCGCTGCATTCCAACAAATGGCAGCACGCCATGGATCCCCCGTGTCACCTGTACAGAAAAACGGGACCAAATTCGTCAGCGCCAACAAACACTTACAGCAGGAATTCATCAATCTTCGACGAACGTTGGACGATGATTTCTTCTCAGCAATATCAGACACGTAGATCGAATGGCACTTTAATGCCCCTTCGTGGCCTAGTTCAAGAGGTCTATGGAAAGCGGCGATGAAAAGCCTAAAATTCCACTTATGAAGAGTCATCGGCCCTGGACTCAAGGACACTGTGTGCTCTGAGCGAAGATCCCGAGAACATCAACTTCCTCACAACATCACATTTTCTAGCGAGTGCCTTACCCTCACCATCATCGAAACCGAAAGGGATGAGCAAACACGTTGGTAACTTGCACAGAAAATCTTCTACGAAATCTGGAGGAGATTGCAGTGTGAGTACCTCTGCCAATTATCAGCAAGAAGCAAGTGGCAACAAAACACAGAAACATGAAAATTGATAACGTTGTCGTCATACATGACGTCAACTTACCTCCTATCAAGTAGCGTTCGGCAGAGTTGTTAAATTTCATCCTGGAAAATACGACCTGGTCCGAGTGGTGTCCCTGAAAACTGAAAACAACATTATCAAAAGGATTTACAAAAATATCACCACTTCTTTCAGATAATAGCTTTGATAGCGAGCAAAATTCGGATTCAAGCAAAAGTCAATCTACAGCAGAAAGCACCAAAGCAAAAAGAACACGAAGCAAAAAATCATGCAACTTAATAGCATTAGCAATGTTGACTTTACTTACCAGTATTTCACCAGTTCAGTGTGAACCAGGTCCAGGTAGGAAACCTACTGAGTCTGAGCAACAATCAGATCATTAATTTGGATAAAATTTCCAATACGCAACTTGTCAGAGATCAGTAGAAGCTCATTGATTTGTTCCGCAAGCACTTCGATAATTTGGATAACATAAGCTTCAAATTATCAAAACAATTAAAATGTGACTGAATGTGTTTTGTCGCAACTTCGTCATGAGGCCAATGAATTGTACTACTATCATCATATGTTGCTCGATCAGCCATACACGCGGTCGAGACTCCGGCACAGGCTTATCCACGGTGTCGGATATCTAGCGTTTAGCTTGTTCAGTGTGTAAGATAATGAGTTAGTTCAAAAATACGAAAAAGACATCAGTCTAATCAGGATGAAAGAGAAACGTCTCGCTCTTGGAAATGTCTATGGAGAAATCAAACATCTGTACTCAAAACTGAATACGACCTTTTGAGTCTAATCCAGGAGTCTATAAACAAGCAGCATAGGATCTTCAATGACTATATCATAATTCTAGAAAAAGAAGTCACATCATCATAGCAAAGGAAATTCAGACCAAAGCAATCATCAACGAATTTATCCTCTCATACATGATAACAAACAACATTTTGGCCAATCTAAAAAAAAAACATTCAAAAAACGTTGACGGAGACCATTACAAACATCCACTATGGGTATTTCAATATTTATTTATTAAATCTCAAACAACTGAGCGAAGAATTAAATATTATCTCTGGCCGATTATCAAAGTAATTAGCTCTGCCTATAAACAACATCCAAAACAGCTTATCTAGACTCTATCATTTACGGGAAGTAAAAGCAACAAGACAAGCCAATACTTTATTTTTGAGATCAAATCCCGTTTGTAAACAGCATACCTCCGAGATTTACAGGTTAATCTCTATCCCTCAGCAAATATAAAAACAGATGGTCCGTATCACACCTATCGCCGATTATATTGCGATCAACATCCAAAAGGACTCGTACGTACTATAGCGCTCCCCCCCCCCTCCTTCTTCTTAATATATATATATATATATATATATATATATATATATATATATATATATATATATATAAAGGCGGCGTCGTAGCTACGACGCCGCCCACAAACGGTATGGGTGTAAGCACGTATTGATGCAACAAACTCGCTTACCACCAGCACTCTGAAATTGTAATAAACATAAAATAGGTCTTGTTAGTACCAAAGTATTAATTTAAGTTTTCATTTTATTTATCGCTACGATACAATAGTATGATACATATGGGATAAAATTCACATATTTATAATTATTTATAAAATGTATCGAATATTATATGAAATATCAATATTTAAGTGTGTAGATATCACATAAGTGCCTCAACAGACAGGGCTATGTTAGATTTATATAGTCTTTGTGTTAGCTCGTGCACCAATGCCGATATTCGAAATTGTATGGTAGAAATGTTATTATAGTTTTGTTTATGATATTTTTATATGTGAAAAATTATTAAATCTGTCAGTCAGGATAGGGATCGCTCAAGTTATGATTTTATCCAAGTAGCTTAGGGTCGTATGTATAATTTATTACGCCTATTCTGTATGTTTTTTGTTTTTAAAACAACAACCTAACATAAGTAAAACTCTCCTTTAATCTGGAGATCATTTACATACAGACCCAGAATAAATAATAATAAAAAACCACCAGCGAGGAAGCTTGAAACATCATCATCATCAAAACCATCAGCAAGGAAGGAATAAAACCGCCTGCCGAAAAAGTCAGAGCAATCATCGATTATGCAAAACCTAAAACTATCGAAGAGCTAAGGCGTTTTCTTGGGATGATAAATTTTTACAGAGAACACATACCTAAAGCCGCTGAAATCCAAGCACCACTTCACGCCTACCTTCACAACACGAAGAAAAAAGATAAAACGTCAATCGAATGGAACGATGAAGCCACGAAGGCATTTGAAGCTTGTAAAATTGCGATCCAAAATGCAGCTTTACTCGCTCACCCATCACACGAAGCAACCCTTGCTATCTTCAGCGACGCATCCGATCTCTCAGCAGGAGCAGTTCTCCAACAATACAGCAATGGGAAATGGCAACCACTTGGATATTTTTCGAAGAAGTTCTCCGATACTCAACGTAACTACAGTACATTCGACCGAGAGCTACTCGCTATTTACATGGCTATCAAGCACTTCAGAAAAACGTTCGAGGGTCGAAACCTGATCGTTTTTACCGACCACAAGCCATTAACATATGTACTTCCAAAGAAACCATCACTATCGGAAACACCACGAAGAGCAAGACAACTTATTTTCATAAGTGAATTCACGACCGACATACGTCACATCAGTGGAAAGGACAACATAGTTGCCGACGCACTCAGTCGCGTACCAATCGACAGTGTAACGTGCCCTACATCAATCGACTATCATAAGATCGCCGCAGCACAAGACAGAGATAGTGACAACATAAAACATCTAGCGAAGCAAGGTAACTTGTCCATCAAGCAAGTTACAATGCCAATGACGCATCTACCTATATACTGTGAAGCCTCAACGACAACCATGCGACCATACATACCAGAAGAATGTCGTCGCGAAGTCTTCAATACACTGCACAACATTAGTCATCCAGGTGTTAGAACAACAAGAAAACTCATCACTGAAAAATTCTTTTGGCCTGCAATGCAAGCGGATGTTGGCAACTGGGCGAAGCAATGCATTCAATGCCAAAAATGCAAAGTTCAAAGGCATACATCAAGTAGTCTAGCTACATTTCCACCCACGGAGAGATTCGAACACTTGCACGTTGACATCGTTGGACCATTACCTACTTCACCGCAAGGACATCGTTATCTCGTAACAATGATCGACAGAACAACAAGATGGCCAGAAGCAATACCTACCGATGATACTTCAGCCGAATCCGTCGCGAAGATAATTTATGAAAATTGGATTACTCGTTTCGGATCACCTAAAACCATCACAACGGATCAAGGAAGGAATTTCGAAAGCAACCTATTCCTCAAACTTCTTCAAACTATGGGAATACAGAAGACGCGTACAACAGCATACCATCCTCAGTCAAACGGAATAATCGAACGATGGCATCGTACATTAAAGACTGCACTCAAAACTCGTTTATCTCAACATACAAAGTGGATTGATGAGCTACCTACAGTGCTACTCGGACTACGAGCAACACCGCGTGCAGACACTAGTCTTAGCGCCGCTCAGCTAACCTACGGCTGCAGCATAAGGCTGCCGTGTGACTTCTTCAGTTCAGCAGCGTCAAACAAACAAGAAATGGATTACGATTTCGTAACTAAACTTCGAGAATCAATTAACAAAGCCTTATCGTTGAAATGCACCGAAATGCAATCACACAGAAATAATAAATCAGTATTCATTCACCAAGATTTGAAAACATGCAAACAAGTTTTTGTAAGAAACGACGCAATGAAAAAACAATTTCAACCTACCTACGATGGACCGTATAAAGTATTAGAGAGAAATAGCAAGACTTTTAAACTACAAATACCCGGAAGGAAATCTACGATTATATCGATCGACCGACTAAAGCCTGCCTATATTATTAACGAGGATACTGCAGAGGATTCATCATCATCATCGTCATAGAAACCACTGTGGCCGTAGAGGGAAAGGGGAGATCTCCCGCCGGGCAAGGTGTTCTGCCCGGGGAGCGGCCAACACTCCGTGTGATAGTTCGGAGATGTTCTATATATACTGTTTATGATTCGGAATGTTGATAGCGCGATTTAGGCTTCGGTGTGTTTTCGCTTGTGGCGGCGACGACAGCGCCGCTACATCACCCCCCTGCTCAGACCGGAGGTCGATAGTGCAGTCGAGTTGTCGACGAATGTGCAAGTGCCAGGAGATTGCCTTGTAGTCTGCGGTGAGTCGAGAAGAAGGCAAGTAATCTGCGAGAGTGCCGTGAAGCAGAGGCGAGCAGTAAGGCTCAGAGCCGTGCCGAACACTGTATGGCGCAGAGAGTAGCTTGAAGGAACAGGAAGCATTATTATTCCAGTGCTGCGATGAACCTTGTGAAGCTAGATGGCTTGCAGGATATGAAGACTGCAGACGATATCTGCTCGGGAGCGAATGGGTGGGGTATTCTATGACGTTGATGAAGCTTGAAGTTTCCGAAGGTTGTTTGGTTGCGTGTTCAGATCACGTCGGGGTCACCACTGTGGCCGAGATAGGAAAAGGGAGATCTCCCGCCGGGCAAGGTGTTCTGCCCGGGGAGCGGCTCACACTCCATGTGATAGTTCGGAGATGTTCTATATATACTGTTTATGATTCGGAATGTTGATAGCGCGATTTAGGCTTCGGTGTGTTTTCGCTTGTGGCGGCGACGACAGCGCCGCTACATCTGCAATCAAGACGAAAAGCAATGGTGAAGCAGTTTAGCAACTATTATTCACTTTTTATGTAATATCAATACCATATTAAGACAACACAACTAATTTAATAGACCATCAATCCACAACATGCTTTAAAAGCTGCTAATTACGAGTACTAACTTATTTAATTATTAAAAAACATAAATTAATTTTTATTATTTAATTAAATTTAAAAGAAGCAACAATTTAACGCTGGATCCGCCACATGCAACTAGATCACGCCACATAACCGATACTTGTACAATTAAATTTTAATACATTTGCAATTCGGAAAACGCCACCAAAGCAAACAATCAATATCGGATGTTCTGAATATTCAACAGTGCGCCCGCCGCCGCTGCAGCTTTGGAGTGCGTTCGGAATGAATACGGTTGAAATGTGCTCGCGTTTTCTATGGTTAAATATTTCAAACGGCTGCAGGGTTGAAGATCGAGAACGGCTCACCAGTCTATTCTCTAAATTTTTAACAACTCACTTATATATTATCTTGATTGTAACATAAACGAGACGGGCGGCCGGGGCAGCGAACAAATTCATAGAATTTTTCAACTGTTGATCAAAACTTTGTAACAAATAATTTATTTGATTTTGAAAGATAAATGGTGAACAAATTTCTATTTAAATATTTATTTATTCACATATATGCACGAATGCAACCTCGGATCATCTTTGCCGGTAACAAACTGTGGAAACTTTATTGGTTTTAGGATTACTTTTATATGTTTCATAATGTATTTTTATTGCACTGTATGTTTCCCTTAAAAACAAATAAATAAATAAATTTTATACGTGGTAGAGCCATGCTACAGTTATATTAGTAGTATAGTTGTAGCACGAATGGGTCGGCTGGACCGGGGAAGGACCACGCTCTCACAGAATACCAGCGTGAAATAGTAGCTTAATGCTGCTGTATTTCGTATGGTGAGTGTAGAGAACCGGAGACCCTTTTTACTGGAAACGAGGCATTCCATCTTAGTCCTCACGGGTGACAACGCATCTGCATTTTGATTCGTAATCGAGGATAGATGTAGATGTCTATGGGCCACAGCAACCACTTACCATCATGTGGACTGTGTGCTCGTTTGTCACCCTATCCTTTAAAAAATACTAATATACACATAAAATCAATATTAAAATTAGATAGAATAGGATAATAACTGTTATAACAACACATTATCGTTTTACGGCTAAAGCATGAAAGAGTCGGCTCTACCGGGGAACGATCACGCTTACACAGACACAGGCGTGTATGATGTAGGTAGCATTATAACGCTTCTGAATTTCATATCGCAACCAACTACCAACTGTGAGAGATCTTTACGGAGATTTTAATGGTAGCAAGTCAATCACACAAGCAATCTTATTCCTGAAGGCGGAAAGTACGTATTCGTAAAGGTCTGTGGGCTGCAGAATCAAGAACTATGTGCTTATTTGTTATACTTTTTTAATAGAATAAGGGGGACATACGAGCACTCAGTCCACCTGATGGTAAGTTGATGCTGTGGACCAAAGACATCTACATTTATCATCGATTAAGAATTAAAAATTCAGATACGTTATCACTCCTAAGAGCTAAGATGGAATGCTTCGCCTCCAGTAAAAAGGTTCTTTGGTTCTTTACACTCACCATACGAAATACAGCAGCATTAAGCATGAAGTAGCATGCTGACAGTCTGTAAAATCACAGTCCTAACTTCGTACGATCATAGACCCATTTATACAGGAGTTGTATGCAAATACAAGCATATCACGTCACGGGCGGCAAAGGCCTCTTCATACAGACTCTAAGTGCTGGTGGCCATTAATGCCTGTATCTATCACATCGTCACCCTCTAGATTCCGGTAAAATATTCCATTTACGCCGGATAACCCAGTACAGACAGGATTAGTCTTCCTGTTGCAAGACGTCTGATACTACGATCGTCGTTCTGAATCCAAGTGTGTGGAATACGCCAAATGCTCGCTGCAATCAACGATATAGGCTCATGTCTAGCAGTGAAATCTTACAAGCTGATGAAGAAGGAGAAATAAACTTTAAAACGAAAAAATAAAAAAGTTTTTGAGACTATAAAATTAGCAAATCTACCCTATTCGCCAAATTAGTCTCTACGAACCAATTAAAACTTCTCCGTCAACATTAATTTTTATTTTAGTATCATCAAAATCAAATTCAATTCAACTTGTATTTAGTATATATCCATATCATGAGCTCTATATCCACAAAATCTTTTTTCATAGATCTCTGAATAATTTTGAGGTTTTTTTATAGGATAGGGTGACAAACGAGCACACAGTCCACATAATGGTGAATGGTTGCTGCGGCCCATAGACATCTACATCTATCCTCGTTGTCACCCGTGAGGACAAAGATGGAATGCCTCGTTTCTAGTAAAAAGAGTCTCCTGTTATCTACATTCACCATACGAAACACAGCAGCATTAAGCTACTATTTTCCGCTGGTATTCTGTGAGAGCGTGGTCCTTCCCCGGTCGAAACGACCCATTCTTGCTATATATATACTATAAATATAACTGCAACATGGCTCTACCACGTATAAAATATTGCTTATACTGACTTTTTTACTTTAAAAATTCTTAAATTAATATGACGGTAAAGTAGTATCATAATATGTATATTATATTTCTCTACACTTTAAATAAACTCTTGTGTCTTATTTTTGTTATCACTTAAAACTTACGGTAGACAATAAGACACATTTTATGACTTTCGGCAAAAATATTTTTGCACAAAAACGGGCAACATTAATAAAAACTTAACTCATTTATTACTTTGTCTGACACGTTACAGACATCGTTTTTACTTTAAAGAAGTGAGCGATTTGACAGAAAAAACGTCAAAAAATTTGATCCGTCGTTAGACATAGCTTGATTGTCTGCAGAAGAGGAGTTTAAAAATGCCTCTTTTGTAGCTTTTTTAGTGAGAAAATCGAAGTTAATGAACTTTTTTGTGCAAAGACCCGCACATTTAAGAATAGCCTTGTGCCGAGTTAGAAATGGCTGCCGTAGTCGTGTTAATTTGTTACGTGCGCCAAAGGATTGCTCTGGGTACGGACGGCTTGTATACGAATAATATTTTATCCTTATATATTAATTTTAAGAAAATACCTCAATGGAGAGATATTACTATTTTACGTAGTTATTACGAAAGTATTTAACCATAATATTATAGTATTTGCCATAGTTGTCACGCTTTGCAGGCGTGTATGCCAATGACGTTTTTTATTTTATATCTTTATCCCTATTATTTACTTTAGGATATTTTATTTCGTAAATAATATTGTAATTCTTAGCTATGGAAGAGCGAAGTCACCTGTTACAGGCATTATTTTGCTGACTAGGTGATTTCGATCACTGATCATATAATGTTACATTAATGTTTGACGAAAAAAGTCATTATTATTATTGGGGGTATCTATATAGTTTTCTCATCTGATTAGATTCTATAAATATATAATTATAAGTGAAAATGAAAAGATAAATATAAATAATACATAAATAAACATACATAAACACTCACGCCTGTCACCCAGAGGGGTAGGCAGAGACTACAGACTTCCATTTGGCACGATCCTGACACACCTCTCTCGCCTCCTTCACATCCATACACCTCCGCATACATGCTCGTCGGTTAAGGGTACTCCTAATTTGGCCCGTTTTCAATAAATCGCCAATTTGGTCGATAAATTTTCGCCTAGGACGTCCCTTTCCGACTCTGCCATTCACTTCTGCAACATAAATTTTCTTTGTCACTCTTTCCTCATTCATTCTTTCCACATGACCAAACCACCGAAGCATTCCTTTCTTAATCCTGGTCACAACATCATCTTGCAAACCACACTCTTCTCTTATTACACAATTTCTTACCCTGTCATTAAGATTCAGCCCTAATATACTCCTTAACGACCGCATTTCTACTGCGTTCATTCTACTCTCGTGCTTCTTCTGCCACACCCAACTTTCACTACCATATGATAAAGTAGGGACCAACACAGCATTGTGAATTGCCATACGTGCCTTTTTCGACACATTTTGACTCTTCACAATAGAGTGCAGGGCCCCATTTACTCTATTTCCCGCATTCACTCGTCGTTCTATATCCTTATCATATCTCCCATCCCTGCTAAATACGCAGCCCAAATATACAAACTCGTCTACTTGCTCGATCAACTCCCCTTCTATTCTTATTTCACAAATCGTTTTACTTTCTTCTCTTTCAAAAACCATAACCTTCGTCTTACTTGCGTTCACTTTCATACCCCTTTCTTTTAATGATCTGTTCATTAATGTAACCATCATTTGCAACTCGGCCGCCGACGACGCAAGTATAACTTGATCATCGGCGTACAAAAGGCATTTGACGGTTAACTCACCCATTCTTAATCCGCATTCTTCAACTTTCAAATTTTGCAAACAACTGTCCATAAATAGGTTGAACAGCCACGGGGAAGCTACACAGCCCTGTCTGACACCTTTATGGATGTCAAACCAGTCCGAGTAGACCCCGTTGATCCTAACACAAGCACTAGAGTCCCTATAAAGGGACTCCAATGCCCGTATCAAGCCAGCGCTCAACCCAAATGAGTTCAGTGTTTGCCAAAGCACATCCCTATTCACTCTGTCATAGGCCTTTTCCAAGTCCATGAACGCACAAAAAACCTTTTGGTTTTTGGCCAAAAACTTCTCCGCGATCATGCGCATGGAAAAGACTTGATCTGTACATCCCATTCCCTTTCTAAATCCTGCTTGCACATCCCAAATTTTTCCATCAGTTTCTTTCATGACCCTTTCAATCAGTACCTTAGCATACAGTTTTCCCACAATGCTAAGAAGGCTGATGCCACGGTAGTTTTTACAGTCCTGCTGCGACCCTTTTTCCCTTATATACTGGGACTATCACGGCTTTGCACCAGTCTACCGGTACCCGCTTCAGTTCCCAGCATAAATTAAACAAGGTGTGCAGCAGGCCTGCCACCACTTCCTCTCCAGCCCTTAGCATTTCGAGTGAAACTCTATCATATCCGGCAGCCTTACCTGCTTTCATGCTTTTCATTGCTTTCATTATTTCACCTACACTAATCTCGCTACCTCTTTCCTCTTCCTTCGGAATTTCTACTTCACTTAGTACACACGTTGTCTCCTCACTCATAAACACGCTTTCAAAATATTCCTTCCATCTCTTTAAACTCAAAACTTCATCTTTCAGAATATAGCCATTCTCGTCTCTTATAGCATTCATCATAGGCTGTTTTGAATGTCCCCTGGCAGTTCTTACAAGTTTCCAGAACATTTTAATATTTGCCTGGAAATTATCCGATATTCTTCTATCATTCTTATCCGTTCTTTCTTGCTTTTTTCTTTCAACTACTTCTTTTACTCTCTTATTAAGATGTCTAAAGTCTGCCTTTTTTCTTTCAATATCATCATTCGTACCGCTAGAATTACCAGCCTTTGTTGCTAGTAAATCTAGCCATGCTCTCTTCTTTGCTTCAACTTCCATACGTACCTCATCATCCCACCATAACGTATTATTTTTCCTTTCATTCTTTCTCTTACTAACACCACATACTTCGGTAGCTGCATCCACTAAACCTTTCTTTACATTTTGCCATACATTCTCCAAGTCTAACTCCTTCATACATAATTCATCCAAACCACTTATATTTTCTTTCAGTCTACATTTGAACTTCTTTTTCTCACCTTCATCTTGTAACCTTTCTGTTCTAATACGCTGTAACGCAGTGGTAGACACAGATGACCGATGGCGCCAACGCCTGAATAGACCATTAATTCGGCATAGAACCAAATAATGATCCGTTCCTACGTTAGAACCCCGGTAAACCCTTGTATCTACAACTGCGCCCCTCAATCTTTCATCCACAATTATTAAATCTATCATGCTTCTATCGTCACCTCTTTCCCAAGTATACATGTGAATCCTCTTGTGGCGAAAGCAAGTGTTCGTCACAAAAAGATTCTTTTCCATACATACGGTGAGGAGACTTTCACCATTCTCATTTGTACTTTCATCACCAAACGTTCCCAATATCCTTTCATAACCAAGCCTCCTCACCCCAACCCTTCCATTAAAATCTCCTAGCATAATAATATTTTCATTTCCCTTACACTCCATTAACACCATCCTTACCATTTCCCAAAACTGCTCTCGGATATAAGTGGGCTTAGACATGTCTGGGGCGTAGACCCCTAACACAAACAACTTCTTTAAGCCCACTTTCATTCGTATCCACAGCAGTCTTGGGCTTACACATTCATACTCTTTCACACATTGGCCCATTCTTTCTGAAAGGATGATACCTACTCCCCTGGCATGCCCGCTCGATCTCGTCTACACCAGACCAGTATGCGGTATACATGCCATGTGTAGTGACATCCTTTCCCTTCCTTTTCGTCTCATTTACACATAACACATCTATTCCTCTATCATTCATCATATCGCATACTTCATCCATTTTATCATTCATTGCCCCACATACATTCAACGTAGCCAGACGGACCTCTGCAATCCACTTTTCGCCTCTCCGGGAGACAGAACGTGACGGGTGGCGAACCTCGTCGCCGGTTTTCCTCCCGGAGATTCTTCGCACCCCTGCCCCATTAAAGGGGCGCCGGGAACTCGGGGCCATTTCTATTATATTGTTCCTCATGGTGCGGATAAAGGGTGGTATATTTTACGCCTCTACCAGGGCGTGGAGCCGAGTCTGTGCTATCGGCTTGTCGCTCATTTAGCACCACCCGGGGGACACGTGTAGGGTGGGCCTAGGAATAGGTGGTCAGAGCCTACGGACGCGAGCGACTTATCCCCCCCCATAAATATAAATAAATATCAATAAAATAAAATAAATACAAAAATAAATAAATAAATACAAGCCCAACCAGACGGAGGTCCTCGGCAGGGGAGACCAAACGGCCGAGGGTTAGGGGGGGAAAGGGAAATAATTATTATGTGGAGTATTTATATAGTTTTCTCATCGGGTTGGGTTCTATAAATATATAATTATAAATTAAAATGAAAAGATAAATATACATAAATATAATTATAATAAAATAAATACACAAATACATAAATAAATAAAAGCCCAACCAGATGGAAGCCCTCGGCAGGGGAGACCAAACGGCCGAGGGTTAGGTGGAAAGGGAAAGAAACCGGCGGACGATGCAGGCGGTATCGAGGAGCACCGCCTTCTGCATTTGAGCCCGGAGCGGTCCGTCACGGAGTCACAGTCGCCTTAGATGACCCGAGAGGCTGACTGGGATTAGCCCATTCGCAGAGACGACTACAGGAATAATTTCGACCGGCATACCACCCCACATATTGGTCACCTCGTGAGCCAGGTCCAGATATTTTGTTCGTTTATTTGTTTCGGCTTTCACGAGGTTCTCGTCATACGGAATGGTAATGTCAATCAAAAATATCCTTGACTGTGCCCGGTCCATCAGCACAATATCAGGCTTATTCGCAAGAATAGTCCTATATTATTATTATTATTATTTTGAGTAGTTATTGTGGGGTATCTATATAGTTTTCTCATCTGGTTGGGTTCTATAAATATATAATTATAAATGAAAATGAAAAGATAAATATACATAAATATCAATAACATAAAATAAATATAAAAGTACATAAATAAATAAAATCCCAACCAGATGGAGGCCCTCGGCAGGGGGGACCAAACGGCCGAGGGTTAGGGGGAAAGGGAAAGAAACCAGCGGACGATGCGGGCGGTATCGAGGAGCACCGCCTTCTGCATTTGAACCTGGAGCGGTCCGCCACGTAGTCCCAGCCGCCTCAGATGACCCGAGAGGCTGACTGGGATTAGCCCGTTTGCAGAGACGACTACAGGAATAATTTCGGTCGGCAGACCACCCCACATGTCGGTCACCTCGTGAGCCAGGTCCAGATATTTTGTTTGCTTGTCTGTTTCGGCTTTCACGAGGTTCTCGTCATACGGAATGGTAATGTCGACCAAAAATATCCTTGACTGTGCCCGGTCCATCAGCACAATATCAGGCTTATTCGCAAGAATAGTCCTGTCTGTGATGATGGCCCGGTCCCAATAGAGCCCGGCGCGATCATTTTCGAGCACGACTTCCGGCAAGTACTTGTAATACGGCAACTTACGATCCACGAGACCGTATTTCATAGCGAGCTCCTGGTGAATAATTCTGGCTACTAGGTTGTGCCTGTGCAAGTACTCAGAGTTAGAAAGCGCCGAACAACCGGAGATGATATGCCTAAGTGACTCACCGGGATGGCGACAAGCTCGACATCTGTGACAGATGTCGAGCTTGTCGCCATCCCGGTGATGTTATTATTATTATTATTATTTTGAGTAGTTATCAGTACGATGTTGCTGCCAATATCCTAAGCCATTATCTTGCGACGCCCGCGGTATCATACGTGCAAGTGGTTTTCTTACGCCGTCATCAAACCACGATTAAACGTAATCTTTATATATATAAATTACGTGTGACGTTGTTTGTCCGCGATGGATCCATAAACTAGGTTAACCGATTTTGATCAAATTTGCAAACCGTGTGCAGTTTGGTCCAACTTGAGAGATGGTATAGTTTTTTTGCCCATGAGTGGCCCACAATTTTTTTTTGCGAATTTAAGGATTTTTAATAGGACGTGACAAAGGGTCGTCGAAAAGATCAGGACAACGTCTGCCTGGCAAGCTAGTATATTATATATTATGTATAATATGTACATATAAATAATAATTCTTTTTTTATTTATACTTACATTATTCTTGTTATTGTTGTCATAAAATAAAAGATGTTAAGATGACTTAATAAGCGTTTAGAAACGAAAAAGTATACTGTTGATTCAAATTAGGAAATTTCTAAAATTAGTCAAAGTTTAAGTGTGTTTATATAATTATGTTTTAGTAATTTTAAGAGCGGGGAGATACAGAATTAGTATACAGATCTATAAAGGAGCAAGATACCACCCTCTTATTTATTTATGTCGCCAATAAGCTGTGCGTGCACTGCTGTGTTTCAGTTCGAAGATTATAGAGGGCCAGTATAATAACAGGCATCCCATTTTAGTCCTCAGGGATTATAAAGCATCTTGAGCCTTCTTTGTTTGAAGTTGGTTACAGGTGTCCATAGGCTGCAGTGGCTACTTACCATCAGATGGACTAAAAAAAATTTGAAGTGTGTGTAGTGTGAGCATGATTGTGATGTAGTAGTAGCGGTTTTAAACCTAGAAACTCACTTTACGAAATGTTGAAGATACATAAGGTGACATAATAAAGCAAAGAAAAATTACCTAAAAAAAGAGTTAGTTTGTAGACGTACATACATACTAACATTTTAGATCTATTTACAAGAGAAATTCCAACTATTCGAGTGGTGTACCGACAAAACTTTTTCTTACCTATAAAGATCTGTAAAGAAAGCGGAAACGGAAAGCCTGGATTTGTATACAAAGGTCGTTTAGATTCGGCAGTTCATGATAAGTCCCTTGCGACAAGAGGTCATTTACAAGAGGTAAATGATGACAAGCACATTAAAATGTTTGTTAACCATTGAGAGTCATTTATTGTGTATATATACTCTTATAATGCATGTGATTCATTAATTGGATTTTAAGACTTAACATTATTAAGTGTTTCGTGGATTTGCGGGTATTTAGTTGCAAAATGCGAATGTGTTGTAACCCGTAAAAACTAAGGAAAAATATGTTAACGCCGTTTTCGCAAATATTTAAAAATTGAATGTATATGCCAATCACATCGCGAGTATCATCAAATAATTATGTTATTTATAATCCCTTTCACATTCCTTATCATAAAATGTCGGTAAAAAGAAACAGCATGCGCTGCAATGAGAAGATTAAATGTAAAACTCCACGACCGTTTTTTCAATTCGTCTTCGGATCACTTTCGAGTAACATCGGATACCGCCTGTCATTATTAAAGCACTGTAAAATTTATCTAGCCCCCGCGTAAATGTGAACTGTTCGTGTAAATTTTATTTAGAAAACTATTGTCGAGTGAGTGATGCAAGCAAAAGAAATTATCAGCAGCGCCACGGAAGAGAGCTGAGCGACCGGGTAAGTCACCGACTATTCCCTCCTCTATTACCATAATAGAACTTTCGCACCACCAGAATGCCTTCTTTCCAGTAAAAAGTTACTCCGGCTCTCTCCACTCACCATACAAAATACGACAGCAATAAGCTTCTAACTTATTTTTAGTAGTTTGTGTATTTACAATCCAATAAGATCGTTAAATGATAATTAGGGATGAAATAATGTTTGTTCATCGACATACCGGTTTCGCTATGTTAAGAAAGTACCTAATTATTGCCACTTGATAGCATTGGAATTATTCCCTTTCCTTACTTGAGAAAGTCTTAATAAATTATTAAGCAAAGAGATATTTGAGATACTGGAAGTCTTTTTCTCAATCTCTTATTATGAAGTTGATTGACGCAGCTGGCTTTTTTATCTGTATTTTTTATGAAGACCTAAGAAGGGAAGCATTCGCTTTAAATTTCTTAGTACGATCTACTTACTTAGATTACCAAATCACACCAGCTCTCTTCTTTGCCCTAAATCTCTCTCATAAATGCTGTAAAAACAGTTTTATGTTCTGCAGTGGGGCATATATATAAGACGTTTAAGTTACTTAACATTTTCGAATCAATTTTATAGTGACACACAGGTTTCAAACTTTTATTACGAGGTTCAATAATAAAGAATAAGATATTATTGTAATATTATACTAGCTGACCCAACAGACGTTCTGTTCTCTTTATGTGGTGCGATATGTTTTACTCCTATTTCACTCTGGAATTTTAACATTGTAAGAAATATACTAATAAATCGACCACAGAGCCACCTATCGCATACAGATTATTTAATTTTTTGCCCACCGAACCAACACCTTATTTGTTTAATATTTTTGTTTCATTAATTAATGACTATTAAATTCAAGCAACTCTTGTAAGCCAATTTGTTATATATTAAAGTTGGTAAGAAATATTTCGCCCACATCGGCTCAATAAAATAAAATGATGTGTCTTACCTAGTTTGAAGATTATCTCTCGCCCTCCCTCAATTGAATGCACTAATCCCGTCTCTACTAATCCCAACACCACTACTTCCAAGACCTCTACTGGAATTAAATGCTCTTTATAACTATACTTCTTGTTACTTTTCTTCATTGCCAGCTATTTAAAAAACGCGAAAAATTATTTTGAATCACTTTAGTGTATTTACAATTTTCAAATTCACTGGTATAGCAACCAAAAGAACAATGTCAGATGGGCTGGCTCGCTCTCAGAAGAATACAAAGTCTAAGCTCCCCTACGCTCTTTAACTTATATATGAATAGGCTCCTTGATGAGCTCAGCAGTACCGGTATCGGTTGCCACATAGACGGAGTTTGTATTAATAACATAAGTTATGCAGATGATATGGTGCTGCTAAGTCCATCAAGTGCAGCCTTAAAGAAAATGTTAACTATATGCGAATCTTACGCTGTGGCCCAGGGGCTCAAATATAATGCTGTTAAGAGCGAATTCATGATGTTCAATCCGGACCAAAAGCGATACACTAATGTGCCACTTTTTAAGCACTGTGGAACCCCTTTGAAAAAAGTTGAAACCTTGAAGTACCTCGGCCACTGGATCGCAGATGACCTGAAAGACAACCAGGATATTGAGAGGAAGCGGAGGTTGCTGTCTGTCCGCTGTAATATGTTGGCCCGCAGATTTGCTAAATGTACTGACGAAGCAAAGATTACGCTTTTCAAGGCTTACTGTCAGTCATTTTATACGTGCACTCTGTGGGTTAATTTTACGCAGATGACGTACAGTGATCTTCGCGTACAATACAATAACGCGTTCCGGGTATTGATGTGGCTGCCGCGTTTCTGTAGCGCTTCTGCTATGTTTGCGGAGGCTCACGTAGATGTTTTTACGTCCATAATGCGTAAACGTTGCGATTCACACCTTAGGCGCATTCGCGACAGCCCCAACAGTATCTTGTGTGCTTTGGCAGACCGTTGGAACTCACCGATGCTTGCTCGATGGATACGGCTGTACGCAGTCAAGTAGTCATGTTGCGGGCAGGGCCGGGTGCCATATTTTGTTTGCGTGGTTTTTTTCTTTGTCCTTATTTTATGTTATATGTGTTATGTTTCAATAGTCAATTACTAACATTAGTTATAAGCTCTAAAAATTGTTACTAACCTATATGGATCATGATGTCCGAAATAAACGTTTATTATTATTATTATTTAGAAAATCAATGAGTTTCTTGTCATAAAAATTTTTTTACCGTTTTAAAGCGGACTTAAAGTTCCTTATAATAATAAAAATAACCCAATAAAGTATCCCACAGTCCAAAATTTACATTCTTCAATGTGACGAAAGACGTAATACATTAGCTATATACGAGGGTCCGTGTTATGGCGACGCCTTCAAAGCCGTCCCCGTCTCCTTCCAACCGCGCCACGCATTTTTGCTGTTTTATTGCGAACAACTATAACACATTTACTTTCCATATCGTGGTGATCTAGTAGTTTACCTACCTGTAGCACGGGAATCCTATGTTCGAATCTCAACTGATGTTAATATTGGGTCCTTACATATGAAATTAACGTTTTGTCGTACTGACCAATTTAATCTGAAATATCTCCTCTTTGGATAAGAATTCCAAATTCAAATTTAAAAATTCATTTAGCTGGTACATTGAGTTTTAAAAACAGTCATTCATTTGTTTTTTACTCACTTTTTTTCTTTGGCGTCGCTATTACCGCACAATACAATACATGAAATATCGGTATATTTACGATTACGATTTACGATTACGAGTTCTATCGTGGCGCCAGTGCTGCAGAAATAGATCAAAGGATAAATGATGTCTACGGCACTGGTGTCGCAAAAGAATACATGGTACGTTTTTGGTTTCAACGTTTTCGTTCTGGAAATTTCGACCTTCAGAACCAACCCCGTGGACGGCCGGAGACAAAACTGAAAAATGAAGAATTAAAGTTTATTGTGGAAGCGGATCAGAACTCATTATGCTCGTAATTTCCACGGAAAATTAAAAAAAAAATAACAACCTTCTAAATTTTTTTTTTTACTTATACACACATAAATAAAACTGCGTTTTCAGTCTGTAATATCGAAAAAATTGAAGATTTTTGAAACAATAACTTTGTTTAAAAAATATTATATAATTTATAAAAACTTGGAGCTTTTATTTGAGAAATCGATTTCTTAATAAATGGTCTTTGATGATTATCTTAAATTTTAAAATAAGACAACATTAATAAAATGGATCTAACCTAAGCTAAGGTGGAGCGAGTAGATAGCTAGGGTTACTAAAATTCCTTCGTAAAACTACTATTGGCATATAAAACTTTACAAAGAATAGTACTTACTTTCATAAGTATTCCCTTACTTACATAAGTCCCTTTCGCGAATTGGTTTCCAAATATTTTCGTGAAAAATTTTCTTGAAATCTTAAAGGTTGAATATGCCTCATATAGGATAAACATCTATAAACTAAAAAATTTAAATCTAAATATATGAAAATTAGTATTATTTCAAATATAAACCTTATTTCATGTGATGCATCCCTGTTTATTTCTGCCAAACCTCAAAACCGTTAGATCTATTATTTACCACTGGAATCCATAAGCAATAAAAAGCGTCTGTCGTTCAATTGTAATTAGAATATATAAAATTCGCGTCCAAAGCTATCATCTACATTTTTATATATGGCTTGGATTCCGCTTGTGCTATTTTCATTATCTACACGAGAAACTTTTCAACTTATTGGCAGCCTACATGTTTAATTTTGTAGTGAATTGGAATTTCTGTCAGCCATCTCTTCCATCTCTGCACAGGGACGACGACTCACTGTCCCATGCCGCAAAGGAGAAAGCCGATCTACTAGGCTATTTTTTTGCGTCCAACTCGACTCTCGATGATGGGGTAGTACGCCGCCGACCATCCTGCGGTGTGAGTGCTCCATGACGGAAGTGCAGTTCACACAGCGCTCGGTTTGCAAAGCACTCCTCTCCCTGGACATCCAATTCTGCTGAGGACGTGTGCTCCAGAGTTGGCACCGGTTTTAACGCGTCTTTTCCGGTACTCCTACGCCCTAGGCGTAGTGCTAAAATCAAGGAAGACGGCTTTCGTCCACCCGATCCCTAAAAAAGGCGACCGCTCAGACCCGTCCAACTACCGACCTATCGCCATCACCTCCTTGTTCTCCAAAACAATGGAGTCTATTGTTAATTGCCAACTCATAAGGTACCTTGAGGATCACCAGCTGATTAGCGATCACCAATACGGTTTTTGCTGTGGTCAGTCAGCTGGTGATCTTCTGGTCTAACTAACTCACAGATGGGCGCAGGCAGTAGAGTCCAAGGGGGAGGCATTGGCCGTTAGTTTGGACATTGCGAAGGCCTTCGATCGGGTTTGGCACAAGGCGCTTCTTTCGAAGCTCCCTTCCTATGGGCTTCTCGAGAAATTTTGCGATTGGATCACCAGCTTTCTTGCAGATCGGAGCATCAAAGTCGTTGTAGACGGTGCAAGCTCTGATTACAAGCCTATTAATGCTGGTGTTCCACAAGGCTGCGTGCTATCGCCAACGCTGTTTTTTCTACATGTGAATGATATGTTGCAAACCCGTAACATTCAATGTTATGCAGATGACAGCACTGGTGATTCTTTTTACACCGGCCGTTGTCTGAAGTCGAGTCTTTGGTGAACAGAGTCTCGGATTGTAGGCGACTAAATCTAATCCAGTTTAACCCCCAGAAGACACAAGTTTGCACGTTTACCGCTAAAAAAACCTTTTGTCGTATCTCCTCAGTTTCAAGGCACTCTCCTCGTTGCCTCAGCCAGTATCTGAATCCTCGGCGTCCACATATCGTGTGACGCGCAGTTTCGTGGTCACTTGGAAGAGAAGGTCAAATTGGCCTCTAAAAAGCTTGGCGTGCTCAGCAGAGCGGGACAGTATTTCACATTGGCACACTGCCTGCAACTTTACAAGGCGCAGGTTCGATTACACATGGAATACTCTTCCCATCTCCCTAGTACCAGCTCCCTCCACTTGACCACATCCAGCACAGAGCGGCTTGAATCGTCGACGACTGAGTGCTTTCCTATCGGCTCGATTCACTGGCGTTGCGAAGAGATGTTGCATGTTTTTGCATTTTCTTTCGCATGTACCATGAGGAGTGCTCTGAGGAATTGTTCGGATTAATCCCAGCCGCCAAATTTCGTGAATGCACTACGCGGCCGATACCATCCGATACCATCCACACCATCTGGATGCTTGGCGGTCTACCACTGTACGTTTCAACAGGAATTTTTCTTCTGCGTATAACCTCTCTTTGGAATAGTTTACTACCGGCGATTTTTCCGGACCGATACGACCTGGGGACCTTTAAGAAACGAGCTTACTCCTTTCTAAAGGACTGGCAATGCCCCTGCAATTCCCCTGGTTTTGCGTTTGATCATGGGCGGCAGTAGTCACTTAACATCAGGTGAGCCGCATGCTCATATGCCCCCTCTTCTATGAAAAAAAGTGAGTCCTCCAGTGAACCCCAACCATTATATAATGAATAATATTAAGTGCAATTAACAAAATCAATGTACCCATTTCATCCCATAAGTGACGTAAAATGTGACCCTAGAAAATGCTAAACATTTAGTTTGCCTTTCATAGGTAGTGATAGACTAGAAAATACAACAAAAGGCCTAGAATCTAGGTGTTTGAAATGAATATGTTGCGACGCTAAGCTAAAAGCAGCGACGTGGCCAGTCATTACGGTCACTAACACACAAACATCATAATAATATCCTACGCAGTTCATAAGGTCTGAGTCAGTTATTAGAGCACCGTTTTAAAATAAAAAATATACTTTTAAGAATATAAAAATCGACTATTTAAAACGTAAAAGAATAAAATAATTTTCAGATAATAGCTTCTGTAATCGGTGCTAGAAACGGGGGTAACGAATCCTCCTTCGCTGCTACCTCACAAAAAATATACTATATATTTAATAGGTGGTAGAAAACCTTTTCTACCAAAAAATACGTCAAGGTAGATACTACCCTCTTATTTATTTCTGCAGTAAAATAGCAGCACTTGCACTGCTGTGCTATGTTCCGGTCTAGAGTGAGTGAGTGTATAGAGAGTTAGCGAAATTACAGTCCTCAGAGGCGACAACACTTCTGTAGACTTGTTTTTAAAATTGACTGAAGGTGTCCATGGATGGCAGTAGACTATCATCAGGTGACCTGTAAGTAAGTACATTTGTCTCTTCAGTTCAACTTTTTTTAAATTACTGCTTAAAAATAAATTATTTACAGATTAGAGAAATTACGTCCACTGAATCCGCAGGGCTAGTTTCACTACATATAGTCAGCGTCAGATATAAGGGAGCAGCCAAGGTGGTCAAATATTTTGAAACAACCAAAGTGGTCACAAATATTCAACCATTCATAGTGGATAAATTATTGAGAACATAAATATTGCTCAAATATAACGGAAGAAGTACAACGTTAAATATATACGATCATTTAAACCGTTCAAAGTTATAATAACACGCAGAACGCCAATGGTAACCAAGCAGACAAAGTATTCAAAAATTTGGAACACTTTAGGAAAAGAAATTTTATCTAGATAATACAAGCTTAAATTTTGAATAATTTTAAAATTCAATCCATGCATTTAACACCACAGCAAAAAATAAAGGAATTTTTCTTTAATTAAAATAAGAAAATTGATAAATAAAATCAAACCAGATAAAAATTATATCTTTGTTTCTTCAGTAAAATTGTTTTCATATAAAAATTTTGACTACACCTCATGAGTATCGGACATGAGTATGGAAAGGTTAACCGATAGGATTACATAAGTAACATAAGTATTCAAATAAGGTGTGTGTCACAAGGCCGAGTGCTTAAAATACCTAACTATCAAGTTGCGGATCCTCAGTTAAAGAGCAATGTAATGCTAATCAAGCTTATAAGGTTTTATTTATTCTGTACTCTACTCTACTCCAACTGTATCTATTCTCGATTAAGAATCAAATAGCAAATGCGTTGAACTCTGAGGGTCAAATGGCCAGGCCAATTTCTACACGTCTAACTATTTTACGATGGTATTATGTGAGAGCGTGATCCTTTTATGGTCGTGACGCCCAATTTATACTGTGGCCATAATTCAGCTGTACTAAGGCTTTACCAACTAAATAAACCCCTTTTTCTAACCTAAGAGTAACTGTATCCGGTGTATCGATTATGTCTTAAGATTGAAAATAAGAATAATTTTTAATTGATTTAGTATTAGATTGACCTACATGTCAATGCGTGTAATTAGTATATTAATTAGTAATAGTAATTTTATAATTCAGTTTTCATCCTATTCCAAACGTCTGAATTATCTAAAATTTTACATATGTATAATTGATGACAGTACAATAATTATAACTTATTAACATAATCCATAACTAAGATCTTTTTCTTAACGGCAGTAACGTTTAGTAAAATATTTAATCGATTTACGTTTCGTTCCGTTTTAGTTATGACATTTATAAAGACAATCACTGGCTATTTTTGTGAGTATTGTGCTATTTACACATATTATATTTATTTCTTTTTTATATACTTAGCTCAATACAGATCATCAATTTTTAAATATATATTTAATTAATAATTACTTTTTAAAATTTATTCAAAAATA
Source organism: Parnassius apollo (assembly GCA_907164705.1). NCBI lineage: Eukaryota > Metazoa > Arthropoda > Insecta > Lepidoptera > Papilionidae > Parnassius > Parnassius apollo. Next base: position 4,743,726 of record CAJQZP010000141.1, read on the forward strand.
ATAAATAGATAATAACAATAAAATTAATGAATAACAGAAATAAATCTTATGATTTTTGATAATAACAAGTTCTACTTCAACAGCGCGTAAAGGTTACATGCATTCATGTTTTTTTTAAAGCCTGTAGCTTATTAAATTCTGGAAAATTATTATAAAATGATATATTTTATTGGAGAGGGATTTAAAGTTCCAGTTCAATGGATAAAGGAAATTGTTAAAGTCAATAGCTTAAATTGGTTATAGTTAATTGAATTTCGCTTCGACAAAGCCATCTGTCCCAGTCGTTAAATAAAACAAAACAAAGCCCGCTGGCTTGCAATTAATATTTTCAACTGTTGGTAAAACTTATTGGATTAGCTATTTAGCGGTGAATTTGGGTCAGTCGGTGTCAAACTCGATAGAGGCATTGGTAATGAGCGATCAGTGTATTAAATAGTTTAATTCAAAATTGTAACCATTTTACTACGTTTCAAGTCCTATTATAGCGACATTAAAAGTTATAATTCTCTAATAAATTTTTATGAGGTCGGGAAAATAGTTTTTAAGACTAAATTATCATGATAACGCAAGGCGGTAGAACTGGTTTTTGCCTAGCCGACCGTTACTACTCGTACGCGATTGTTAGTATTCGTTTATTTTAATAAGAATCATATTATTCGTGGTATTTTAAACAACCTGTAGAATATTACCCCACACCGGTGTAAGAATATTCACTACCTCATATTGTCCCGTGGTTGTCGCGTATCAGCGTTTTCCTTATAACGACTGAAAAAAAAACAGTGGTCGCTAACCCGTTTGCCAAGCGTGGCAACTATAACAAATACCCCTCCTATGAGGCAATCTACGGGGGAGGCCTATGTTCAGCAGTGCACTTCATTAAGCTGTAACGTTAACGGTGTAACGGTATTGTGTAGGAGTAAGCTCTTTTCTTGAAGGTCCTCAGGTCGTATCGGTCCGGAAAATCGCCGGTGATAAACAATTCCACAGAGAGGTTGTACGCGGAAGAAAACTCCTAGTGAAACGTAAAGTGGTGGACCGCCTAGCATCCAGATCCAAACAATTCCTCAGAACACTCCCCGTGATAAATGCGATAAAACACGCAAATAAATGAAACATCTCTTCACAGCACCAGTGAATCGAGCCGATTGGAACCGCTCTGCGCTAGATGCGGTCAAGTGGAAGGAGCTGGTAGTGGGGAGCCCAAGCCAACATATGGGAACAGAATACCATGTGCGGCCGCACTTGCACCTTGTAAAGTAGCAGGCGGTGTGCCGGCATGAAATACTATCCAACTCTGCAGCACGCCAAGTTTTTAAGGGGCCAATTATGTCTTCTCTTCCAAGTGAACACAAAGCTGCACGTCACTCGATATGTCGATGCCGAGGATTCCAATACTGGATAAGGCAACAAGGGGAATGCTTTGAAAGTGAGGAGATACGATAAAGCGATTCCTTTTAACGTTAAACGCGCAATATTGTGTCTTCTGAGTGTTAAACTGGACTAGTTTTAGTCACCTCCTTTCCATGACTTTGTTCAGCAAAAACTTGACTTCAAACACAAGTTTGTCGCGGTACTTGCAGAAGTTTTCTTGAGAAATGTTGACACGGCCGCTGTAAAGAGTATCACCAGTGCTGTCACCTGCAAAGCAATGAATGTTGCCGGTTTGCAACATATCACTGATATGCAGAAGAAACAGCGTTGGAAATAGAACGCAGCCTTGTGGAACACCAGCATTAATAGGCTTGTAATCGGAGCTTGCACTGTCTACAATGACCTTGATGCTCCGATCTGCAAGAAAGCTGGTGATCCAACTCCACAATTTTTCAAGAAGCTCATAGGAAAGGAGCTTCGAAAGAAAAGCTTTGTGTCAAACCCGATCGAAGACCTCGCAATGTACAACCTAACGGTCAATGCCTCCCACTTGTACTCTACTGTCGCCGCCCATCTATGAGTCAGGTTGACCAGAAGATCACGAGCTAATCGACCTCTACAAAAACCGTATTGGCGATCACTAATCAGCTGGTGATTCTCAAGGTACCTCATGAGCTGGCAGTTTACAATAGATTCCATTGTTTTGGAGAACAAGGCGGTACTGGTGATCGGCCTGTAGATGGACGGGTCTGAGCGGTCGTCTTTTTTAGGGATCAGATGAACGAAGACCATCTTCCATGGTTTTAGTACTACGCCTAGAGAATGGAATACTGAAAAAGACGCGTTAAGATTGGTGCCAATTCAAACGGCGGCAGCCTATAGAATGCAACCGCGATTCACCAAACTCCTCGACAAGACAATGGTCTGAGGAGCCAAGAAGGGCGTCGACGGAAATCTGATATCCGTCCAGATGAGAGGTCGGCAGAATGTCCAACAGGGAAGGTGAATGATCCACATCTGGAATCCGCTTTGGCGAAGTAATCAGTTGTGTCAGATATGTTATGTCATGTTTTGCAATGTTACGCTATAAAAGTCATAAATAAATTTGGAGCGAAAAGAAATTTTGTTTTAATCCTAATTTACTTCGTCGCCGTCGTTTGGAACTCTGGATTTAAAAATTAGGTAAAGTACTTAATCTCGAATTAATGAAATTGGAATCTCGTCATATTCATCAAACTTTTTTACATACTTACTCTTCATTTTAAATATAAAAATTTTCATTTACAAATTGAATAACACCACTTTCATAATTTGTATAGCCTCCTGTTCTAGTAATTATTTAATTACATAATTTATTAGTCACAGCTGTAACTGTAATTAACCATAGCCGTCAAATTTATAACAGGAGTAAAAAAATCTTTATCCATACTTACTAATATTATAAATGCGAAAGTGTGTTTGTTTGTTTGTCCTTCTTTCACCTCGCAACAGAGCGTCGGCATGGCATGATTTTTTGTATGGGGATAGTTCGGTGTCTGTAGAGTGACATAGGTTGCTTTTTTCCGCGGAAAAACATCTCATTCCCGTGGGAAAATAGAATATGTTGCAAAAGTTAGTCCTTCTTTCACGTCGCAACAGAGAGTCGGCATGGCATGAATTTTGGTATGGGGATAGTTCGGTGGCTGCAGAGTGACATAGGATACTTTTTTCCGCGGAAAATCTTCTCATTCTCATTCCGTGGGAAATATTCTATTTTCTCACGGGATGAGATGTTTTTCCGCGGAAAAAAGTAGCCTATGTCACTCCACAGCCTCATTCCCGTGGGAAAATCGAATATGTTGCAAAATTAAATTCAGCTAGGTGGCACCACCGTGATTCTACAAGACGGACGACGGTACGATAGACGAACACAGAAGGTAAGAATATCTGGATTTTTATGTCTTTTTACCAAAATTAAGATAAAAAATGTATGGACCTGTATTTTTCCACGCAGGACCGGGAAGAGAGCGATAAAAACATAAAATTCACCAGCTGATTTTCTTCAAACGTTTTGGTGCATTGTAATTCACAGAATAGGCGATAACCTCGCAGACGATATTAGGTAATCCGTTGATGCTCTGCCTACCCCGCAAGGGTTACAGGCGTGATTATAAGTATTGATCAGAAATACTATCACCACCTGTCACGATTTCACCCTTAATTATTACTTAACTGTGGTAGAAACAGTTCTTAGTAAGCCTTATTAATAAGCCTTAGTAATATTTATTGAACGGAAATGAATACAGTTCTTATATGTGGTTATGAATGAATCGGTATTACAATAAGAAAAATTGTGCAAAATTATAAGAAAAATATTTTTGAGAGTTCTTATTAACTAAAGTATACATTGTTTAAATTGATTTTGCTAGATGTCGTCACTAGGTTTTTACCTATTACTTATACGCTTAAATTGTTTCTATTTCGTAGCTTATTCGACTACATGCTTTCGATTTCGGTTGCTTGTTATTTGTTTTGTGATTTGATTAATTGAATGGATTTATATTGGCTTTCATTTTCGGATTTGTGTATTTTCTTGGATGGGTTTTGTTGATTTGGTTGGTATTCCTTTATACATATTTAGACTATGGCTTTGATTTTTGATTTTGTTTATTTAGAATCGTGAATTGGTTTTCGTTATTTTAGGTTGTTTAACAATATTTCAAAGGAATATTAATAGTATAGATAGTGTATACGGTACCTATACACTTACTTCTTTTTTCGTTGGTTATATTTATATTGACTACTGCTTTCGATTTCGGTTTTCTGCGATTTGTTTTGTGATTTGGTTTAAGTTGATTCGATTTTTTTTTGGCTATCGTTTTCGGATTCGTGTTGTGTATTGAATTGGTTTTGTTGTTTTGATTTAAAAAAATATTTAAAAGGAATATTTATTCCCTTTAAATATAAAAAAAATTTTCTTTTAGGTATTTTAACGCTTTTTTAAATACATATTACTCCATCAATTCAAGCTTTTGTGATTTCTCTCATATATAGTGCAAACAAAGAGATCAATTAGAACCCGCGTAAAAGAATACATAGCTTGACGTGAAGCATCAACGTTCCGGGAAGTCTGCAGTTTACGATCATATCCTAGATGGCCCCAACCATTACATCAGATTTGATAGACCACAAATCCTCACGAAAGAACATCGATTCCTACCAAGGATGATACGTGAGGCTATTGAAATTAATAAACATCCTAATTTCAATAGAGAAGGAGACTGGGTACTACCACCTGCTTAGGATCCTATAATTAATAAAATTAAAACTAAACCCAAGCATACCACTGCAAGACTTCAAAATACAGTTAATTCATTCTGCGTAGATCGGACCAAAAACAATAATTAAAAAGCTGAAGGTACTCCGGGTTAACTTTGATATCGGGACGTCAGTCACCTCAGTCTCCCGTAACGATGGGTGCTGGAAAGCACCCGAAATGTCGGGTATTAAAATTAATATAAATAAAACGCGATAAAATCCGTAAAAGTAGTTTTAATCAATACTTTAAGAACTACTGAAACACCTGCTCAAAGTCAGCAAGGGCGTCATGAACAGGCAGAGTATCAATCTACTTTAAGAGCTATTAAAACACCTGCTCAAAGTCAGCAAAGGCTATTCGAACAAGCGGACCATCAGGCCGCCTTAAGAGCCGCGGAAACACCTAATGAAACTCAACACAGATTCATTGAGCAAGCTAAATGTCAATCTAATATAGGGCATCTGAAACACCAGAAGAGACACAGGCGCGAAGAGATGCAAATGCACAGCTCCAAGCTGAACGTCGACAAAATTTTCAAAGAAACAATTGGTCGGTCTTAATGACGCAGCATTCAATTATGATCCCTTGATTGATTATAAAAATCACAGGTTAGTTGTTATCGGACTGATGGACAAGGCGTGTCGTTTTTGCAGTGCTTTAAAATGAAAAGATGAGACCGCAGGCATGTGCTGTTCCAATGGCAAATTGTCTCTTCCGTTACTTAGGGAACCAGAAGAACCTTTGAAACTCTCTTTTGATATGATGCTAATGAGTCACGGTGCTTTTTAAACAGGATCCGGAAATATAACTCATGCTTTCAAATGACGTCCTTCGGAGTTGACTGGGAAATAATAACGCCGGGATTTTCGCCTACATTTACGGTGCAAGGGCAAATTTATCATAGAATAGGTTCACTTTTTCCGGCTGAAAACGAACAGAATAAATTTTTACAAGTATATTTTATGGGTGACGAAGAAATTGAGGTACACCGTCGCTGCCAATTTATCCAGGGAGTTGAGAGAGACACAGTGTTCAAAATTCAAAGGTTCTTGCATGAACGTAACATTTTAGTCAAAACATTTAAAACTGCTTTAGAAAACCTACCTGAAGAGAATTATAAAGTCGTCATTCACGCAGATCGGACCCCTCGAGGAGAGCAGGAAAGGCACTAAAATGCACCTTTGATAAACGAAATAGCAGCGGTAATCAGTGGTGATCAATTTTCTTCACGAGACATTGTCTTGCAAGCACGTGATGATACGTTGCAACGGGTATCCGATACACACAAGTTTTATGACGCTCTGCAATACCCATTGTTTATTGCAAACGACAAGAGGGTTACCATTTTCAAATTACACTCATTAACCCGGTCACAAAGGAGCCTACTCCGAACAAAAAAGTATCATGTATGGATTTTTATGCGTATCATATGATGTTGCTAGAAAATGATTTTAACCTCTTAGCCCGGTGTAGAAAATTATTTCATCAACTTTTGGTAGACATGTATATATAAGGTAGAAAGTGAACGTCTCCGTTACATATCTTTAAATCAAAAAAGCTGCGCGTTGAGAATTATATACATTTACAAGATGCAGTTTCTAGCGACGCCAATGAAAACCCCAGAGATTTAGGTAAAATGGTAATTCTGCCCTCATCATTCGTTAACAGTCCCCGCTACCTACATGAGTGCACACAAGACGCATTCGCCTATGTACTAACTTACCGAAGACCTGAACTTTTTGTTACTTTTACTTGCAATTTCACATGGAAAGAAATAACCGAGGAGCTAATGCCGGGCCAAAAACGTACTTACAGACACGATTTAATTGCTAGAGTATTTAGATTAAAAGTACAAAATTTAATGTATGTAATTAACAAAAGGAAAATTTTAGGAGAGGTGCAGTACAAAAATATGAAGAACTGTTATGAGACTGAAATAGAGTGTCTCAATTCAGAAGTTTTGTCGCTTAAAAACTCCTTACAAATTATCTCCAATAAATACGCATCGGCTCAGGTTGAGATTAAAGAACACATATCGGCCATGTATGATCTGGTAAAGTCATGTAAATACAATGAGGAGCGCTTTGACTCCTTAATAAAACATCAGAGTGAGAATCAACGCTTCATACCATGTTCATTGGGGACAATATGTGTAAATAGTAACTGTCTTAGTTCACCAACACTCTTCGACGGTGCCATAAGAAAGAATAAAAACTTAAAAAGTAGTTTAAATAGTAAAAGACATAGAGTTATTATGTATTGTGATGATATAGGAAAAAATTTGGGCATGATGTTAAATAACAATTTAAAAGGACAACTGATTAGTAATTATTGTATGCCTGGAGCATCTTTTCGCCATATAATGAATAAAGTTTTAATAGTAAGTATTGTCCTAATAGCACATTAATAATTCTTGTTGGGAGAGCAGGCAATGTAAACAAAAGTCAATTATTAAAAAATATTGATTACCTCAATATTTTAAATGTACACAAAATAGTCTTGTTTACATTGCCTTACATACAGGGTTGGCCACAGGAGAATAAAATAAGATATGATTTAATTTTATTAATGAATATTTTATCATGTAATTATAATTTAAATTTGACATTTAATTGTAACAATTATACCAATAAAATTAATTTAATAGACATTAATAATTTAGTTAAGAAATTTTTGACTACAGATAGGTATTACCTATCCAAATATAATTTAAGACAGATAGCAAATGTGCTATCTTATTATTTATATATTAAATCAGCCAAGGACTTGGCTACCCAGACATCTGCTCCTATTGAGCAAGCAGCATAATGATTTGACATGTAATTTGGAATCCGTTCCAAGTAATTTAAATTAGAAAATGAGACAATAGAGATAATCTCTAGCAGTTATAATAATTTAAATAATTTAGAATGTAGCTTACAAATCCTGAATAGTTGCAATTGTATAACTCTACAAAATGATAATAAAAATTGTTTACACCAGGTGCATCAGAATATACAAGGCATGATAGGCAAAGAACTAGAAATTGAATTGTTCTTAAATAGCAACAATATTCATATTATATGTATAACTGAACATTGGTTAAAAGCTCATAATTTAATGTTTAACTTCAGTAATCACCAGGTGGTCAGTTCTTTCAATAGAGAAACGGTTTTAAGAGGTGGCTCCTTAATTTTAGCTAGTAAATTATTATCATGTAAAGAACGTAAAGATATTGTGAGCCTCTCTGTTGAGTGAACTGTAGAAATGGCATGTGTTTGAGTTTGAGCACCTCATTGTTGTAAGCGTTTACAGACCCCCAAGTTCTTTATATGATACTTTCGAAAAAATTATGGAGGAAGTTTTCGATAAGCTTAATAAACAGAATAAATCTGTTGTAATATGTGGAGACTTTAATATCAATCTCCTAGAAGCTTCCTCCACCAATATTAAATTAAGATCATTGTTTAAATCTCATGGTCTTTTTAATTTATTTTTGCAGCCAACACGTATTGCAGAATCTAGTGCAACATGTATAGATAACATTTTTACAAATGTTAAGCCGTTCAATAAATGTATAATTCAAAAATTGAGCTCTGATCACTGTGGATAATTAGTTTCATTACCGTATGTTCACAAAAAGCAAATAGATAAAAAAGTAGTGTTTGTTACAGTAAATGCACATTGCTTGGAGAAGTTTAGAAGTAACATAGTAAAAAAACTTCGATTACTTTCATAACAAAATAATCCAATTTTTTTATGTGGAACATTATTTAAGCTTATTTGCAATCAATTTAATAACACTTTTACTTCTAAAACATTCTCCTTGAACAATCGCAAAGCATTTAATGAATGGGCGACAGTAGGAGTTCGTAAGAGTAGACAAAGTTTATATGAACTTTACAATGAAAGGTAATATAATCCTAGCGTCAAATTTAGGGAATATGTAAAAAAATATTCCAAAATATTTAAAAGAGTGTGCTCCTTAGCCAAGTCATTGTATTTGAGCAACAAAATAAAGACTGCTTCTTATAAAATTAAAATGACATGGAGTATAATTAATGGTGAAACTGGTAAGGTCAACTCTCGCAATTCAAACTACCAGTTAAGTTTTAACAATAAATTAACTAAATCAGATCAGGAGGTTGCAATAGTTTTTGAGAAATATTTTTGTGATATTCCGATCTTAACCACTAAGTCACTGAATTCTTCTCCCGCAGTCGCCGAATGATTACTTAAACAAAATGTAAATGTGTGTACAAAAAATTTTACATTTCATAAAGTGTCATCAAAAGATATTGTAAAATATTTTAAGACTATTGATATTAAGAGAACCGCCGATCTGTGGGGGATTTCTGTTAAAGTTATTGAGTCTATAATAGATGACAACACACCTCAAATATCTATTATTTTTAATACTCAATACTAAATCTGGTGTATTTCTTGATTTAATGAAGCATAGTAAAGTAATACCTTTATTTAAATCTGGTAGTACATTGGACCCCGCTAATTTTAGACCTATTTCTGTACTGCCAAAACTTAGTAAAATTTTTGAAAAAATTATTCTTGATCAAATGTTAATTTTTTTGATGTAAATAATTTACTTCATAAAATCAATTTGGTTTCACAAGGGGTCGCTCGACAACTGATGCTGGTGTTGAGCTGATTAAATATATATTTGATGCATGGGAGAATTCACAGGATGCTTTGGGTGTATTCTGTGACATATCCAAAGCCTTCGATTTTGTTCACCATGAAACATTAATCAGGAAACTTCGACACTACGGTGTAATAAGCGATGCTCTTAAATTAATTATTTCATATTTAAGTGACAGTGACACGTAAAAAGTTGTCTTTAATAGTATGAGTTCTTCCGGGTCGATTGTACAAACGGGCGTGCCTCAGGGCTCAATTCTCGGCCCTTTTCTATTTCTAGTATATATTAATGACTTACCTTACATAGTAGGGGATAACCATGATTTAGTATTATTTGCTGATGATACTTCATTAATTTTCAAATTATAACGACAGTTATTAAATGACGACGAAGTAAATAATATATATTACTATAGCTAAGTTAGTCAATTGGTTTAATGTTAATAATTTGCATTTGAATGGAACTAAAACTAGATGTATGAAATTCGTAACTCCTAATGTTAAACATGTCAATACTAATGTAATTTTAAATGGGGGGCAACTGAGTCTTGTTGATACCACCATTTTTCTTGGAATCACACTGGACGCAAAGATTTGCCCACGGGCTTCAATGGCTCCCCCATATATTAAAACTAGCTAGCAGACTTAGTTCTGCAGCATATGCTGTGAAAAAGATTAGAAATATTACCAGTGTTGAAACAGCTATAATAGTTTACTTCAGTTATTTCCATAGCATTATGTCGTATGGTATTTTGCTATGGGGACACGCGACTGACACTGAAATTATATTTATTTTACAGAAGAGGGCCATTAGAGCAATATATAATTTAAAACCAAAAGAGTCACTAAGACAAAAATTTAAGGAAATTAATATATTAACTCTGGCCTCTCAATACATTTATGAAAATGTAATGTAAGTACACAACAATAAAAGTAGTTTTGCGAAAATAAGTGATATTCATTCTCTAAATACTAGGAACAGACACAAGCTAGTAGTACCAGTTACTCGACTCCACTGAGTCGTAATTCATTCTTGGGGCGATGTATACGCTTTTACAACAAAGTCCCAGAAAATATACAAAATTTGTCATACACGAAGTTCAAAAATGTTTAATGATTTCTTATATTTACGCGAACACTATACATGATTAAAACTACTTTTACGGATTTTATCGCGTTTATTTTTACTTTTTATTTACTTTTATTTTTAATTCCCGACGTTTCGGGCGCTTTCCAGCACCCCTGGTCACGGGGGACTGAGATGACTGACGTCCCGATGTCATTGTTAAACCCGGAGTACCTTCAGCTTTTTTAATTATTGTTTATGGTCCGATCTATGCAAAATGAACTGACTGTGTCTTGAGGTCTTGCAGTGGTATGCTTGGGTTTAGTTTTAATTTTATTTATTATAGGATCCCAAGCAGGTGGTAGTACCCAGCCTCCTTCTCTATTGAAATTCGAATGTTTTTTAATTTCAATAGCCTCACGTATCATCCTTGGTAGGAATCGGTGTTCTTTCGCGAGGATTTGTGGTCTATCAAATCTGATGTAATGGTTGGGTCCGTCTAGGATATGATCACAAACTGCAGACTTCCCGGAACGTTGATGCTTCATATCAGCTATATGTTCTTTTACGCGGGTCCTAATTGATCTTTTTGTTTGTCCTATATAAGAGAGACCATATTCACAATCAAGCTTGTACACTCCTGCATCTTGTAGAGGAATATGACACTTGACGGATGTTAGGAACTGACTAATCTTCTTCGGCGGCTTGTAGAATGTTCTAATAGAAGCTCGCTTCAAGATATAGCCAATCTTGTCTGTGGCACCTCTGACATATGGTAGTACAGCAGGCACACGCTCGACTGTGGCCGGCTTCACTCGGTCACTGTGACGTAGGCGCGGGACCCGAAGCTTGTTGTCGTGCAGAACTTGCTTGACGTGCTGAAGCTCGGCGGCCAGGTGTTTGCTGTCACAGATCCCTCGTGCTCTCTGTAACAAAGATTTGCCCACGGTAGCTAACTGTGAAGGATGGTGGTGAGATTCACCGTTTGAATATCGGTTTGTATGGGTCCTTTTCCTATACACAGTGTGACCAATGGTGTTATTAGGATTTCGGATGACTAACACATCTAGGAAAGGTAAGGAATTATTTGCCTCTAACTCCATAGTAATTGAATTTTAGAGTTTATGGAATTAAGATGTTCTAAAAATGCAGTTACTTTGTCTGATGGTGAAATTGTGAAAGTATCGTCTACGTACCGCTTGTAGATCCTTGGTGTAACAGGTGTAGTAAGGAGAGCTTTCTCCTCAAAGTCTTCCATGAATATATTGGCGACAATGGGAGATACAGGTGAGCCCATCTCAACACCATCTACTTGCTTGTAAAACTCTTCCTTCCACAGTGGATAGCCAGATGTAAGGCAATGTCTTAGTAATACTGCATATTCTGCTGTCATGTTATTTTCCTCTAGTTTCCTAGTTATAATTGAGATGCAGTTTTCAACAGGTAGGCATGTAAATAGAGACTGAACATCAAAACTGACCATGGTTTCATTGTGATTAAGATGTAGGTCTTTTATCTCACTGACAAAATGGTATGATTCCTTAGTGTGTGCTCTTGTGTGTCCTCTGAGTGGTGATAATATTTTAGCTAAGTATTGAGCCAATCTGTATGTTGGCGAATCAATCTGACTCAGTATTGGACGTAATGAAGCATTCGGTTTGTGTATCTTTGGTAACCCATACAACTTCGGTGGTTTGGCACATGAAGGTATTATCAAATTAACGTCCTGATTCAATTTTTTCGGAGTATTTCTTGATTAGATCGCTAGTTGTTTTAAGCGTATTAGTTGTAGGGTCTGTTTTGACCTTTCGACAAGTAGTTTCGTCCGACAAAAGTTGTTGTATTTTAAAATTGTAATCTGACGTATCCATTATAATCGTAGAATTACCTTTATCTGCGCGGAGAATCGTAAGCTCTGTTTTGTTGCGTAAGTTTTTCAACGCGTTAAATTCATTTTTGGGAAGATTTAATTTCGGCGCAGAACTTCGACGTAACATAGACGAGATGTCTTGACGTATGGCCTCTAAATCTTCATTACCAATATTATTTTTATACAGACAGTCCTCAACACTACAGATAATGTCCTCATACGGTATTTTTCGCGGTGTTATTGCGAAATTAATACCTTTTTCTAAAACTTTTATTTTGGCGTCGTCCAGTGGTTGTTTGATAAGTTGTAGACAGCGCGTTGTTTATGATTCGTGTCTGTGGTCAACTATTTCACACGAATCATTTCCATAAACTCTAAAATTCAATTTACTATGGAGTTAGAGGCAAATAATTCCTTACCTTTCCTAGATGTGTTAGTCATCCGAAATCCTAATAACACCATTGGTCACACTGTGTATAGGAAAAGGACCCATACAAACCGATATTTAAACGGTGAATCTCACCACCATCCTTCACAGTAAGCTACCGTGGGCAAATCTTTGTTACAGAGAGCACGAGGGATCTGTGACAGCAAACACCTGGCCGCCGAGCTTCAGCACGTCAAGCAAGTTCTGCACGACAACAAGCTTCGGGTCCCGCGCCTACGTCACAGTGACCGAGTGAAGCCGGCCACAGTCGAGCGTGTGCCTGCTGTACTACCATATGTCAGAGGTGTCACAGACAAGATTGGCTATATCTTGAAGTGAGCTTCTATTAGAACATTCTACAAGCCGCCGAAGAAGATTAGTCAGTTCCTATCATCCGTCAAGTGTCATATTCCTCTACAAGTTGCAGGAGTGTACAAGCTTGATTGTGAATGTGGTCTCTCTTATATAGGACAAACAAAAAGATCAATTAGGACACGCGTAAAAGAACATATAGCTGATGTGAAGCATCAACGTTCCGGGAAGTCTGCAGTTTGTGATCATGTCCTAGATGGACCCAACCATTAAATCAGATTTGATAGACCACAAATCCTCGCGAAAGATCACCGATTCCTACCAAGGATGATACGTGAGGCTATTGAAATTAAAAAACATCCTAATTTCAATAGAGAAGGAGGCTGGGTACTACCACCTGCTTGGGATCCTATAATCAATAAAATTAAAACTAAACCCAAGCATACCACTGCAAGACCTCAAGACACAGTCAGTTCATTTTTCATAGATCGGACCATAAACAATAATTAAAAAAAGCTGAAGGTACTCCGGGTTTAACAATGACATCGGGACGTCAGTCATCTCAGTCCCCCGTGACCATGGGTGCTGGAAAGCGCCCGAAACGTCGGGAATTAAAAATAAAAGTAAGTAGAAAGTAAAAATAAACGCGATAAAATCCGTAAAAGTAGTTGTAATCATTCAAAAATGTTATTAAACTAAGTTTGTATAAAAAGGGTTATTATAATATTAAGGAATTTATGGATGATAAGAACCCCTGAGAAGGGTGATCGCTACTAAGCTAATTCTAATTTGTCTTGTGTTGTTTATTGTAAACATTATTGTAAGCTATTATTGGAAAAAAATAGTCCCGCTGGGTTTCTTGCTGGTTCTTCCCAGGACAGAGGTTTTTTTTGCGAACCAGTGGTAAATGAAAAAAGTGACTTTCAATAAGTATTGTTATAATCTACATTGAATAAAAAAGTTTCTGTTTCTGTTTCTGTGCTTCATGTATTCAACTGAATGGCAAAAAAGAGGATTACCGCATGCCCACATTCTAATTTGACTTAAAGAGAATTTGCGGCCTAGCCAAATAGACAACATAATAAGCGCCGAGATTCCGGATCCTAAGCAAGATAAAAAATTGTATGATACCATCGTCCGAAATATGATTCACGGTCCATGTGGAGCACGAAATTCAATATCGCCATGTATGAAAGAAGGAAAATGTACAAAGAAATTCCCTAAACACCTATTAAAAGAAACAGTGCACAATGACAATAGCTACTCTTTATACAGACGCAGAGCTCCCGAAGATGGTGGCAGGAAAGTTACAGTCAAATCTCGCTCTGGAGTGTTAGAAACCTGAGATAACAGCTGGATTGTCCCGTATTCACCCATTCTATGTAAAATGTTTAATGCCCACGTTAATGTAGAAGCGTGTAGCTCTGTCCGTGCAATCAAGTATATCTGTAAGTACATAAATAAAGGAAGCGACCAAGCAATATTTAATCTCAGGAGTGAAGGTGAGGCAAATCCCTTTAATGAAGTACAGACCTTTCAAGCAGGGCGTTATGTCAGCAGTAACAGGCAGCGTGGCGTCTCCTTGGCTTCCCTTTATACGAAAGACACCCAACAGTTACTCACCTTGCTGTGCACTTAGAAAATGGAGAGAGTGTATATTTCACCGAAAGAAATTTCGAAGAAAGAATTGCACCTCCGCCAAAAACTACACTAACAGCCTTCTTTCAGCTTTGTCAAACCAACCCCTTTGCAAAAACGTTGTTACATTCTGAAGTACCCTGCTAATATGCTTGAAACACATCTAGAAAGGAGTGGAAACGCCGTATTCAAGGCGCGCCCGTTGCAAATTGGCCCGGTGTAAAGTCATCAGATGCCGTTGGTCGTGTGTATACCGTCCATGTAACTAATTTTGAATGTTTCTGTTTACGATTGCTGCTGCATCATGTTCAGAATCCTACAGGATATAAAGACCTTAAAACTGTCAACGATCAGGAATGCGCAACTTATAGAGAAGCATGTGAAGCTCGGCATCTTTTAGAATACGATAATCACAGGGATAAAACCATGGAGGAAGCTGTTCAGTGCCAGTCACCAGCCAAAATTAGGGATCTTTATACAACTCTTATATCATCTTGCGGGCTATCTAATGCACATGAATTGTGGGACAAATATAAAGAGTACATGGATGAAATTATGCGTGAAACAAACTACGATATAGCAGCTTTGCAGCAGAAAGTAGCCGAATATGGACCCCGCTTGCTTCCCGAAGAAAAACGAGTATTTGAAAAAGTATTAGGACAAATTGAATCTGGAAATGGTGCACTTTTCTTTTTAATTGCCCCTGGAGGAACTGGGAAGACTTTTTTGTTAAATTTATTACAAGCGCAAGTACGGATATATAAAAACATTCCTGTGGCCGTAGCTTTCTCCATTATAGCCGCCACGCTGCTAAGCGGGGACCGCACTGCACATTCTGTTTTAAAACTGCCTCTAAATCTAGCCCAAGAAGAATCGCCGATCTGCAACTTTAGCAAAAATAATGCACAAGGTATAATGCTACGACAATGCAAACTTTTAGTGTGGGACGAAAGTACAATGTCGCATAAAAAGCTGTAGAAGCACTAAGAACGCTCCAGGATTTGCGCAGCAATACCGATGTAATGGGAGGATTGGTGGTTTTACTGGCTGGTGACTTTCGTCAAACTTTACCTGTCATTCAAAAGGGCACACCTGCAGATGAAATTGAAGCATGCCTCAGGTCGTCTATTTCACGGAATAAAGTGACAAAATTCAGTTTAACTACGAATATGAGAGTGCATTTGTACAATGACATCAATGCTGGAAACTATGCCGACACACTATAAAATTTTGGCGATGGGTGGTTGGAAACGGATGCTGAGGGCTGCGTTAAATTGACGTGAGATTTTTTTAATTTAGTACAGAGTCATTCCGAATTAATTGCGAGCGTTTATTCAGATTTAATGAACAACATGCATGAAGACAAATATTTATGTGAAAAGTGCGATTCTTGCACCAAAAAATGAGAGCGTTCATAAAATTAATTCAGATATATTAAGCGAAGTAGCAGGCGAAATAACAGAGTATTTGTCAGTAGACACAGTTATGGACACAGAACAGAGCACTTCATATCCCGTAGAGTTTCTAAATTCTCTAGAGTGTTCAGGTGTACCCTCATATAAGCTTCAATTAAAATTAGGTGTCCCAGTCATGCTAATGCGAAATTTAGATGCTCCTCGGTTATGTAAAGGGACAAGGCTGCGTGTGACACATCTTGGACGGAACATAATCGGTGCTACATTTACAGGCGTAGAAAAAGGTGAAAATGTTATTATACCACGGATCCCTATAATTCCCACAGATTTCCCTTTTCAATTCAAAAGGTTGCTGTTCGCTATTAAGCTCAATTTCGCAATGACAATTAATAAAGCGCAAGGGCAAACGTTACAGGTAGTGGGGGTCAACTTAGAAAAACCGTGCTTCTCACATGGTCATGGTCAAATGCCCAGAATCTCCTCATTCTTTCCCCTAATGGAAAAACATATAACATTGTGTACAGTAGCGTCTTAAAATAGTGTTCAGTTAGTTTTTTTTTCCAAAATTCCCACAATCAATTAATCAGAATTTCCACAGATCTTTCCTTTCAATTCAAAATTTCCTATTTAGCTCACTTTCTTTTCAATTCCAAATGCTGCACCTCTGACGGACCTATTAAGCTCAGTTTCCTTTCAATTCAAAAGGCTGCATCTCTGACGGATCTTTTATTTGGCTCAGTTTCCTTTCAATTCTTAAAACTGCATCTCTGACGAATCAATTTATCTCAGTTTCTTTTCAAAAGTCTGCATCGCTGACGGATAATTATGCTCAGTTTCCTTTAATTAAAAAAATATCCCATTTCTATTTGGCATAAACAAGCTATTTTCATGCTTTCCTATACGCTGCGTTTCAAAACATTTAAATAGGCCGACGAATCAATTTTGCTCAGTTTCCTTTTAATGGCTGCATCTCTGACATATCTCTAAATCTCAGTTTTCTTTCAATTCAAAAAGCAATGGATAGTTCATTTCCCAGTGACCATGTGGGCGAAGCCGCGGTTAATAGCTGGTGAATAAATAAAATATAAATGCTAAATTCTCTCAACAAGCATTCACGTCCAGTAATTGAATAAAAAGAATTTGAAAATTGTACGAAGGCGTTATGAAAAATACTTGTCAACAATGTATGTTTCAGAACTGTGATTATATATATTCGATTCGATATGTATTGCACTGAGCTATCAAAGTAAAAAGTTACAACACGTTAGGTTAACTAATTATACAAACAAGAGCTCGTGCAATTATTTTCTAAAAAAAACACGGTCTTGAACCACCTGCGTCTATCGACAATTTGCATGTTTTATCTTGACATCACTGCACTTGGAATACCTTAATGCCTTCCTCCCTTTTCCACTATTGGACAACTGGGCGGTAGGCTGCCAGTCATCATCCTTATGTTGTCTATATACCAAGCATTCGAACCAAATGGTTAGCTCACCTTTTGCAATACGTACGAGTACATCAAATGAGTGGAATAATTTGCCGGCGTCTGTACTTCCGTAAAAATACAATCTGGAACTCTTAAACACAAGAGTGTGATAGATAGTGCGGTTTACCACCTAGTGCTCCATTACCTCTTACCACCAGGTCATGCGCTGGCTTATGAAAATATTTAAACCAAAACCACTCCACCTATTGGAAGCCCGCCCAACACTTGCCAGTACAAAGTTCCTACTCATTCATAAGTCATCACTTATTTAGGTGACGACTTGAAAAAAGGTCATGAAATTGTTTGCCGAAATAATTAAATACAAATACTGTTAACATTAAATTTTGCTAATTAACCTTGAATCTGTACCACAAATCTCCTATTTATGCATTATTATTTATATTCGTCATCTAAGCTTTAACTAAGCTTAAATGATTAAATAATTAATGTTATAAAGGTGTAAAAGTAAATACTGGTAGTGTTAAAGTTAACCTAATCTTTTTGTGTCCGACGGCGGACAATTAATTTCTCTGCGTGATGGACGACGTCGTAACAACTACGTAGCAGCCGCTGACTTTGTTGTATTTGAAATGCACTGGACTGTACTTTACTTGATGAAATAGAAATATCTGTTTGTAACGTCTATTAAGTTATACGTGGTCACCTTATGGTCATAATTCAAACGTCATAAAATACATACATAAAAACATAAAATTTTTAATTATGTATGTTAAGCAAGCTGTATTTCACTTTCAACTAATAATACTCTAAAATATAACTCATATATATGAAATAAAAATAAACGCTTTTTGCCATGATATTTTCCACAAACTATTTTAAAAGAAACATTTGAAATCATACAAAATTAAGCAGTAATTATTTTTGGTAACATTTTAAAATGTTTTGCCTGTGTAAATGACTAATGCCCGGTTTCTGAAGTTTCCAGTTATATTCCCATTAGCTATTGATTCAATAAAGTTATCTATAAGATATCAGTCGGTTAACTGTCATTGCGTTTCTGAATACCAAACCAACTGTTCAACAACTATGAAACAAATAACAAGTTCCATAATTTGCCACTAGATGGGTGTTTTTCGACTCATCGAAGACATCGAGTCTAAAATTGGTTTTTTTATTTAAATTCTTCACTTATACTAGTATTATTCATAAAATATTATTTTTTGAGGCTAAATAAGTGAATATGCACTGTTTTAGCAATAAATTAAGATAATTCAATATTTATCAGAGACTCTATGGACGACATCATTGTACTGTCAAATTATTTAAAAAGAAAACATCATACTCATTGCTTTTATTTTGCGCGTGGTTTGTTCTTTCTCTTTCCGATTTAAGTTTAGTAGTTTTATCTTTTAAGCATTATGGAGTCTGGCAAACGTAGTAGAAATTTTACGGAAAGAGAGAAGATGCTTCTAATTGAAGTAGCCAAAGAATTTGTGGCTACAATTGACAACAAAAAGACGGACGGGACTACTGTTGAGGCCAAGAAGCAAGCTTGGATGGCGTTGACAAATAAATATAATGCTCTTTCTGAAACGGGAATCAGAACAGAAAAACAATTGCATGCGTTATATGACAATTTAAAAAAAAAGCAAGAAAAATATAAGCGATGATAAGGTAGGTCATATCCTACTTATTTTTGTTTGAACTAATAAACTTTTTTATTATACAAAGTGCGAAGGAACTTTACTGTACAAGCTGTAGTATTACTTTGTAGTGTGCTAATAATATACATCATTATATTCTACGACCTATTTCATGGGCACAGTTATTGCCTTGGAGTATCTACAATAATTATTTATTCTCATATAAAGTTATGCAATGGTATCCGACAAGTATGTAATGTAGAACCTTAAATTTTAATTTCAGTCCGAGCTGTACAAGACAGGAGGTGGAACATTTTGCCCTAAGACAACTGTAGTCGATGAAAAGGTTGTGGCCTTATTACCTCCACAATTTAAACCATTATCTAATGATTTTGACTCATCAGCACCATATTACACCATAGGTATGTAAGTTTAGTGTTTTTCTAACATCATATTACATCAGAATTTAGCATTTATTGAGCATGCTTTTACCTGATGTTTGGTTAAATTCTTCTTATATCCACTATTTCAGCATAGGGCTATACATAACCTGAGCAATTAAAATTATCAGTGTAAATTTACAGGGAAAAATTAGTTTAAATCTAATCAAACTTACTAATAATTTCATGTGAAATAGAATAAAGATAATGAAACAAAATATAATTAAATAATCATTTATTTAATGTGGTTTAAGTACCCATGCACCACTTTCTGAATATAGATTTATCTGTACAATCATCAGCTACAGAAATAGAAATAGAAACTTATTTATTCAATACAGATTATAAATAATACTTATTAAAAGTCACTTTTTTCATTTACCACTGGTTCGCAAAAAACACCTCTGTCCTGGGAAGAATTGGCAAGAAACCCAGCGGGACTATTTTTTTAAAATAATAAAATTACACTAAAATTACACATAACACAATAGTGACTGATTTTTGCAATTTATTCATTACAGATATTGTTGAGACACAACAGCTAAACGATACGCAAGATTCTTCTCAAGGAGTATTGGGTGCAAAAGAAGATTCTGTGCATCAACTTCAACAAGTTAAAGGTTCCAAAAGAAGGATTTCACCTCTTCTGGTATCTGACATCACACCGAAAAAAAGATTTATTTAACTGAAACCAGAAAGAAAAATATAAATAGCATCAGTGCTTCAATAATAAAAAAGAAAAAACCAGAAGCAAATTAATGAAGATACCATAACAACGAAAAAAATTAGAAATATTGGAGGTTCAACTTCAAAATGAACATATGAATTTGGATCTTGATATTGAGTTAAAGCGGAATCTTTTAGAAAATTCAAAAATGGACTTAGAATTAAAAAAGAAGAATTTTAATTTATAACGGCCAACATATAATAAATTAAAATTCTTATTTTAAATCCTAAGTCCATTTTTGCACTTTGTAAAAGATTTTCTTTAGCGCTCTATATCAAAATCCAATAATTTTTTTATATTTTTGTTAGTCGATGACTTCATATTGATGTTGAATCTTCAATATTTGTAATGTTTTGGTGTTTATTAATTAAAACTCTTGTTTATAAATTCTATTCTATTTTACATGGCCAAAGTATAATAAATTAAAATTCTTATAAAGACCATTTTTGCATTTTGTAAAAGATTTTCTTTTAACTCTATATCAAAATACAGTAATTTTTTTGTTTTTGTTATTTGATAATTTCATATTGATGTTGCATCATCAATATTTGTAATGTTTTGTTGTTTATTAATTAAAACTCTTGTTTATAAATTCTATTCTCTATATTTTTACATGGCCAAAGTATAATAAATTCATTTAGTTTTATATTAGTATTTTGTTATAGTTTTTATTTATTAAAATTCTTGTTTATATATTATATTCACTATATTTTTACTAGAAATACAAATAAAATATACATACACAAATTTGTTTTTATTAACATAATACATTATTGATACATGGTAGCAATGCTGCAGATATATTATAATTATAGCATGAATAGGTCAGTTCAACTGTGGAAAGACATGCCCTCACCGAATACTAGTTTGAATTAACAGCTAAATATGCTGCTGTTTCGTTTGGTGAGCATTGCGAAATTGCTCTGAAATAAAGCGGAGACCCTTGAGGCATTCCATCTTACTCCTCAACGATAAAAATGCATCTGCATTTTGATTCCTAATAGGGGATAGATGTCGATGTCTAGGGGCCCCTGCATCCACACCATCAGGTAGACCATATATGCTCCTTTGCTTTTTCTGTTCCTTTATTACATTCGACATTGTGTAAATTGAGCTTTAGAGATATTAACAAAAGAAAAATTTTACCAACCTAAAATATTGTTCCACCAATAAACGACGAAAATGGTTCCCTTCACAGGGAAGAGGTTGCTCAATTGATTCTGTACTATCTTCTTCCGAAGCGGAATCAATTGCCAGAGTATCATTTTTCTGTAGAGCTATATTGTGTAACACAGCTGTTGCAACAATCACAGCTAACGTATGATCCAATTTTAGCCTTAATATTTGAGAATGGGGTGGAAATCTTCTTTTCCACACACCAGATGTCCTTTCAACTGTGTTTCTGGTCTTGATTTGTACTTCATTGTAAAGTTTTTCTGCATTTGTAGCTGGATTTAAAAATGGTGTTATTATATACCCTCCACAAGGATATGCACTGTCTCTAAAGAGGTGACAATCTATCTCATTGTTATTCAGGCGTGCTCGGAGGAATGAGTTATTAAAAACTGTACTGTCATGTGTTGATCCATGCCAGCGGGCATCTATGTCACGAATTTGCAACTTTGCATCACACACAACTTGTACATTAATAGAAAAAAAACCTTTTCTATTTCTAAATAATTCTGCTTGCTCACCTCCAGGAGATTGAATAGGTATGTGTGATCCATCTACACAACCAATTACATTTGGTAATCCTGCGATATCAAAAAATTGTGCTTTTACTTCTCTTAGGTCTACAACATTTGGCATACTTATATAACTCCTTGCTAGTTTGGCTATTTCCTTGCTTACTTTATATACCACTCTGGATAGAGTAGTTTTGTGAACATTAATGTCATCACCAATTACTATTTGGAAAGTACCGGTAGCATAAAATCGTAATGCTATGAAAATTTGTTCTAACACAGACAATGTATACTTCCGATGCATAATGGGTGCTAGAGCAGAGCTGATGGTATTACTTAGGTGTATAACAGTATTCTTATTAAAGCGATATCTCAATTGAAATTCTTCATCCGTAAACATTTCGAAAGGATTTCTCCTATGTCTTAAGTTTCTGGGTACTGATATACTAGAAATAAACTCCAGTACTTCCAAATCAGACTCGGAAGAGCTACTCGTATTCATTGCACTTCTAATTTTATCCCTTATTTAAGTACTTAGCGCTCACTGGCAATTTATTTTAATATTAACACGATATAACCTAAAAGTCGATGCAGTTTGCTTTAATTTAAACGTCAAATAAAGTTATGGAACCGATAAACGGCACTGATTGGCCAGTTAAATTAAACTTAGCTTAAACGGAGTTTATCTTCCATTGCGATGTTCAGAAACGCATTTTCATAAATTATCGAACCAATAGCGCTAACGAATAGATAAACTGCCGATAAAGTACCTTAGAAACCGGCCATTAGTAATTTATCTTTAACGCAACAAGTTTTATTATTTTTTTAATAGTAATGTAGTAGGAAATGAATTGTTATTATTCCTTAATTATAGCTAACCTGGGCTACTTTCCGCATTTAATTTATAAAGCTACTTACTACCTACTTATACGTTATATAATCGCAATTATATAAGATCGCAATTAGTTCCATACAGCCAATAGATAAGTAAATTGAAGTTTTTTTTTAGGGAACCATTTGTGACACAACCATGATATAGCTACAGTGTGAAAGAAAAAGAAACGTCCCTCTGGGTTTTTTCCTGCTTCTTCTCGGGACAGAGGTTTCTCCGCACCAATGGTAAAAGTAAAATTATAACTTTCAATAAGTATTCTTGTATTCTAAATTGAATAAAAATAATTCAATTTTATCGTGGCTTTACCACATATAAAGTGGAGAAAAAACTTTTTCGATTGGCATACACGTGTTAAGACATGCTTAAAGTCGACTGATGCAATTGTTTGTAAGATAGGGTGACAAAAGAGCACACAGTCCACCTGATGCTAAGTGGTTGCTATGGCACATAGACATCTACATCTATCTTGGATTACGAATCAAAATGCAGATGTGTTGTCATCCGTGAGGTCTAAGATGGAATGCCTCGTTTTCAATAAAAAGGGTCTCCGGTTCTCTACACTCACCTTACGAAACACAGCAGCATTAAGCTACTATTTTACGCTGGTATTCTGTGAGAGCGCGGTCCTTCCCCGGTCGAGCTGAACCATTCGTGCTACAATTATACTTCTAATATAACTGCAGCATGGCTCTATTGCGTATAATTATATACGTGGTAGATATTAATACACGTAATAAAATATATATATTACGTACATAAATAAATTTAAAAATAACCTTTGTTATCAACTGGTCGCTGTGCTCGTTGTTACTGATTTATATTCATATTTTTCTCTACCGACAACCATTCGATTATCTTGCGTTATTACGTGTAATATTTCTAACTTTTATCAATGCTTCGAAAAACAATGCCGTGAGCGGAATTTTATATAAACTCACATTAAACAATAAATGTTCAGGTTGTACATAATGATTTCTTATATTTACGCGAACACTACACATTGATTAAAACTACTTTTACGGATTTTATCGCGTTTATTTTACTATTATTTTAAAATTCCTGACGTTTCGGGCGCTTTCCAGCACCCATGGTCACGGAGGACTGAGATGACTGACGTCCCGATGTCATTGTTAAACCCGGAGTACCTTCAGCTTTTTTAATTATTGTTTATGGTACGATCTATGCAAAATGAACTGACTATGTCCTGAGGTCTTGCAGTGGTGTGTTTGGGTTTAGTTTTAATTTTATTGATTATAGGATCCCAAGCAGGTGGTAGTACCCAGCCTCCTTCTCTATTTAAATTAGGATGTTTTTTTTAATTTCAATAGCCTCACATATCATCCTTGGTAGGAATCGGTGTTCTTTCGTGAGGATTTGTGGTCTATCAAATCTGATGTAATGGTTGGAGCCGTCTAGGATATGATCGCAAACTGCAGACTTCCCGGAACGTTGATGCATCTCATCAGCTATATGTTCTTTTACGCGGGTTCTAATTGATCTTTTTGTTTGTCCTATATAAGAGAGACCACATTAACAATCAAGCTTGTACACTCCTGCATCTTGTAGAGGAATATGACACTTGACTGATGGTAGGAACTGACTAATCTTCTTCGGCGGCTTGTAGAATGTTCTAATAGAAGCTCGCTTCAAGATGTAGCCAATCTTGTCTGTGACACCTCTGACATATGGTAGTACAGCAGGCACACGCTCGACTGTGGCAGGCTTCACTCAGTCACTGTAACGTAGGCGCGGGACCCGAAGCTTGTTGTCGTGCAGAACTTGCTTGACGTGCTGAATCTCGGCGGCCAGTTCTTTGCTGTCACAGATTCCTCGTGCTCTCTGTAACAAAGATTTGCCCACGGTAGCTAACTGTGAAGGATGGTGATGAGATTCGCCGTTTAAATATCGGTTTGTATGGGTCTTTTTCCTATACACAGTGTGACCAATAGTGTTGTTAGGATTTCGGATGACTAACACATCATACATAGGAAAGGTAAGGAATTATTTGTCTCTAACTCCATAGTAAATTGAATTTTAGAGTTTATGGAATTAAGATGTTCTGAAAATGCAGTTACTTTGTCTGATGGTGAAATTGTGAAAATATCGTCTACGTACCGCTTTTAGATCCCTGGTGTAACAGGTGCAGTAAAGAGGGCTTTCTCCTCAAAGTCTTCCATGAATATATCGACGACAATGGGAGATACAAGTGAGCCCATCGAAACACCATCTACTTGTTTGTAAAACTCTTCCTTCCACAATAGATAGCCACATGTAAGGCAATGTCTGAGTAGTACTGCATATTCTGCTGGCATATTATTTTCCTCTAGTTTCCTAGTTATAATTGAGATGCAGTCTTCAACAGGTAGGCATGTAAATAGAGACTGAACATCTGATCATTATCGGCATTTGATTATAAAAATTGCATGGAAACTTTAGATAAACGCAAAAAAACTAAAAACAATGGATGCAAAAATAAACATATTGATAAGTACCATAAATTAACAACTAAATAAATGTCTAACGAAATCGTTGACCACAGACACGAATAATAAACAACGCGCTGTCTACAACTTATCAAATCAAACACTGGACGACGCCACAATAAACGTTTTAGAAAAATGTATGAATTTCGCAATAACATCGCGAAAAATACCATATGAGTACATTATTTGTAGTGTTGAGTTGTTATTGAGCTGTCTGTATAAAAATAACATTGGAAGTGAAGATTTAGAGGCCATACGTCGAGACATTTCGTCTATGTTACGTTGAAGTCTAGCGCCGAAATTGAATCTTTCCAAAAACGTATTTAACGCGTTGAAAAACTTACGCAACAGACCACAGCTTACGATTCTCCTCGCAGATAAAGTCAATGCTACGGTTATAATGGATATGTCAGATTACTATTTTAAAATACAACAACTTTTGTCGGATGAAACTACATACCGTAAGGTCAAAAAAGAACCTAAAACTAATACACTTAAAACAAGCAGCGATCTAATTAAGAAATACACCGAGAAATTGAATCTGGACGTTAATTCGATAATACCTTCATGTGCTAAACCACCGAAGTTGTATGGGTTACCAAAAATACACAAACCGAACGCTCCATTACGTCCAACAGTGAGTGAGATTGATTTGCTAACTTACAGATTGGCTCAATACTTAGCTAAATATTATCACCACTCAGAGGACATACAAGAGCACACACTAAGTATTCATACCATTTTGTCAGTGAGATAAAAGACCTACGTTTTACTGACAATGAAACCATGGTCAGTTTTGATGTTCAGTCTCTATTTACATGCCTACCAGTTGAAGACTGCATCTCAATTATAACTTGGAAACTAGAGGAAAATAGTATGCCAGCAGAATATTCAGTACTACTCAGACATTGCCTTACATCTTGCTATCTATTGTGGAAGGAAGAGTTTTACAAGCAAGTAGATGGTGTTGCGATGGGCTCACCTGTATCTCCCATTGTCGCCGATATTCATGGAAGACTTTGAGGAGAAAGCCCTCCTTACTGCACCTGTTACACCAAGGATCTACAAGCGGTCGTAAACGATACTTTCACAATTTTACCATCAGACAAATTAACTGCATTTTTAGAACATCTTAATTCCATAAAGTCTAAAATTTAATTTACTATGGAGTTAGAGGCAAATAATTCCTTAACTTTCCTAGATGTGTTAGTCATCCGAAATCCTAACAACACCATTAGTCACACTGTATATAGGAAAATGACTAACACAAACCGATATTTAAACGGTGAATCTCACCACCATCCTTCACAGTTAGCTAGCGTGGGCAAATCTTTGTTACAGACAGCACGAGGAATCTGTGACAGCAAACACCTGGCCGCCGAGCTTCACCACGTCAAGCAAGTTCTGCACGACAACAAGCTTCGGGTCCCGCGCCTACGTCACATTGATCGAGTGAAGCTGGCCACAGTCGAGCGTGTGCCTGCTGTACTACCATATGTCAGAGGTGTCACGGACAAGATTGGCTACGCCTTGAAGCGAGCTTCTATTAGAACATTCTACAAGCCGCCGAAGAAGATTAGTCAGTTCCTACCATCAGTCAAGTGTCATATTCCTCTACAAGATGCAGGAGTGTACAAGCTTGATTGTGAATGTGGTTTCTCTTACATAGGACCAACAAAAAGACCAATTAGAACCCGCGTAAAAGAACATATAGCTGATGAGAAGCATCAACGTTTCGGGAAGTCTGCAGTTTGCGATCATATCCTAGACGGCACCCAACCATTACATCAGATTTGATAGACCACAAATCCTCACGAAAGAACACCGATTCCTACCAAGGATGATACGTGAGGCTATTGAAATTAAAAAACATCCTAATTTCAATAGAGAAGGAGGCTGGGTACTACCACCTGCTTGGGATCCTATAACCAATAAAATTAAAACTAAACCCAAGCATACCACTGCAAGACCTCAGGACATAGTCAGTTCATTTTGCATAGATCGGACCATAAAAAATAATTAAAAAAGCTGAAGGTACTCCGGGTTTAACAATGACATCGGGACGTCAGTCATCTCAGTCCCCCGTGACCATGGGTGCTGGAAAGCGCACGAAACGTCGGGAATTAAAAATAATAATAAAATAAACGCGATAAAATCCGTAAAAGTAGTTTTAACCAATGTTCAGGTTGTACAATTAAAATATTAAAATGTAATATTTTATTGCTGTACATATATTTTAACATTTATGGTGGAGATTAATATTTTTTTAAATTGTATATTTTAACTTCAAATTATTACCTATATACAGTTAGGTGTAGTTGTCCTATTAACATTAGTCCAAAAGAAATGTGGTGAGAGATGACATCGAGCGCTGAGAGAACAAAAAAAATTAATATAAATATTACAGTTTTCAAGATGTTGTCGATAATTTATCACCTTAATACGTATAATTTATGTCACTATTTTGAAATAGCAAAAGCGTATCTTTTTTATCGAATATTGTTTCTGACAATATGTGTAAAAAAATGTCAAAGTTGCAAAGGTGACAATCATTTTCGGGCCCACTAGAAATTTTAACGACCTTCAATAATATTACATACAAAAAACATACCAATTTATTATTATAAATAGCATAAAGATTTTTTTTAAATTTAAACGGAATCAAGAGATACGAAAAAAATATTTGTTTTGATATTCGTGTTCAGGTCATTGGTTCTGGTAATGAAATATTTAAAAAAATAATCGTATTAGAGATGTGCCAACTCGAGGAAAATCGAAAGGAGTAAACTCGAGTTGAAATTTAGATAACTCGAATTGCACTTAAACTTTGATCAACAATAGCAACTAGATAACGGGTCACGTACAATGTCATAGCTAAATACTGTTCGCGTGAATATAACCTTAAACAGCTACATCTGTTTAATAAAGAAATGAGACGAAAAATTAAAATAGTTTTAAGTTCAACCTAATTAAAAC
Organism: Parnassius apollo; assembly: GCA_907164705.1. Lineage (NCBI taxonomy): Eukaryota > Metazoa > Arthropoda > Insecta > Lepidoptera > Papilionidae > Parnassius > Parnassius apollo. Next base: position 4,772,057 of record CAJQZP010000141.1, read on the forward strand.
CATCGCATCTGGTAATAAAGTTACAAATCTTATGATTATTAGTCACAAAAATAAGAGCTCTCGTCTCATGTGTCCTTTTATTAACTGAGACGGATTTCTTGCGCCGACTCGAGATCTAGTTGGTATTGTTGATCGAAGCTCTCAAGTTACGCAATTCAAATTAGATGAACGAAACTGACAGCGAACACAATACTGTTTATTTTGGTACTTTAAACTTCAACGAATAATATTTACTCACTGTATACTTTTGATAAATAAAGTAAATTCATAGGACAGATTAGATCATACGCCAATATCTAGAGTTAGATTAGAAATGACAATGACAAGTGAATTTTTTATTAGTACGTAACAAATATTATGCGTGGTAGAGCAACGCTGCAGTTATATTAGTTGTAGTGTGAATAGATCGGCTCACCCGAGGCAGGACCACGCTCTAACAGAATATCAGCGTCAAAAAGCAGCATAAGGCCATTTTGCTGAAAACTAAGCATTCGGTCATACATCATTAGATTTAGGGGTGACAACGCTTCTGCATGTTAATTTATTAGTCGAGGATAGATGAAGTGTCCATAAGCCACAAAATGAGCCACTTACCATCCGGTGGACTGTGTGACCGTTTGTCAACCTTATTAAATAAAAAAGCAAGTAACGACGTCCTTGAATACATTCATAAATATTTATTTATTGCGTACAAATTATCAACCAATTACGACCGGATGTTTTTGCGTCTGACAACAGCAAATTTAAAATTTAAAAAAGTAAAATACTCAGTAAAATACTCAAAATATTCAGCCAGTTACTTAATACTTAATGGCTTATTTTTGGTAAGTCAGACATTGATCCCGGATAGAGATTTTTGTTAACTATGCAGGAAGGAATATTATTTTGTCATCAACGATCAGATACTTCATACAAAAATAATATCTTTTTCTCCTACATGAAACAGTGAAAATAAAATGTAAGACACCCTTTACAAAGACGAGTATAGTTGATGTTAATTAATAATAACTGCTTCGGTATTTGATCAACTGGAGCTGATTATTGCTGTATAATTTATAATAATTTCTTTTTAATATATACATAAACAAAGTACCCATAAGCTATTTAATTTGCAATAAATTTAGAAAAAAAATAAGTTGATAAGAATTGTTATTTATTTAAGACATCTTTACAATATTCATTAACTTCTTTTCGTGTGCTAAACGCTAGCAGGTTTGTCCGTAGGCACAGACAAAAAAGTGTATGATTACTGAAGACAACAGTCATATCAAATCTCTTATCGTTGAAAATGCCCAACTGATTACTAAAACTTCATAAATGGACATGTTTTTTTTTATTATATTCGAGCAGCTATGCAGGTCTAGGTAAAGAGACCAGTATCACTGCGACCTAAAAGATCTATTGTGATCGCTGCTATGGCTAGCTAGTTGCTTAGCCGTGAGCAATTTCACTTCTTCTGGGCGGAGTAGATAGTTTCCCAGATGAGTGTTACGTTTGCGCATTAAGGGTCCGCAATCAGTTAGGATGTGTAGAGGCGTTTCTTACGTTATGGAACAGAACCGACACATCCTTGAGTTGCTTAGTCCCAGGATGGACATAAGCTTTTTAAGACCAGTGTCAAGTTAGAACTCTTGCCAGAATGCGTAATTTATTTTTACTTAATCCCAGGGCTTCTGAAGCGAATTTGCGACCAAAAGCCCGGTTTAAGGTTTTAGATTCTTCAGTAGACAGATTAGGGCTGATGAAATGAGAAGAAAAAACTACAGATGGATTGCCTCAAGGCTTCGTCAACCAGTATCAACGATTCATCGCAGCATCCAGCGGTAGAGATCGTCTAATTCTCTTGTGAGGAAGAGGAGTCAAGGTAGAAAAAGATGTACATCGAGGCGAGATGACAGTTTTTTTACAACTTGGAGTTCGTAGGAATACGCGATTAACGGCTGTACAAGCTAGAAATAAACTGGAATACGTTCGAGGAGTACGAGTAAGTGAGCATACAGTTCGCAGGAGATTTGAAAAAGTTGGTTTAGGGTCGTATATACCTGCCAAAGGCCCAAAACTTGAAGGAGATGTCACCGCGTAATGCATATAACTATGCCTAATGCATCGACTATAATATATTTACTTGAAATCACGAATTAATGATATTATCGGTTTATAAAACAATAGAAGATGTTAGGTAAATCACACAGGAATGGTTCATAAAAATTAAAAAAATTATGTTTAGTGTTTCTGCACAAATATAAAACAAGACTTTACGATCAATGGAAAATCTTTTCACTATAGTTCATAAAAGATAGCTTGATCGCTGCGACAGCTGTCAGTAAAATTACGCCTATGAAGTTCTGAATTTCTTAGTAGTACACACAGTACCTGTCAATGTAATACTTTATGGGCATGCCGACCTAATTAGTGCATGCCGAGGCATTGACAGGTACTGTCTGTACTACTAAGAAATTCAGGACTTCATAGGCGTGATTTTTACTGACAGTTGTCGCAGAGATCAAGCTATCCTTTATGAACTATAGTTCCGGCAAAATATAGTGCCTGCCTTTGCACAAATGTCGTATGATATATATTAATTAATTGTGAGCTTATATTCAAAATACCATTATAGTAATATGATTAAAGCCAAGATGATGTCATTCATACATTACTTAATATTATAATAACTCTTTTTGGTGTAATGGTTTCATTATAACAAACTTTGTTTTAATATGGTTTGGTTGAATAGTAAGTACGTATACATCATAATAAAAAGACTGGGTAATAACATAGCAAAACGACTATGTTATAACATGCTTATCTATGCTATTACACACTGATAAATACTGAGGAAGGAAGATGTTTAAACTCTTTGTGTAAGGATTAAAAACAGGTATAATTTAATTGTATTTAATTTAATTTATAGTATAAAGGTGACAAACGAGCATACAGTCCACCTAATAATAAGTGGATGCTGTAGCCCATGAACATCTATATTTATCTTCAATTAAAAATCAAAATGCAGATGCGTTGCCAGCCCTGAGGATTGAGATGGAATGCCTCGTTTCCAGTTAAAATGGTCTCCGGTTTTCTACACTCACCACACGAAACACAGCACCATTAAGCTGCAATTCACGCTGATATTCTGTGAGAGCATGGTCCTAACTCGGTCGAGCCGAATTTCGTTCTACAATCTGAATATAGCTCATGGCTCCAACAGGTAAATTTATTACTAGCGATCTACCACGGATTCCTACTGATGATTTATGGACCTGACAACAGTGCCAACTACCGGGTCCAAATGTTAATATAAAACATCCAGGGATCCATTCAAAAACACTCAAAAAATTCATCAAAATTTGTTGGATGGTTTCAAAGTCTATAAAGGATATACTCGTAGGTAGAAACATTTTTGTGTATTATATTTAATATTTAAATTATTCTCAATTATCATCATTTCAAAAGATGTTTTAAAAGTAACTTGATGGTAACATGTCCATTTGGGCGGGGGTTAGTCTACTCCTAACTTTTTGATATTATAAATAATACGACGAGATTTACACCTATTCTGCTCTCTTGTCCGGCGAGCAGTTTGGCGTATGGCTCTGGGGAAGAACGCAGGTTGTGTTGATCCCCAGGGCAAGTCTGAGGAGTTCTCCTTCACGTGGTTGTCGCCTGTTATTTGGTCTGGTTCAATAGGAAACAGACAGAACAGAAACACTCGGACGATCCTCTTTTTCTTTTCTTTTATTCCTCCCCCTTTTCCTATCCTAACCCAATCCAAGGTGTCAAGCGTACCGTGCCGATGGAAGCGTGGCTAGAGAGAGTACAGTCGCAAACGGTGCCTACCCGAGACCAGGGCTACTCGGGTAGTATTTTAGCCCTTCCCTCGGCACGCGGGGCTCTGCCGGGGGTGAACAAGTATTTCCCTAGCTTATCGTAGGAACAAAATGGATGAAAACCGACATTTTGTAAAGGACAATGATGATGAGAAGTCTCCTTTAATGGAACTAGCTGTAGGTTTGGAAGAGGGTCTTTTAGCCTCACCAACACCCTGCGGCATTGCGCCCCAACCTGGGACGATCCGTGAAGTGGAGGGCACGTTTGCAGCCGAACCATAATCGGAAACGAACCAGGGAGGGGAAAAGAAAAAGTTCGCTAGGCCTTTTATCCTCTCGTCAGTACAAAACCTTCTAAAGGTTGCTGTCAAAAAGTACACATCTGTCCACAACCATCAGAAGTTTTCTGTTTACTTATAAGCTTCAGATTCGAAACAGCCCTAGTAAAAGTATACGTATCTCCCTATAACTGGTACAACATGCGGAGAATTAAACAAAGACGGCAATTAATATCACATACGCTTCACAAACGAACCATAGAAGCTGTGTAATAGTAAATACATTTATTCTGTTCAGTTGCTCGTTCTGTGACGCGGTGTCGTGTGTTTACGTATAACAAAACGTAAATGTAATTTTTTGTCGCATCCTCGTTCTTTATCTATACTGTAAGACCGCCTAACTGTAATTTCTTCTCTGTAATTTGCTTTGTGTTTTTGGTCCTAGTACTTTAATATTTTCACTAAGCAATAAAACCGCCTAATTGTACTTTATTTGTAATTTGACCTGCATTTTTGTTCGTGTACATATTTTTTCGAATTTCTTGTTCAAATGTTTCAGCAATGGTTTTTTATTTTTATTTTAAATTTGAAAATCTGTCAAAATAAGAAATTTACTATTTGTCCAAGGTTATTTAAAAGAGATTGCTATTACGTGGCCAACTAACTGTAATTTCTATTTTATGATTATTGTTTTCACTCTTAGCCCAAGGTTATCTGAAAGAGATTGTTTTGTGTACGTAGTAGTTTTTATTGCTAAGCAATAAGCTTTAGCTCGTTGCGGTGGTATAGTTGGAATAGCCTCAAAGTACGAAACAGTTACCCATCCAATTGCAAGCTAACGCTTGCATTGCTTAACCTTTGTTATGGATCTCTCAAGTAAGCTATCACTAGGCTAGGGTCACTTCAAATTGAGTAAAATTAAAAAAAATTCAAAATAACAAAAATAGAAATCCTATATTTAAGCAAAAAAAATTGTCAAACATTTTTTTTATAATAATATTCAAATGGTAATTAAAAATATAAAAAAGCAAAGAAAAATAACTAATTTGTATTTCATTTTAATTTTATGTTCATGATTACAGTTATTGAAGAAGTCACTACAGAACGTATCCATACTAGCATAGCTGGGTAACTTTTAGTTGTTGATTTCTAACATAATTTTTTATGAAAGATGCCTTCTTTGTTTTGTTTTTAACTTAGGAAATGTTATTAAATTTAGGATTATACATTCACATGTAAATAAATTACAAAATTGTTCGTTACAAATGCTAATGTTTGTGAGCATTTTTTTAGGGTCACTTTTTCAAGTGTTTATTACAACTCGTTCATTTCTCAATTACTAAATAGTTGTAACATTTGAAACTGTTTATATTAAGAACAAAGACCATAAGTTAAGATTTAATGTCCATTGTGCCTCAGGCGTCGTCGATATTGAAGTACAAAATGTGCCTTATTTTGTGACTGTTTCGGGTCACTTTAAGTTTAGGCACATTGTTGTCGAGCTTGTGGTGTGAAAAAACTGTACGTAGAGTTGAAATAATTGCTTAATTTTTTAATGATTACATTTTATATTCAACAAACTGGAAAAAAATCGCTTCTAGCAATTTTACCATCGAATTTATAACATACCAAAAAGGTGAACGTACACATTTACACATATTCTATTAGCTTATTTAACAATAATTCCAACAACATATTAAATTATATAGTTTCTAAACATAAATATTAAGATATTACCATTTTAATGACATGCGCCACGTAGGCAATATATCACTCGTTTAGGGTTTGACAGATGCGCGAAAGCGGCTATTTTGGCCCGGACTGCTGAGAGGATAAGCTTAGTGGGGCAGCGAGAAAAAGATACCGAAGGCTGATGCAGCTGAGATTGGAGCCGAAGAGGCCCTCTCTCTCTGCCAGAAGCCTTGGGATGAAATTTCTCTGCCCTAGCCTCCCCTAGTTCCGAAGGCGAAAAAACGCAGTCGGTCTGAGGAAGAGTCCCCCAAAGACCATCCCAGGAAGACTGTGAAGCTGGCAACGGAGGAGAAGAAGCTTAGCTTCAGTGCCGTAGCTGGCTCCGCGCATTTCGCAATTCAAATCCTATAAGTGTGGAGCAGATGCGGCTGGTCCACCGGGAACTAACACAGGCCATCGCTAAGACGGCCTGTGGGGCGCAACCGGGAATGGGTCCAAAATTTTTGGGTTTCACCCACAAGCCAGGTTGGATTCTGGTAACGTGCCTGAATAAGGCAAGCCAGGATTAGATTGTGGGTGAAATCGGAAAACTGAAGCCCTGGCCGGAGGCGGAGCTCTCTGTAATACCCGAGGACGAACTGCCTAAGCCTCAGCTGGGCGTTACCTTTTTGCCCCGCAGCGAAGCCCACTCCCAAGAGGAGGCGGCTGTGCTGTTGAGGGTACAAAATGAAGGGCTCCATACTGAGCTCTGGAGAATCCTCCACTGTAGGGACGAGGAGAATGGGTTCTTAGTAACCTTTTCTCTGGACGACCCATCGGCGGAGGCTCTTTGGAAGGCAGGCGGCAGGGTCATTCTTGGTTTTAAGATGATAACTTTTAAAGTAAGGGGAGTCTATGACGCGGCAATGGAGCCCGAACCGCCCCAACCCCAATCCCCGCAGTCCTCCACGTCTCGGGGTGAGGCTGGAACGCCACCGGTGAGATTGACGAAGACCCAAGAGGCAGATTTCGCCTCGTTCCGACGGCCTCTGCAGGTGTCGTCCAGGACGGGGTGAGGGGAGGTGGGAGTGTTTCGGAAAAGACCCATGCCCCCCACGGTCATAAATGGCTAAACCCAAGGGTAAGACGAGGGTCCTCCAAGCAAATCTTCACCATGCAGCAGCTGCTTCTGTCGTGGTGGAGGTTTACTTTGCAGAGGACAACATTGACCTCGCCCTTATACAAGACCCTTGGGTGGCCAATGGCCAAGTTCTGGGATTGACGGCTGCCGACCAAGTTCTGAGCTTGTATAATTTATAATAAAAATATTGAACTTTTAGCCATTCCAGAGTACTGCAATGATGACCTTGTTACAGCCTTCATAAATCTCAAGGGATGCACAGGGGCTAGAATAATCATTTGCTCAGCCTATCTTCCCGGCGAGAACGCAGATCCTACCATCGAGTTAGAGCGAGTGGCGGAGTTTGCCTGAAAACACAACGCCGAACTTGTGGTGGGTTGTGATGCTAATGCTCACCACACAGCCTGGGGAAGCACTAACATCAATGAAAGAGGTGAGTTACTTTATGATTTTCTCATCTCAAACCGCCTGGTAAGCCTAAACTTAGGTTACACACCAACCTTTGTAACGCGTGCTAGACAAGAAGTGTTAGACATAACCTTTGCTACCAATAACATGTACAGGCGGATAAATGGCTGGCGTGTTAGTAGCGAAAACTCGATGCCTGATCACAAGCACATTAAGTTTGTGATTGGAGCATCACCAACCTTTGGAACCGTTACTTTTAGGGATCCGAAAGCGACCTCCTGGGATATCTACAGAGATAGCCTAAGGAGGAATTAGGAAACGTTTCCTAAAAGTATCAAAACAATTAAAAAACCTCAGCCTTGAATTCTTTCAGAGCCCTACGAAGGCCTTGCAATGAGGACTGGTGTAGGGCTGCAAAGATAATAAGGCCAAACCTGGTGCAGTGGGCTGTTGACTCCTTTGAAACATTTAAATCAAGCGGGGAGGATGGAATAATTCCCATCCAACTACAGAGGGGTATCGACATCCTTCTTCCTTATCTAGTGAAAATCTTCACAGCAAGTTTTGCATGGGGATATATTCCAGAACGATGGTCAATTATCAAGATTCTTTTTATACCTATGGCTGGTAGGGCTACGCTTTATCAAAGTCCATTAGACCTTTAAGCCTATCTTCCTTTCTTCTTAAGACATTGGAAAAGGTTATAGATAGATATCTAAGGGATGTAGCTCTAGTTACGAGGCCCATACATTACAACCAGCATTCTTACCGCAGAGGTAAATCTACGGAAACAGCCCTGATCAGTGTCATTGACAGGGTCGAAAAAGCACTGGAGGATAAAGAAATAGCTCTTTGTGCCTTTCTAGATATTGAGGGCGCCTTCGACAGTAGCCGCACATCACTGCTGATTGGGGGCCTGACATCTAAAAATGTTGACCCCACAACCATCAGATGGGTGAAGTCAATGCTCTCAAACAGAAAGGCAAAAATAGCGCTGTTTCAAACTTCGATTGAGGTTGCAACTACAAGAGGCTGCCCACAAGGAGGTGTTTTCTCACCCCTTCTTGGGATTCTTGCGGTTGACCAACTAAAGTACAAAATGGCAGACCTACGCATTGACATAATTGGTTATGCTGATGACCTTGTGATCATTGCGAGGGGCTTTTTCCAAAGAACTTTATCGTCAATAATACAAAGACCCCTAAACACCATAAATAACTGGGGTAAGGATAACAGTTTATCAGTTAATGCTGATAAAACTGTTATAATACCCTTTACCAAAAAGAGACGGTTGGACAAATTAGTGAAACGAAAACTTAATGTCAAAGAAGTACCATTTTCCACGGAAATAAAGTACTTGGTCGTACCAATCGACCAAAAACTAACGTGGAACTCTCACCTCAGCAACGTATGCCATAAGGCAAAAGTTGCTCTAGGTACGTGCAGTCATTTGGTCGGGAACATCTGGGGCTTGCATTCCAGTATAATCCTATGGCTGTACAGCAGCATAGTGAGGCCGATTCTCACCTACGCCTCTACTATCTGGTGTAGCAAGGCCAACCAAAAGAGGACTGCGGACAGACTAAGGAGTCTACAAAGGACTGCCTGCTTAATTGTAACTGGAGCTATGCGATCATCGCCTGGAGCGGCTCTTAATGCACTTCTATTCCTAACGCCCCTTGATCTCTATCTGGACAAGGAGGCGAGGGCTAGTTTGTATTGGATTAACGCCCAGGGCAGTCTGAGCTTGCTCTCCTACAGATTGAGATCCATGCTCGACTCAATTAAGGAATCACCGGTCTTATGCATGATCTCAGATGTCATGCGTTCACTACACACTTTTGATAAAAAGTATATAGTGGAATTACCCTCCAGAGAAGATTGGCTGAATGGCCAGGTTATCTTTGAGGTCGGTAGCCTCATATGGTATACCAATGGGTCTAAAATGGGCCTCGACGTAGGCTTTGGAATTTACGGGGAACGCCCCAAAATTCAAACTTAGTATGAATTTGGGTAGATACACCTCTATCTTTTTCTATTTATGGACATGAATTGTTTACAAAATTTGAAAGTTGAAGAATGCGGATTAGGAATGGGTGAGTTAACCGTCAAATGCCTTTTGTACGCCGATGATCAAGAGAAAATTTATGTTGCAGAAGTGAATGGTAGACGGAAAGGGACGTGCTAGGCGAAAATTTATCGACCAAATTGGCGATTTATTGAAAACGGGCCAAATTAGGAGTACCCTTAACCGACGAGCACGTATGCGTAGGTTTATGGATGTGAATGAGGCGAGAGAGTTGTGTCAGGATCTAGCCAAGTAGAAGTCTGTCGCCTCTGCCTAACTCTCTGGGTGACAGGCGTGTGTGTTAATATATATATCACCAGTGGCGTTCCAACCTCACCCCGAGATATGGAGGGCTGGGGGGATTGGGGTTGGGGCGGTTCGGGCTTCATTGCCGCGTCAGAGACTCCCCTTACTTTAAATGTTATCATCTTAAAACCAAGGATGACTCTTCCACCTGCCTTCCAAAGAGCCTCCGCCGATGGGTCGTCCAGAGAAAAGGTTACTAAGAACCCATTCTCCTCGTCCCTACAGTGGAGGATTCTCCAGAGCTCAGTATGGAGCCCTTCATTTTGTACCCTCAACAGCATAGCCGCCTCCTCAAGGGAGTGGGCTTCGCTGCGGGGCAAAAAGGTAACGCCCAGCTAAAGCTTAGGCAGTTCGCCCTCGGGTATTACCGAGAGTTCTGCCTCCGGCCAGGGCTTCAGTTTTCCGATTTCACCCACAATCTAATTCTGGCTTGCCTTATTCAGGCACGTTACCAGAATTCAACCTGGCATGTGGGTGAAACCCAAAAATTTTGGACCCATTCCTGGTTGCACCCCACAGGTCGTCTTAACGATGGCCTGTGTTAGTTCCCGGTGGACCAGCCGCATCTGCTTCACACTCATAGGATTTGAATTGCGAAACGCGGGGAGCCAGCTACGGCACTGAAGCTGAGCTTCTTCTCATCCGTTGCCAGCTTCACAGTCTTCCTGGGCTGGTCTTTGGGGGACTCTTCCTCAGACCGACTGCGTTTTTTCGCCTTCGGAACTGGGGGAGGCTAGGGCAGAGAAATTTCATCCCAAGGCTTCTGGCAGAGAGAGAGAGAGGGCCTCTTCGGCTCCAATCTCAGCTGCATCAGCCTTCGGTATCTTTTTCTCGCTGCCCCACTAAGCTTATCCTCTCAGCAGTCCGGGCCAAAATAGCCGCTTTCGCGCATCTGTCAAACCCTAAACGAGTGATATATTGCCTACGTGGCGCATGTCATTAAAATGGTAATATCTTAATATTTATGTTTAGAAACTATATAATTTAATATGTTGTTGGAATTATTGTTAAATAAGCTAATAGAATATGTGTAAATGTGTACGTTTACCTTTTTTGGTATGTTATAAATTCGATGGTAAAATTGCTAGAAGCGATTTTTTTCCAGTTTGTTGAATATAAAATGTAATCATTAAAAAATTAAGCAATTATTTCAACTCTACGTACAGTTTTTTCACACCACAAGCTCGACAACAATGTGCCTAAACTTAAGATGACCCGAAACAGGCACAAAAAAAGGCACATTTTGTACTTCAATATCGACGACGCCTGAGGCACAATGGACATTAAATCTTAACTTGTTCTATAGTTTGGTCTTTGTTCTTAATATAAACAGTTTCAAATGTTACAACTATTTAGTTATTGAGAAATGAACGAGTTGTAATAAACACTTGAAAAAGTGACCCTAAAAAAATGCTCACAAACATTAGCATTTGTAATGAACAATTTTGTAATTTATTTACATGTGAATTTATAATCCTAAATTTAATAACATTTCCTAAGTTAAAAACAAAACAAAGAAGGAATCTTTCATACAAAATTATGTTAGAAATCAACAAATAATAGTTACACATTCACTACAAAAAGTACCAAGTATGACGTAGTACCCAGCTATGCTAGTATGGATACGTTCTGTAGTGACTTCTTTAATAATTGTAATCATGAGCATAAAATTAAAATGAAATACAAATTAGTTATTTTTCTTTGCTTTTTTATATTTTTAATTACCATTTGAATATTATTATAAAAAATGTTTGACAATTCTTTTTTGCTTAAATAAAGAATTTTTATTTTGAATTTATTTTAATTTTACTTAATTTGAAGTGACCCTAGCCTAGTGATAGCTTACTTGAGAGATCCATAACAAAGGTTAAGCAATGCAAGCGTTAGCTTGCAATTGGATGGGTAACTGTTTCGTACTTTGAGGCTATTCCAACTATACCACCGCAACGAGCTAAAGCTTATTGCTTAGCAATAAAAACTACTACGTACACAAAACAATCTCTTTCAGATAACATTGGGCTAAGAGTGAAAACAATAATCATAAAATAGAAATTACAGTTAGTTGGCCACGTAATAGCAATCTCTTTTAAATAACCTTGGACCAATACTAAATTTCTTATTTTGACGGATTTTCAAATCTAAAATAAAAATAAAAAACCATTGCTGAAATATTTGAACATGAAATTCGAAAAAATATGTACACGAACAAAAATGCAGGTCAAATTACAAATAAAGTACAATTAGGCGGTTTTATTGCTTAGTGAAAATATTAAAGTACTAGGACCAAAAACGCAAAGCAAACTACAGCAGTTAGTTATTAGTTAGTTAGTAGTAGCAGTTAGGCGGCCTTACTGTATAGTTAAAGAACGAGGATGTGACAAAAATTACTTAGGGGCTGTTGATGAATGATGATGATGATAATATTAATAATGATGATGGCAAATAAATATAATATTTTATGAGTGAAGTTGAAGGAAGCAAGGTTCTATACATACAGATCTGTTGCAAGCCGCACAGAACATGTGTACCCTTTTTTTACATTTGGTCTTTCACCACGGCCTCCGCAAACGCGCGTTACTACCACCTCAGGTTCAGCCACCACTTCCACCAGCAAACCTACCGCCGCCACCGACATTCTCCCAACGCGGACTCGCACACCTCTACCGCGTCGCGGACGGCGAGTCCTCGGTCGTCTTGTTTCACTTGTCAATCAAGTGCAAAAAAATATAATGACATGGACACAAAAAAAGTAAAACAATTTACTGACAAAAAAATAAAACAAAACAAATAAGAAAAACAAATAAAAATCCACACCAAAAATTATCGTAAAAATATACCAACACTGGCATTCCCAAAATCGTATCCATACTATGCAACCTACTCTCTAAGATGTCTGATTTCGTGTGAATAACTTTACGACCCATGTCTGTCCGCGACCGCCAGGTGGACGAGATTTAAGCAATTTGTTATTTTTAGTTTTATGAAATATTTAATCGAAACTATACAATTGTAATTATTGTTATGTTTGTAAATAAGTATGTTAACGATATTAAAACAATGTTTTCCATTCACAATTGTACTTTTAATTTAAAACAATTGAAATTAATGCATGGTATTAACATGGTATCAACATGGCGGTCGAAATGGCAAGCAGTGTTTGATAAAATGGAAAATGTTTTAAATTACATTTACGTTTTGTTATACGTAAACACACGACACCGCGTCACAGAACGAGCAACTGAACAGAATAAATGTATTTACTATTACACAGCTTCTATGGTTCGTTTGTGAAGCGTGTGTGATATTAATTGCCGTCTTTGTTTAATTCTCCGCATGTTGTACCAGTTATAGGGAGATACGTATACTTTTACTAGGGCTGTTTCAAATCTGATGTTTATAAGTAAACAGCAACCTTCTGATGGTTGTGGACAGATGTGTACTTTTTGACAGCAACCTTTAGAAGGTTTTGGACTGACGAGAGGATAAAAGGCCTAGCGAACTTTTTTTCCTCCTCCCCGGTTCGTTTCCGATTATGGTTCGGCTGCAAACGTGCCCTCCACTTCACAGATCGTCCCAGGTTGGGGCGCAATGTCGCAGGGTGTTGGTGAGGCTAAAAGACCCTCTTCCAAACCTACAGCTAGTTCCATTAAAGGAGACTTCTCATCATCATTGTCCTTTACAAAATGTCGGTTTTCATCCATTTTGTTCCTACGATTAGCTAGGGAAATACTTGGTCACCCTCGGCAGAGCCCCGCGTGCCGGGGAAAGGGCTAAAATACTACCCGAATAGCCCTGGTCTCGGGTAGGCACCGTTTGCGACTGTACTCCCTCTAGCCACGCATCCATCGGCACGGTACGCTTGACACCTTGGATTGGGTTAGGATAGGAAAAGGGGGAGGGATAAAAGAAAAGAAAAAGAGGATCGTCCGAGTGTTTCTGTTCTGTCTGTTTCCTATTGAACCAGACCAAATAACAGGCGGCAACCACGTGAAGGAGAACTCCTCAGACTTGCCCTGGGGATCAACACAACCTGCGTTCTTCCCCAGAGCCATACGCCAATTTGCTCGCCGGAATAATAGGTGTAAATCTCGTCGTATTATTTATAATATCAAAAAGTTAGGAGTAGACTAACCCCCGCCCAAATGGACATGTTACCATCAAGTTACTTTTGAAACATCTTTTGAAATGATGATAATTGAGAATAATTTAAATATTAAATATAATACACAAAAATATTTCTACCTACGAGTATATCCTTTATAGACTTTGAAACCATCCAACAAATTTTGATGAATTTATTGAGTGTTTTTGAATGGATCCCTGGATGGTTTATATTAATATTTGGACACGGTAGTTGGCACTGTTGTCAGGTTCATAAATCACCGGTAGGAATCCGGGGTAGATCGCCAGTAATAAATTTACCTGTTGGAGCCATGAGCTATATTCGGATTGTAGAACGAAATTCGGCTCTACCGAGTTAGGACCATGCTCTCACAGAATATCAGCGTGAATTGCAGCTTAATTAGACTTAATTAGATTAGACCATTTTAACTGGAAACGAGGCATTCCATCTCAGTCCTCAGGGCTGGCAACGCATCTGCATTTTGATTTTTAATTGAAGATAAATATAGATGTTCATGGGCTACAGCATCCACTTATTATCAGGTGGACTGTATGCTCGTTTGTCACCTTTATACCATAAATTAAATTAAATACAATTATATTATACCTGTTTTTTAATCTTTACACAAAGAATTTAAACATCTTCCTTACTCAGTATTTATCAGTGTGTAATAGCATAGATAAGGATGTTATTACATAGTCATTTTGCTATGTTATTACCCAGTCATTTTATTACGATGTCTACGTACTTACTAATCAACAAAACCGTAATGTATGGATGACAATAACTCCTGAGTAAAGTGGTCACTACCAAGCTATTTCTTATTTGTTCTGTGTTGTTAATTGTAACGTTCATGATTGTTAGCTGTTATTTAAAAAATAGTCTGACTGCGATTCTTGCTGGTTCCTGCCAAAACAGAGGTTTTTATCCGAACCAGTGTAGTAATAAATTAAAATGTGACTTTCAATAAAAGTAATTTATAATCTAAAATGAATATAAAAAGTTTCGGTTTCTCTTCTACTATTAAGAGAACACTTTAGACATTATGATTTACAATAATGAAAATATTTTGCTTTTATAATACAACCAGTTTAAAACACATTTCTTACCGTGTGATAGTAATATTATAATAATAAATGGACATATTATCCCTGTCATCTTGGATTTCATCATATTACTATAATGGTATTTTGAACATAAGCTTACAATTAATTAATATATATCATACGACATTTGTGCAAAGGCAGGCACTATATTTTGCCGGAACTATAGTTCATAAAATATAGCTTGATCTCTGCGACAACTGTCAGTAAAAATCACGCCTTTAAATTCCTGAATTTTTTAGTAGTACAGACAGTACCTGTCAATGCCTGGGCATGCACTAATTAGGTCGGCATGCCCATAAAGTATGACATTGACAGGTACTGTTTGTACTACTAAGAAATTCAGGACTTCACAGGCGTAATTTTACTGACAGCTGTCGCAGCGATCAAGCTATCTTTGATGAACTATAGTGAAAAGATTTTTCCATTGATCATAAAGTCTTGTTTCGTGATTTCAAGTAATTATATTATAGTCGATGCATTAGGCATAGTTACATGGGTTGTATTTTAAAGTATGATAAACTGTTTAACTGTAAAACTAGACAGAAAATAAGTCCTATCAGCTAGTAAAAGAGGTTTTATACCAGTAGTGGAGTACTATTTTATAAATATATATATATATATATATATATATATGGTCTTCCCCCCCGGATCTCTGAGGTGTTCAGACGTGTTTAAGTAAATACGTATATTTCCTTTAAAAAAATTATAAATTATTTAACAAGTTTAAATAAAGTCATAATTTTAGGAGTGCAGAAAAGACAAGGAGGTGTTAAAGAACGAAGCGCTTGCTTATTGTATTTACAAGTGTTCATAAACAATTGCCCGTACCCCTCCATTAACACTCGGATCACTCCAAAGGTGGAGGAAGACAGATCTATCTAATTAATGTCATAGGGTAAAGTGAAACAATTGTTTCTTCGTTGCGTTCTACTTCATAACCGTTGTGTTATTTTGTGTACGACGAAGAAAGAAATACAGCATCGCATGGAAGTTGTTGAGGAGGTCAACTTGGACTGGTCGACTTGTGAAGTTGTATGAAAACCTCGATTGTCACCCAGTAAGTGAGATCTCTTCAGCTATTGTGTAGTGAGCACTGTATATCTATTGCAATAAGATCTAAAATAGTAGTTAGTTGATTTACGGTTGCACATATTATAAGCCTGTTATTTCGTACTTTGTTTTAAATATGGCTGTCGACCGCATGCCGCCACCGACGCAATCTGGCTCGAAATCTACCTTGCTAGCAGCGCAAGCTGATAATACGAAAGTGCCAACGTTGTCTGACTCAGAACTTACTTCTAATGTGTCATAACGCAGCAAAAGAAGAAAATAAGAAATTGGAGAATCAGAAATGTTAGCATTCAAATCAGAAATTTTATGTATGTTTGGGGAGTTTGAAAAGAAACATCAACAATACTTTCTGTCTTAGAATGCTAAATTACAGGAGTCTGTCGAGTTTACTGTGGCAAAATATGATGATGTATTGGAGAGATTAGTTCAACTTGAGAATACAAAAAAAGAAGATAGAAGCCAGGCGCGAATATTCGAAGAAAAAATTGAACAGTTAGAAAAGCAGATTCGTTTTGCTAGTATTGAAATTAGAAACATACCAAAAAATCAGAGTGAGACTAAGCAGGATTTGGTTAATACTGTTAGAACTATAGGAAATATAATTAGAATTCCAATACAGAACTCGGATATTAAAGATGTTTTCAGACCCTATTCAAAATCAACAAACAATCCGATAATTGTCGAGTTCACGACAGTATTAGTAAAGGAAAATTTATAAGGGCTTCAAAATACTTCAACAAAGAACACAAAGAAGATAAGTTAAACACAGACCAATTATCAATCAAAGGTCCCACGCACACCAGTATTCATTTCCGAAAATCTAATGCCAAAAAGTAAACATCTCTTTTATCTAGCAAGAAAATATGCTGTCATGTATAACTATAAGTCTTGTTGGACTTCCTTTGGTAAGGTGTTTTTAACAAAAGAATCTGGTGCTCCACAGATTGGCATAAATTCGGAAAGTGATATTAATAATCTAAAGTACAAGGAAATGTGACTAGCACTATTCATCGGCTGCTATATGTTGAAGATTACACTGCTAGTATTAATGCCTAATTATAAGCACTCAATTTTGTTTAGTACCTTAATATTTTTTAAAATATGTTTTCTCTTAATATTGATAGTATTTTGTAACACACATACAAACACCTACTTTCAATTACATATTATAAGCGTCATCCACTTTCAAATTTACGTAACAATACCACGAAATATACCATCTTAAATATATTTTCAAATACGCATAAAATTTGTCTTGAGTATATTGATAATGTTATATTCTTTTATAAAATTCAATCCAAATAATATTACAGACATTGACAACAATGTTAATCCGTACTGTATCTATGTAGATAACACAACATGTTGCTCAGAATTATCGAGTAGCTTTTGTAATAACTTATCATTATTAGCTCTTAATATTCGTAGCATAAATCGTAATCTAGATACATTGCTTATTTTTCTCTCTAGCCTGGAATACACTATCGATATTTTAGTACTAACAGAATGCTGGACTAATGAATATAAAAATCCACCCGATATATATGGCTATAAAATACATTTTACTAAAAAGAGTTATAACCAAAACGACGGTGTTGTAGTTTACATACGAAACACCATAGAATGCACGGTGAATGAATACTATATAACAGAAGGTAATTGTTTAACAGTAATATTGCAGAATGACACTGTTATCATTTGCACGTGTAGACCACCTTGTTTTTCTAAGCCTACAAACTACACTGACTCATTAGGTAACCTACTTCAGAACCTACCCGCACGCAATATTATCTTGGCTGGAGATGTCAACATTGATATTCTTCCTAATCAAATATTTTATTACTTCCTAGTCACGCTTGCTCGTATCTAACGCAACTGGCCTATTATGGTCTCATTCCGGGCGTCGATAAACCAACTAGATATAACACCTGTATTGACCATTTCATGATAAAAACAAACCAACGATGGCAATCGTTCGTTTTTAGTGAATTTACCGATCACTCGCCAATTTTACTATTTGTAGAAAATATTAACTCACCTGCTCAAAATAACAAATTGAAGTACATAAATAAATTAAACAATAGTGCTATCAAAAACGACTTAGCATTGGAAAATTGGCAAGAGTATTTACTTATAAATGAAACCAACAAAGCTGCAGAAAATCTTATAGATAGAATAAAAAATGTGATAAATAAAAACACATACGCCATAAAAGTCTCTAATAGTAAAAGACGCCTAAAACCATGGATTACGGACGGAGTAGTTAGAGCAATAAGGAAAAGAAATAAATTGTATAACAATTATAAAAAGTCTACAGATGATAACACACTCAAATTTAAATACATAAATTATAGAAACATATGTAATAAAATAATTAAAACGCTTAAAATTAATTATTACACGCAGCAATTTACAAAACATCTTAAAGATAGTAAGGAAACGTGGAACCTAATTAAAGAAGTTGGGGTTTTCACAAAAAGAACCGAAACAGCTGAATGTCTCTTGAAAATTAAACCAACAGTAAGGGAATCACTTAACGAAATCAATAATTATTTTACCAGTATTGGCAAAAGTATAGCTAATAATACACTCAAGACCATAAATACTACAGACGTTGAATTAGCTTCCAAAATCTTTACAAAAAGTGCTCCACTAAACTCATTCGTGCTTTATCAAGTTGATCCGTTGGAAGTAGTAAGTGCCATAAAGGACCTCAGGCAATCTAGTGAAACTGGCTGGGACGACATACCTTGTAGGGTACTGAAAGACAGTTGTCATGTTCTGGCAGAACCTATGATGCACTTGTGTAACCTGAGCTTTAATACAGGTACCTTCCCTAATATATTCAAAAGAGAAATAATTATACCGTTATACAAATCATGTAACAAAAGACTTTCCACCAACTATAGGCCCATTTAATTCTTGACTTCCTTATCCAAGGTTATGGAAAAAATTGTAAACAAAAGACTCTTAAGATATCTGGAACAACATAAATTTATATCCAATAACCAACTTGGATTTCGATGCGGACGATCTACGGATGACGCCGTTCAAAATCTTACATCACAAGTAGTCAATCACCTGAATGCGGGTGATAAATGCCTTGGCGTATTTTTGGATCTTCAAAAAGCATTCGATACAGTGTCTATTCCCATCTTACTGGCACGTATGGAAGGCTTTGGTATAAGAGGTACCCCGCTAATGTGGTTTAAAGACTATCTGAGTGAAAGAAAACAAAGCGTACGACTTTATAACTTACTAAGTGACAGCGCACCTGTACATATGGTATTCCACAAGGAAGTAAACTGGGCCCTACGATGTTTGTGATCCACATTAATGACCTGTGTAATACAGTAGTAAATGGTGCAACAATTGATGTTTGCAGACGATACTGTACTTTTATTTCGGGAACGAACCTGGAACTCAGTATACAAGTTAGCTGAAGAAGGTTTAAAAACCGTTACTGCATGGCTGGAAGACAACCTCCTATCATTAAATACGTCTAAAACAAAGTTCTTAAGCTTTAGCATTACAAACGCTTGGAAGCCGAATGTAAATTCAATATTAATAATACATAAATTTCCTTCACAGGTTTCCAACCACCACACCTGAATGTAACTGTCCGCACTTATTGCGTAGTGAAAATGTAAAATACTTGGGCGTAATTATTGATGACAAGTTAAATTGGTTAGCACATATCACTGCTGTTAGTAATAAATTAAGGAAGCTCATATATGTGTATAAGAACTTAAGAGATGTTTTAGATAACGAGGCTATAATGAAAGTATATAAAGCCCTTGCAGAATGTGTTATGACTTACTGCATTAGTTCTTGGGGTGGGGCAGCTAAAACACACCTTATCGAACTCGAACGTGCACAACGTGCTTTATTAAAAGTTATTAAAAGCCTACCTTTTAGACACCCGACCGGACTTATACAAAAAATGTGGAGTAATTACCATACGAAAGTTGTATATTTTCCATTCTATTCGTAAATATCACAAAAGTACTGCTTCTGAAATACAAATAAGTGATAAGAGGACGGTCCGCTATCCCTTGCCTGCCTACAAGAGCAATTTCGCTAGAAGACACTTTAACTACTCTGCTAGATTACTGTACAATAAATTAAATACAATTTTTAAAACCGCCCATGTAAGTAATCATAAGTCAATTTTACTAAAGTGGTCAAGTAATTTTGACTACGACGCTACTGAGAATCTTATCGTATCCACTAAATAATTCTCATACAATATTACGACGTTTACACGCACACGCACAACACACACACACACACACACACACACACACACACACACACACACACACACACACACACACACACACACACACACACACTTTTTATTTACCTTATTATTATTGTTTTTTTTCTCTCTTTTTACTTTGTTAGCGTATAGGTTATTTTTGATGTCATTCTAATAAAATTTTTTT